>OU744452.1:6067020-6667020 GCA_916610825.1 Haliclystus octoradiatus
CATAGAATGGGCTAGTCTATATTTTCTAAAGTCATTGCTCGTAGACTAGCCTACCTTCAAATCATAGTCCATAATAACCTACATTAATCAGAAAAGTAAGGGAAGGAGCTCACTCAATCAAGTAAGGGCTAAGGTACTAACTGATGATAGATAGGCTTAGTGATCCACTGTCTTTGATCTGATATAGTATTTATTAAATAACAAAAAAGCTAACATTAATGAGCGACTATTATGGAAGAGCTTTTGGTCTCCACTACACACAAGCACACACCACAACCTTGTATACAGTATCTCAATTCAGTTGAAAACTAATAATTATTGTTTTTAAAAACAACTTATCTGAAATAGTAAACAAACTTATCTATTTGTATTGTAGACTTTGCAACACTGAGCCAGAGTAAATGTTTGTAATATTGTTTAAAATCATAGAAATGTAGGCTACTTGCAGAACAAAATCCTCTGATAAAGTGTTCCACCGTGGATATAGCACAGCTAATAAATGGATTCTTAACCACTTGCAGAAACAGGATAATTGTGGCATTTGGGACGATTACTTTGTCATAATCCTTTACACCTTGCCTATAATAATTATTAATTAATATGTATCAACATGTGTGTATATGCATCAATATGAGATACTTACACAACAAATAACTAATGGACAATCTACAAGATTATAGGCTAAGCTAATTTTTGATTTATAAAGGGTAGGCCCCTAGGCTACAAAGTTGAAAGAGACGGCATTCTGAGGTGATGAGTCAAGATAATTAAAATTTAAGCAACATCGGTAATCTTCATCAGGATGTCTCGTGATATTAAACTACCTCCTAGAAAATTATGTTAGACATACGGGAGGCTGAGAGCTCGACTGTACGCGGACATATGTTTTGTAGATTAAGCCTAGTAATCGGCAAAGAGAAATGTTAACATTTCAATAGCAAATATGCCCCTAACATGCCTTGGCAGAAATCATGAAACAATAGAGGGATGGTTTATATTTCGTGTAGGGCCTACTTCTGTGTGTGTACTCTTTTACTAAAAATATCATACATTTATGAAAATTGATGTTCTTCAAGCAAATATCAAAATAATGAGTTGAAGTTTAGAAATAGGCTAGATACAGTTGAAATCTGTGTATAGCAGCCAGCTATGAGAGATAGATAAATTGATCAATGTAGACTGGTAGCTCAATAGTAGAGTGCATGTAGTCCCTGTGGGAGACCAGGGTTTGATTCCTCATCGCCTCACACAATGTATTTTATCTATACGTACCAGTAACTTTCATGTAATAGAGCTAATAGTAATTTCAATTAGTTGATTATAAATTTGACTGCTGTTCAGACATTCATTCCCATGCAAACGAGCTTGAAGCTTATGTGGTTAAATTTAAATTGTAAACTGCGAAGTGAAACAAAATTATCCCATCACACCATTAGATGCAGGTGGCCTTTATATGCAGGGTTGATTAGATAGAAAATACTATTTCAGGCATACCAAGAGTGACCACTGTAGACGGGTGGCTGCTGTATAGAGGTGACCACTATGAATTCTGGCAAAGGGGCATGTGGCCATTGTTTTCAAATTAATTTTAATAAGACTAGGCGTTTGGCGTGGTCCTGGAATACTGTAGCAGAAAAAGCTACATGGGTGCAACCCTGGGCAGCACAATGCTGTACCAAAACCTTTGAAGCCATTGTTACTCGAGTCTTGTAGCTAATCTGTCTCCCCTACTACCTTCTTTTAAGTCACTTCAGAATCAATCAAATGCATTTCTAATTTTGTACCGATTTTGTTGGAAACTCTCCTCTTACACCCCTTCTGAGTTTTGAATCTCTCTCTTGTCACGTGGGTATTTTCAGTGTGCATTGTTCAAGGTAGTCAAATTAGCCCTATTCACAAATATATTCATAAACAGGATAACAATAATTATGGAGCAATTTCTCTTTGCCTGTATTGTCGAAATTAATTGAATTCATTTAACAACTATCAATTTACCAATCATGAATTAGAAAACGTTCCTGCACAACAGTAGTAAGTTTCACTTGATGTTTACATCTACAAACAAGAAAGATTTTGTTTGATGCCTTTGTTTTCCATCATTTCGAATACTGTGCTGACGTCTGGGAGAACCAACAGTATGCAAAAACACCTTGATTGCCTACATAATCTACTGAACAAGGATACATGGCATTGGTGTCCTTTATATTATCGATGATTAGAAATAAAGTATACGCTAAGTAAAGCTTGTGCTCAAGAATGTTTAGAGAAGGTGCCTATTTAACTTGCGCTAGTGCAAGTTTCCCCGTCTGTTTTTGATCCTCTCACAAGGCCCATGGCTGCCACCTAGTCTGCTGCTCTTTGGTTAATCCGTAAAAGTATACGCAAAATGCAGGCTGTGATAACAGTTCTTGAACTTTAAATGGACCAACAAATATTCATGAATTGTTCATGAAAAACAGGTCATTTAACCAGCTATAGCTACGTTCAGCCCAAACTATCAAGGCTGTAAAAATTGTCAGTAAGAAGAATTGAAAACAGCACAAAAATAAGTGTATAGTATGAAGATCAGTATGTATAGTACTGCACTTTGAAAAGTTGAAACGGCTCAACACAACAGTTATTCTAATGTTTCTTGAAAGGCCTATTCAAATCGAAAAACTACATTTAAAATAACTTCTCAGAAAAGTGACTACTGCCCAGAATTTGTAAAACAGCCTTGTATTTAAGGTTCATGAATAGTTATGGACTCAACAAATTTTTCGTAGGGGAATATGCCTACTTATTTGCGTAGCACCAACCAAAGATAAATCTATGTGAAAATCATATGATAATAATTAATGAAATATTTTGTAATAATAAAATGAAATAAAATTTAAAAGAAACTTTCTTAAAAGCATCAGGACCAAATTTCTGAGTAATGAAGAATCATACCCTCTGGCCTCTATAATATAAACTTTGTAATAGAATCTACATTAATCATACTATCACAGAGTCATATCTGACAGGTATAATTTAAGTGAACAACCTTCAACCTTTTTGGCTGTGTTTAAAATCAAACCCACAACGAAAGTAAAACTAGAGTGACAATATTGTCAATTACGAATAAGAAAATATAATAATTAAAGAATTTGACCATTCCAAAAGTACATATATATGTTAGTTGTGAATAACAAATTTAACCTCTGAAAGTTTTGAGCCTCATTTATTTTGCACCTGCGTATTAAAGATGTGCGAATCCAATCAGATTGGATCGCATCCAGGTAGTGATATTTTAGGTCTTTGGATTGGGTTGAATTTGTATTTATTGATTCCAGATGATTTTGGATTTTGAAACTTGGAAGAGTATTTGTACTTTGTAGCGATTAATCAATGTGTTCTAGTTTCCTCTCAACTGACTGCTTCTTGTACATATAGCGACATTCATGTTCCACTCTCTAGTATTCCACTCTCTAGTACATCAATTACACGTTTGATGTGAAATGAATTATACAATTTCTTCAAGGAAATGATCAAGATTATTGATTCATTGTACGTATTGTATTATCATTTTGATGTGCTGTATGTGACTGTCTCATGTCAGCACCCTATCTAATTCCTGTAATCTATCTATGTTGTCTATGTGTAGATTGAATAATAAATGAGATACAGTTTAGCCTTCATTGTGCTCACTATCCATTGGGTCTCGAATATCAATTAGTTGTTGTTATAGCAAAGCCAGCTATATGACATACAGTGATAGTACGTCACATTTATTCATACTGGTATTTATTATTGCTGTGTGGTAGTTTTGTATTTTATCACAGTAGTAGTAACTAAGTGTCTAACGCAGAATATCCAGCATCAAGTTAAAAGACATCTGATTAAAGCGCCTGAGACTGTATCAAGCAATCATCCATAAATCTATGCATTAAAAACTTGGATTAGTTTACATTAATTACAAATTATTTGCCTCGAATCGGATTATATTTATAATTGGCATATTGCTTCAAATCGGATTGGAATCGAATCATTAAAACATTCATACCCGTAATCAATTTTGTGTAAATTCGATCTGATGCACACTTCAATGCGTATGGTCTTGCTTCAAGATGGCATGAACATATATACTGGCTCTTGCTATCATTGAACTATACTACAGTTACGCCTACTTGTAGTTTTTAAAATTGAAATAAATTGATTAAAAGCCTATCGTTCATTCATGCATTTTTAAATATTTACATTGTTTTATGGAATTCAGATAATTGATATTTTCTGAATTGATTAATACTGCACGCTGTTAGTTTTGAAGCTTCAATATAATTGTTTATGGTATGACGACTTTCAGCGCAATACACTGCAACTGACTTGTTTCAGTCAAAACTCTGTGGCTTGGTAAAGATTTTATCGATAAGAAGTACTATATTAATATATCATATCATAACTAACATTTTGAAATATATTGAATGTTTGAGAATTATAAAGATTTGAAAAATCAATTTCTTATTCAATGAATTGATTAAAATTAAAGCTGATAAATACATGTATATATGATAATCATATCATAGACAATGGATCACTAAGCCTCACTATCATCAATTATTACCGCAGTTGATTGAGTGAGCTCCTTCCCTTACTTTCCTGATTAATGTAGGTTATAGACTGTGATTTGAAGGTCTATGAGCAATGACTTTAGAAAATATAGACTAGCCTATTCTATGCCGGATTCTATGTGTACAATCTATTCATGTTTTGATGTTATATTGATATTATCATATCTTACTATTCAAAGCTGAGTTAGATTACACCATACTTCATGTTAATTTTTCAAATATCTTCCCTTACCCTGTCCAATATTCAATATTAGCTATTTAAAAATACACCGTGTACTCTGTCTCTGTTAGACTGTTCGTCGATAAGTAACAACGTAGACGTGCAAATAATTGATAAATGTTACATCAACTGTCCTGGAATTCTACGATGACCAGGATAAGAACTTTGTATCCACACAAATTATATTATATGACGATGACTATTGTCAAAAGCTGTTATTTTGAAACTTTAATCTCATTACTTTCGGACAAGACCGCCATTTTTCTGGCCGCCATCAGAAATCTCAAAGTCAAGTTGAGTTTGAAATACAAATCAAACCGAAGTACAGTCAATCGTGCGAGATTCAGATTTAATTCAGATGTGGCCAAAATATCAGACGGGACAGGATGCTACTGCGCATGACTCCATGCAGCCTGTTGAATATTCTGTTTACCTGTGCTGTGTAGTATTATTGTTAAATCGTGATATTTTATAATTGTTTCTTAGTGTCTGTAATCAGGGATGTTAAAGTTACTTTTGAAAAGTAGCTAGTTACAGTTACCGTTACTTTGGCGAGCCCGACGAATATTTCACAGCGACGCCTTTTGCGTGTTTGAATGGTATGGTCTAGGCGACCGCCTAATTACCATAACAAAGAAAATCTCAAGTTACGCGCCATGACAATTAATTGAAATCGTGAGCAACTGTACCGTGAGCAGCTATTTGCGCTGACCAAACGTACCGCGGGCTATGAGAACGATGGGCTGCTAAGTAACATTTCATTTTCATTTTCATTTTTCGAATGTTGCTAGCAGCCCATCGTTCTCATAGCGTGCGGCATAATATGCACGCCGCTCAAGAGCAGCGGTATACTTCGTAGACGTAGTCACGCAAGATGGCCTTACGCGTGGGTGTGTGGTCAATCGGTCATATAGCCGAGGCATACTAAATAGTTATTATAGTTTATCAGTATGTTTTTAAATAATATAAATTGTGACATAATGCCTATACTACGTCTTCTATATGCACATTGCCTTGACACTATTTTACATCGGGAGCACTGCTGTAGATATTATTCTTTAAAGTATTGTGAACCATTCATTCAAAGCGATTGAGTGTAAATTATTAAAATATTCTACTGACTACGACTGGGTTTGTCTTTGGCACACTTGACCAACAGCTGGCAATATATTCTGTCCTTGAAAGACGTATGTATTTGTCAAATGATCGAAGCATATCCTTAATATTGTCACATATTGTCACGGAGGGTAATAGACGAAGCTCGACGGACGCAGCCACACAGTTCGCAGCTTGCGTGACCGCAGGCTATGAGAACGATGGGCTGCTAGCAACATTCGAAAATGAAAATGAAAATGAAATGTTACTTAGCAGCCCATCGTTCTCATAGCCCGCCGTACGTTTGGTCAGCGCAAATAGCTGCTCACGGTACAGTTGCTCACGGTTTCATGCAACGTTGCTATGCAGGGATTAATCTCGCTAGACAAAAAGACAGATGACAGTTTCAACAGCTAATGACAGATTTGTGAAAATTCGGGTCAGTGTACATGGTGCAGAGGAGACAGAGAAATACACAAATGCTCAAGCAAATATGATTTTAGGTGTGACCTTGTTTTCGCATGTTGGCTCATTCGTGGTTAAATACAAGTGTGGATTTATGAGCTGATTAACAATAATATGTTCCATGTTATATAAAAATCCATGTGATAGCGTGTATTCATAGATGATAACCACTTGAGTGAAAAAGGCTTCGTAATAATAAAAACGGATATGATAGCCTTCAATAATTATAACAAAGTTGACACATACATGCATTATAGACAGGGATGTTAGTAACGATTACAAAAGTAACGACGTTACTGGTAATAGTAATTTTTTAGTAACTTCTACTTGGCCCTAGTTACTTTTCTGTAAAAGTAACTTCTACTTGTAACTAGTTACATTTAGGATTAAATGTAAAGTAACGATTATTCGCTACTTTTTCACAAAATTTTCGCTTTCTTTCGTTACTTTTTTTGCAAAAGATAGCTGAAAATTGGCAGCTTCTCGATCGCTTTTGTGTTTCAATTAGTCAAAATCTTTTGTTCTTATTGTTACCATCCAAGAACAATAAAAACACAGACAAAAGGTTCCCTACAACTGCAGGAAATCCTGTTATGAATTTGGATGTCAAGGAAATTACATTCAGGGAAGTGACATTCTGTTTGACAATCTGTTTTTCCGAGTTTATAATATTCAAGTGATTCAACGAGCGCTTCACGGTTTCATGTCTTATACGTCTGTTCGATCAATTAATTGTCATAGCAACCAAGCCTGGAATAGAACTAATGGCGCGTAACTTGAGATTATCTTTCGCTGTGAATATTCGTCGGGTATCTGTTTTCGTATTTATATTGTCAACAAGAGCATTTGATTAATTAACAGATGAAAATACAGAAATATTATTTGAATACTTCATATATGTCTCATTGCTTCTGTTGGATGTGTTTTGACTTATTCATAAAAAGTAACGGAAAAAGTAACTGTAACCAATTACTTTCGAATCAAAAGTAATCCCTGCATAGCTACGTTGCATAAAACCGTGAGCAACTGTACCGTGAGCAGCTATTTGCGCTGACCAAACGTACCGCGGGCTATGAGAACGATAGGCTGCTAAGTAACATTTCATTTTCATTTTCATTTTCGAATGTTGCTAGCAGCCCATCGTTCTCATAGCGTGCGGCATAATATGCACGCCGCTCAAGAGCAGCGGTATACTTCGTAGACGTAGTCACGCAAGACGGCCTTACGCGTGGATGTGTGGTCAATCGGTCATATAGCCGAGGCATACTAAATAGTTATTATAGTTTATCAGTATGTTTTTAAATAATATAAATTGTGACATAATGCCTATACTACGTCTTCTATATGCACATTGCCTTGACACTATTTTACATCGGGAGCACTGCTGTAGATATTATTCTTTAAAGTATCGTGAACCATTCATTCAAAGCGATTGAGTATAAATTATTAAACTATTCTACTGACTACGACTGGGTTTGTCTTTGGCACACTTGACCCACAGCTGGCAATATATTCTGTCCTTGAAAGACGTATGTATTTGTCAAGTGATCGAAGCATATCCTTAATATTGTCACAAATTGTCACGGAGGGTAATAGACGAAGCTCGACGGACGCAGCCACACAGTCCGCAGCTTGCGTGACCGCAGGCTATGAGAGCAATGGGCTGTGAAGTGGTAAAACCGATTTTGATTTTGAAATGAAAACAGAAGTCTTATGAGAACAATGGGCTGTGAAGTGGTAAAACCGATTTTGATTTTGAAATGAAAACAGAAGTTGTGTTTCGGTTTTCAATGTCTGTTTTTTTATTTTATTTTTTTTATTTTTTTTTGTTTTTTATTTTTTTTCATTTTTTATTTTTTTATTTTTTTTTTTATTTTTTTTTTTATTTATTTTTTTTTATTTATTTATTTTTTTTTATTTATTTTTTTTTATTTATTTTTTGTTTTATTTTTTTTTATTTATTTATTTTTTATTTATTTATTTTTTTTTATGTTTTTTTATTTTTATTTATTTTTAATTTAATTTAATTTATTTTATTTTTTTTTATTTTTTATTTTTTTTTTATTTTTTTATTTTTTTTTTTTACTTTTTTATTTTATTTTTTTTATTTTTTATTTTTTATTTTATTTTATTTTTTATTTTTTTTTTTAATTTAATTTAATTTAATTTAATTTAATTTAATTTTATTTTGTTTTTTTTTATTTTTATTTATTTTTTTTATTTTTTTATTATTTATTTATTTTTTTCATTATTTCATTGTATTTTCATTTTTATTCCACAATTTTTTGTATTTTAATTCTGTTTCTATCGTTTTTTGTTGAAATATGCTATGAGAACAATGGGCCACCATAGCAGTCTATCAAAATACTAAGAGTTCGTTGAAAATAAAATTTTAAAAGTAAACAAAAGATGTGAAAAGTTGACCTCATAGTGCTTCTTGTTATCAAATTTTCCAGACTAATAGCATCAACATTCTTTTAAAAGGAAATAAAATTCTATAATAAATCGCTATACTAATTCGATATTGATATTATGTTACATCTGGTTGTCAATATTTCTACGCGCTATTTATAATACATTACAGATGTCGAATGAAAGGAAAGACGATTATGAATAAATTAATTATTTTGATAGAAAAACGAAAACAACTCATTTTGCCAGATTCGTGAGATGCATATTTATTCAGAATTTATTGAAACGGACGCGATGGTTTATAGAGTGGAAATGTTTAGTGCAGCTTCAAAGATATAAATACCACATCCGATGGTAATAATTAAATGCTCATGTTATGATGTCTGACGAAAAGGATAATTTACTATGTAGAAAATGAATCTACTTTACCATGCATTTGATCACGATATGAAATGATCATTTTTGTCAGAATTATTTCGAATAAAAGACAATCTTTATTTTATTCTTATCGGGCGTACATTCTCCTTCGATAAAATATGGTTGTTAACTTATTATTGATTGGTGTATTAACTCAGAGAGCCCGCTATTATGTATTTAAATGTTGTTCGGAGATTATGCCGCTCGTATAGTTTTTATTTGGATCTCATTTGGAAAATGGTAAGTTGTATTTTAATAAATATTGTTTGCTATGATCGATTATTTCATGCAACCTTTTCGCCTTTTATTTTTGTAACACAAGGTTTGTTACACTCATCCAAACTGTATTAACTATTTAAAAATGTTTTTAAATTATGTTTTTGTGCTTTTAAATTCAAAGCAAAATTTTTGAACGCTGAAAATATTATAATTATTATTATTTATCACAAATCATACGCTCAATTCAATTTAACTTTGTTAAATTTGATATACCTGAAATTTACTTTATTAAATGTTGATCAACGATAATAACAAGACACCGCTATTTTTATTCTCGAAACTGTAGTAACATACTGTGTCTTATTCGTATAGCAAGTCAACAAAATGAAATTTTAATTTTTATCGATGCCTATAATTCCTTCGTTAATTATGGAAGCAAAATCTGAAAATAAAAGCCTTGCTGCTTAAAACCAAATGATTCGTTTTTTTATATTAAATAATAAATTATAAAAATACTTTTGTGCAATGCCTTGATTAATTCTAAACTCTATGATTTTAGACTGTAGACAGATAATCTCTTCGAACTTTGAATATTTTTCGAAATAGTCGAACGCCAACGCCAATTTGAAAATTCTTGCAAATTAATTTGTTTTTAAGCCCCGCGATAGATTATTCATTTCAAAACAGATTGTTTGCTCAGTGTTCTCACAAATTATGTATCAAAATAGCCTTTTTAAAAGTGAAATGTTTTATATCTCGATTTTGAGAAAAGTAATGAACGGCATTTTGTTTCATTAATAAATTAAATTAAGACCTCAAGTCTCTTTAATTTCATAGCGTTTGTGCCGCGCTATATGTATTGCTGATATCAACACTACATGAAATATGTCTACGTTTCTTTGATTTCAAAACATATTTTGTCTGGCCTAGTTATACTGGTAATTCAATGTAATTCAGTATTTCGTATTGCTTTAATTATCATAAAACTGATTCAGTTTCAAGTTTCACTTGTTCAAACAATTTACACGCAGCTTTTAAATTTAAAGCAAAATATTTTTGTTCTGGAGATTTCAATTTGAAGTCGATTTGGCTGCCCGCTAGATTATCGACCTATGAAATTTTTCAAAATCTCTGAATTTTTTAATGCAATGATATCAAATAAAATATCAGATGAAGTATATTATTTTAAAACAACGCCATAGACCCATACTTTTCATACAACAAATTTGTTACTGTACACGGTTATCTCGACACAAATGTTTGCATAATTTCCCGACAACGGATTATCCGTATTATATCGCCAGTAAGACGTACATAAGTCGCGGACAGACACAGAAATATCGAAATATAGAAATATAGAAATACTAGCAATGAGTGTAGTCCATTATGGACCTTCTATGATAAAACTTTCAGATCACTTATAATTAAACAATTGACTAAGCTGACTATCGCTGTATAATACGGAGTATGAACTCTGGAGGAGAACATGAGACACAATACGCATTGAAACGATGTAGCATTAATCAATACATCTTAATCATTCCTTTAATAAAAATTTAATTTATTTCACATCAATTGAGTCGATTGAAATGTATAATTTAACATAGCTATCTCTACATAGAAAAACTTTATTTTATGTGCTGAAAGGAAACCAGAACACATTAATTATTATGAATTACAAATATTCAGTCAAATTTCGAAATATGAAACTATCCATAAAAAATCACTTCAAATCCGATCCGATCCGAAGACCTAATATATAAACCCGAATCTGACCCGATACGATTAAATCGCGTTCGGTTCGGATTCATAAATCTTCATTGCAATACAAACAACACTAATGTGGTGTTCACAAAATAACGCCGTCAAGGTGAGGCCGGTCAAACTCGTGGCATCGCATGTAATATATTCAATATTAAATTAATTTAGCTTCGACAAGACACATGGTCCACTAATTTCTGTTATTAACATGATCAAACGATATCTTTTGTTAATTAACAATGATTTACTGCTTCATATTAAAAAAGTTTCCGAATGGCGGATTTGAACTGACGACCCTCATATTGTGATGCCAGAGCATTTACCAATGAGCCACTGCCTTACTTATTATTATAGACGCTTTGACTGACCTCATCAACAAACCTACTGCTTCGACAACGTATTATTGAACAAGGCCGACACACGCGCGTGTAATTGAAAATCAAATTATATATATAATCTGAAAATATTATGATATGATAGTATATGAGCCTATATATTTTTGATCTTTGCAATCTCTGCAAGTATGCCTGTGATTTTCATGGCAGTCTATCAAAATACTAAGAGTTCGTTGAAAATAAAATTTTATAAGTAAAAAAAAGATCTGAAAAATTTGTCTGATAGTGGTTCTTGTTATCAAATTTTCCAAAATAATAGCATCAACATTCTTTTAAAAGGAAATAAAATTCTATAATAAATCGCTATACTAATTTGATATTGATATTATGTTACATCTTGTTGTCAATATTTCTACGCGCTATTTATAATACATTACAGATGTCGAATGAAAGGAAAGATGATTATGAATAAATTAATTATTTTGATAGAAAAAGGAAAACAACTCATTTTGCCAGATTCGTGATATGCATATTTATTCAGAATTTATTGAAACGAACACGATGGTTTAAAGAGTTGAAATGTTTAGTGCAGCTTCAAAGATATAAAATACCACAGCCGATGGTAATAATTAAATGCTCATGTTATGATGTCTGACGAAAAGGATAATTTACTATGTAGAAAATGAATCTACTTTACCATGCATTTGATCACGATATGAAATGATCATTTTTGTCAGAATTATTTCGAATAAAAGACAATCTTTATTTTATTCTTATCGGGCGTACATTCTCCTTCGATAAAATATTGTTGTTAACTTATTATTGATTGGTGTATTAACTCAGAGAATCCGCTATTATGTATTTAAATGTTGTTCGGAGATTATGCCGCTCGTATAGTTTTTATTTGGATCTCATTTGGAAAATGGTAAGTTGTATTTTAATAAATATTGTTTGCTATGATCGATTATTTCATGCAACCTTTTCGCTTTTTATTTTTGTAACACAAGGTTTGTTACACTCATCCAAACTGTATTAACTATTTAAAAATGTTTTTAAATTATGTTTTTGTGCTTTTAAATTCAAAGCAAAATTTTTGAACGCTGAAAATATTATAATTATTATTATTTATCACAAATCATACGCTCAATTCAATTTAACTTTGTTAAATTTGATATACCTGAAATTTACTTTATTAAATGTTGATCAACGATAATAACAAGACACCGCTATTTTTATTCTCGAAACTGTAGTAACATACTGTGTCTTATTCGTATAGCAAGTCAACAAAATGAAATTTTAATTTTTATCGATGCCTATAATTCCTTCGTTAATTATGGAAGCAAAATCTGAAAATAAATGGCTGCCTGCTCAAAACCAAATGATTCATATTTTTATATTAAATAATAAATTATAGAAATACTTTTGTGCAATGCCTTGATTAATTCTAAACTCTATAATTTTAAACTGTAGACAGATAATCTATTCGAACTTTGAATATTTTTCGAATTGATCGAACGCCAACGTCATTTTGAAAATTCTTGCAAGTTAATTTGTTTTTATGCCCCGCGATAGATTATTCATTTCAAAACAGATTGTTTGCTCAGTGTTCTCACAAGTTATATATCAAAATAGCCTTTTTAAGAGTGAAATGTTTTGTATCTCGATTTTGGTAAAAGTAATGAACGGAATTTGGTTTCATTAATAAATTAAATTAAGACCTAAAGTCTCTTTAATTTCATAGCGTTTGTGCCGCGCTATATGTATTGCTGATATCAACACTACATGAAATAGGTCTACGTTTCTTTGATTTCAAAACATATTTTGTCTGGCCTAGTTATATTGGTAATTCAATGTAACTCAGTATTTCGTATTGTTTTAATTATCATAAAACTGATTCAGTTTTAAGTTTCACTTGTTCAAACAATTTACACGCAGCTTTTAAATTCAAAGCAAAATATTTTTGTTCTGGGGATTCCAATTTGACTTCGATTTGGCTGCCCGCTAGATTATCGACCTATGAAATTTTTCAAAATCTCTGAATTTTTTAATGCAAGGATACCAAATAAAATATCTGATGAAGTATATTATTTTAAAACAACGTCATAGACCCATACTTTTCATACAACAAATTTGTTACTGTACACGGTTATCTCGAAACAAATGTTTGCATAATTTCCCGACAACGGATTATCCGTATTATATCGCCAGTAAGACGTACATAAGTCGCGGACAGACACAGAAATATCGAAATATCGAAATATAGAAATATAGAAATATAGAAATATTGTGATATATAAACAGACAGTATTATGTATATAAGTGATTGTGATATATAAACAGACAGTATTATGTATATAAGTGATATACTAGCTATGAGTGTAGTCCATAATGGACCTTCTATGATAAAACTTTCAGATCACTTATAATTAAACAATTGACTAAGCTTTCTATCGCTGTATAATACGGAGTATGAACTCTGGAGGAGAACATGAGAGACAATATGCATTGAAACGATGTAGCATTAATCAATACATCTTAATCATTCCTTTAATAAAAGTTTAATTTATTTCACATCAATTGAGTCGATTGAAATGTATAATTTAACGTAGCTATATCTACATAGAAAAACAATATTTTATGTGCTGAAAGGAGGCCAGAACACATTAATTATTATAAATTACAAATACTCAGTCAAATTTCGAAATCTGAAACTATCCATAAAAAATCACTACAAATCCGATCCGATCCGAAGATCTAAAATATTAACCCGAATCTGACCCGATACGATCGGATCGCGTTCGGTTCGGATTCATAAATCTTTATTGCAATATATACAACACTAATGTGGTGTTCACAAAATAACGCCGCCGTCAAAGTGTGGCCAGTGAAACTCGTGGCATTGCATGCGATAGATTCAATATTAAATTAATTTAGCTTAAACAAGACACATGGTCCACTGATTTCTGTTATTAACATGATCAAACGATATCTTTTGTTAATTAAAGATGATTTACTGCTTCATATTAAAAAAAAAGAAAAATCGTTGATAAAAGGTTTCCGAACGGCGGATTTGAACTGACGACCCTGAAATTATTATACCAGAGCACTAACCAATTAGCCACTGCGTTACTTACTGACATAAGCGCTTTGACTGACCTTATCAACAAACCTACTGCTTCGACAACGTATTATTGAACAAGGCCGACCCACGCGCGTGTATTGAATTTCAAATTATATATATAATCTGAAAATATTATGATATGATACTATATGAGCCTATATTTTTGATCTTTGCAATCTCAGCAAGTATGCCTGTGATTTTCATGGCAGTCTATCAAAATACTAAGAGTTCGTTGAAAATAAAATTTTATAAGTAAAAAAAGATCTGAAAAATTGGTCTGATAGGGGTTCTTGTTATCAAATTTTCCAGAATAATAGCATCAACATTCTTTTAAAAGGAAATAAAATTCTATAATAAATCGCTATACTAATTCGATATTGATATTATGTTACATCTTGTCGTCAATATTTCTACGCGCTATTTATAACATTACAGATGTCGAATGAAAGGAAAGATGATTATGAATAAATTAATTATTTTGATAGGAAAACGAAAACAACTCATTTTGCCAGATTCGTGATATGCATATTTATTCAGAATTTATTGAAACGTACGCGATGGTTTATAGAGTTGAAATGTTTAGTGCAGCTTCAAAGATATATAATACCACAGCCGATGGTAATATTTAAATGCTCATGTTATGATGTCTGACGAAAAGGATAATTTACTATGTAGAAAATGAATCTACTTTACCATGCATTTGATCACGATATGAAATGATCATTTTTGTCAGAATTATTTCGAATAAAAGACAATCTTTATTTTATTCTTATCGGGCGTACATTCTCCTTCGATAAAATATGGTTGTTAACTTATTATTGATTGGTGTATTAACTCAGAGAACCCGCTATTATGTATTTAAATGTTGTTCGGAGATTATGCCGCTCGTATAGTTTTTATTTGGATCTCATTTGGAAAATGGTAAGTTGTATTTTAATAAATATTGTTTGCTATGATCGATTATTTCATGCAACCTTTTCGCTTTTTATTTTTGTAACACAAGGTTTGTTACACTCATCCAAACTGTATTAACTATTTAAAAGTGTTTTTAAATTATGTTTTTGTGCTTTTAAATTCAAAGCAAAATTTTTGAACGCTGAAAATATTATAATTATTATTGTTTATCACAAATCATACGCTCAATTCAATTTAACTTTGTTAAATTTGATATACCTGAAATTAACTTTATTAAATGTTGATCAACGATAATAACAAGACACCGCTATTTTTATTCTCAAAACTGTAGTAACATACTGTGTCTTATTCGTATAGCAAGTCAACAAAATGAAATTTTAATTTTAATCGATGCCTATAATTCCTTCGTTAATTATGGAAGCAAAATCTGAAAATAAAAGCCTGCCTGCTCAAAACCAAATGATTCATGTTTTTATATTAAATAATAAATTATAGAAATACTTTTGTGCAATGCCTTGATTGATTCTAAGCTCTGTAATTTTAGACTGTAGACAGATAATCTATTCGAACTTTGAATATTTTTCGAATTAGTCGAACGCCAACGTCATTTTGAAAATTCTTGCAAGTTAATTTGTTTTTATGCCCCGCGATAGATTGTTCATTTCAAAACAGATTGTTTGCTCAGTGTTCTCACAAATTATATATCAAAATAGCCTTTTTAAAAGTGAAATGTTTTATATCTCGATTTTGATAAAAGTAATGAACGGCATTTTGTTTCATTAATAAATTAAATTAAGACCTAAAGTCTCTTTAATTTTCATAGCGTTTGTGCCGCGCTATATGTATTGATGATATCAACACTACATGAAATAGGTCTACGTTTCTTTGATTTCAAAAAAATATTTTGTTTGACCTAGTTATACTGGTAATTCAATGTAATTCAGTATTTCGTATTGTTTTAATTATCATAAAACTGATTCATTTTCAAGTTTCACTTGCTCAAACAATTTACACGCAGCTTTTAAATTCAAAGCAAAATATTTTTGTTCTGGGGATTTCAATTTGAATTCGATTTGGCTGCCCGCTAGATTATCGACCTATGAAATTTTTCAAAATCTCTGAATTTTTTAATGCAAGGATATCAAATAAATTATCAGATGAAGTATATTATTTTAAAACAACGTCATAGACCCATACTTTTCATACAACAAATTTGTTACTGTACACGGTTATCTCGACACAAATGTTTGCATAATTTCCCGACAACGGATTATCCGTATTATATCGCCAGTAAGACGTACATAAGTCGCGGACAGACACAGAAATATCGAAATATAGAAATATAGAAATATTGTGATATACTAGCAACGAGTGTAGTCCATAATGGACCTTCTATGATAAAACTTTCAGATCACTTATAATTAAACAATTGACTAAGCTGACTATCGCTGTATAATACGGAGTATGAACTCTGGAGGAGATCATGAGACACAATACGCATTGAAACGATGTAGCATTAATCAATACATCTTAATCATTCCTTTGATAAAAGTTTAATTTATTTTACATCAATTGAGTCGATTGAAATGTATAATTTAACGTAGCTATATCTACATAGAAAAACTTTATTTTATGTGCTGAAAGGAGGCCAGAACACATTAATTATTATAATTACAAATACTTAGTCAAATTTCGAAATCTGAAACTATCCATAAAAAATCACTTCAAATCCGATCCGATCCGAAGACCTAAAATATTAATCCGAATCTGACCCGATACGATCGGATCGCGTTCGGTTCGGATTCATAAATCTTTATTGCAATATATACAACACTAATGTGCTGTTCACAAAATAACGCCGTCAAAGTGTGGCCAGTGAAACTCGTGGCATTGCATGCGATACATTCAATATTAAATTAATTTAGCTTCAACAAGACACATGGTCCACTGATTTCTGTTATTAACATGATCAAACGATATCTTTTGTTAATTAAAAATGATTTACTGCTTCATATTAAATAATAATAAGAAAAATCGTTGATAAAAGGTTGCCGAATGGCGGATTTGAACTGACGACCCTGAAATTATTATACAAGAGCATTAACCAATTAGCCACTCCGTTACTTACTCATATCAGCGCTTTAACTGACCTTATAAACAAACCTACTGCTTCGACAACGTATTATTGAACAAGGCCGACCCACGCGCGTGTATTGAATTTCAAATTATATATATGATCTGAAAATATTATGATATGATACTATATGAGTCTATATATTTTTGATCTTTGCAATCTCAGCAAATACGCCTGTGATTTTCATGGCAGTCTATCAAAATACTAAGAGTTCGTTGAAAATAAAATTTTATAAGTAAAAAAAAGATCTGAAAAATTGGTCTGATAGTGGTTTTTGTTATCAAATTTTCCAGAATAATAGCATCAACATTCTTTTAAAAGGAAATAAAATTCTATAATAATCGCTATACTAATTCGATATTGATATTATGTTACATCTTGTTTTCAATATTTCTACGCGCTAATTATAATACATTACAGATGTCGAATGAAAGAAAAGATGATCATGAATAAATTAATTATTTTGATAGAAAAACGAAAACAACTCATTTTGCCAGATTCGTGATATGCATATTTATTCAGAATTTATTGAAACGGACGCGATGGTTTATAGAGTTGAAATGTTTAGTGCAGCTTCAAAGATATAAAATACCACAGCCGATGGTAATATTTAAATGCTCATGTTATGATGTCTGACGAAAAGGATAATTTACTATGTAGAAAATGAATCTACTTTACCATGCATTTGATCACGATATGAAATGATAATTTTTGTCAGAATTATTTCGAATAAAAGACAATCTTTATTTTATTCTTATCGGGCGTACATTCTCTTTCGATAAAATATGGTTGTTAACTTATTATTGATTGGTGTATTAACTCAGAGAACCCGCTATTATGTATTTAAATGTTGTTCGGAGATTATGCCGCTCGTATAGTTTTTATTTGGATCTCATTTGGAAAATGGTAAGTAGTATTTTAATAAATATTGTTTGCTATGATCGATTATTTCATGCAACCTTTTCACCTTTTATTTTTGTAACACAAGGTTTGTTACACTCACCCAAACTGTATTAACTATTTAAAAATGTTTTTAAATTATGTTTTTGTGCTTTTAAATTCAAAGCAAAGTTTTTGAACGCTGAAATTATTATAATTATTATTATTTATCACAAATCATACGCTAAATTCAATTTAACTTTGTTAAATTTGATATACCTGAAATTAACTTTATTAAATGTTGATCAACGATAATAACAAGACACCGCTATTTTTATTCTCGAAACTGTAGTAACATACTGTGTCTTATTCGTATAGCAAGTCAACAAAATGAAATTTTAATTTTAATCGATGCCTATAATTCCTTCGTTAATTATGGAAGCAAAATCTGAAAATAAAAGCCTACAATTCCTTCCATACAATAAATGCCTGCCTGCTCAAAACCAAATGATTCATATTTTTATATTAAATAATAAATTATAGAAATACTTTTGTGCAATGCCTTGATTAATTCTAAACTCTATAATTTTAAACTGTAGACAGATAATCTATTCGAACTTTGAATATTTTTCGAATTGATCGAACGCCAACGTCATTTTGAAAATTCTTGCCAAGTTAATTTGTTTTTATGCCCCGCGATAGATTATTCATTTCAAAACAGATTGTTTGCTCAGTGTTCTCACAAGTTATATATCAAAATAGCCTTTTTAAAAGTGAAATGTTTTGTATCTCGATTTTGGTAAAAGTAATGAACGGCATTTGGTTTCATTATTAAATTAAATTAAGACCTAAAGTCTCTTTAATTTCATAGCGTTTGTGCCGCGCTATATGTATTGCTGATATCAACACTACATGAAATAGGTCTACGTTTCTTTGATATCAAAACATATTTTGTCTGGCCTAGTTATATTGGTAATTCAATGTAACTCAGTATTTCGTATTGTTTTAATTATCATAAAACTGATTCAGTTTTAAGTTTCACTTGTTCAAACAATTTACACGCAGCTTTTAAATTTAAAGCAAAATATTTTTGTTCTGGGGATTTCAATTTGACTTCGATTTGGCTGCCCGCTAGATTATCGACCTATGAAATTTTTCAAAATCTCTGAATTTTTTAATGCAAGGATATAAAATAAAATATCTGATGAAGTATATTATTTTAAAACAACGTCATAGACCCATACTTTTCATACAACAAATTTGTTACTGTACACGGTTATCTCGACACAAATGTTTGCATAATTTCCCGACAACGGATTATCCGTATTATATCGCCAGTAAGACGTACATAGGTCGCGGACAGACACAGAAATATCGAAATATAGAAATATAGAAATATTGTGATATATAAACAGACAGTATTATGTATATAAGTGATCTGATAAACAGACAGTATTATGTATATAAGTGATATATATATATATAGTAATAGTAATAGTAACACCTGAATATAGCAAATCCCAAGCTGTTACTTTTGAATTTTTCAATTGAATTTTCAATTACCGATTATAGATTTGATTTGAAGTTATGAAAAAATATTCAATCTGTTGCAGCTGGTCGCCATTTTCAAAACATGTTTTCTAGCTGTTTGGTTAAAGCCGTGCAGGTATAGCTCTATAACCGCACACGTGCGGGTATAGAACTATACCCGCACGCTTCTAGTGGTTGCCATGGAATATCGTGGGTTGTCTTGACATAACTGCTAAACACGTCGTACAAATCCACCATACAATTACACCACAGTTTAATTAATAAATTAAGGAACCAAAATATGTTTAAATTCCAAAGCGGTTGTGTCCCGCTCTAGATAGTTGATTTCATTAATTTCTTTGATTTCAGAACATATTTTGTTTGGTTCAACCTGCCACTTTTAGTAATTCAATGCAATTTAGTATTTCGTATGGTTTCAATTATCATAAAACTGATAGACTTTTTAATTTCACTTGTTTAAATCAGTTCCACGCAGCTTTCAAATTTAAAACGTAATATTTTTGTTCTGGAGATTTCAATTAGCATTCCATTTGGCTGCCCGCTAGATTATCAACCTATGAAGTTTTTCAAATCTCCAAATTTGTTAATACAATGATATCAAATAAAGTATCAATGGAATTTTATTATTCCAAAACAACGCCAGAATATCATTCAAACAAATATGTTACTGTACATGGTTATCTCGACACAAATGCTTGCATAATTTCCCGACAATGGATTATCAGCATTATTTCACAAGTGAGATATACATAAGTCGCGGACAGACACAGAAATATCGAAATAATTTATTTACAAACAGACAATATTATTAGTATGAAAAGATCATTGCACATTGCTCATCTGTTTTCTCTGAACCTCAGGATGATACCAAATAACCAGTTGATCAAATCAGGTCCTTTCATTAATGTATCACTGGCAGGCTTGCATATTTGTATTTGGCTGACTTGCTGCGGGTGCATGTCGCAAGCCAGAGGCTTGTCGAAAATGAAAGTGATACAATGAATACAGTTGAAACAGTATACCTTCTATCGTTAGGGGCTCACAATATAAAATTTCATCAGTTGTTTAATCCCAAGAACACATTTATTTATTTATTTATTTATTTATTTATTTATTAATTCCGAATATTCATACAGGATAAAAACTTCAGCAAATTGCTGTTATCAACGCTTGTCCTTTTCAAAAATTAAAATGAAATATGTATAATATGTAAAAATTAAAAGTATGTATTGGTTTAATTTTTAGTTCTATACCTGTGATTGATATATATTTTTAAAAATATATGGGGGTGATTCTAATTGTTATAAAATGATTTAAGACATAATTTCATCTATTTGTTGACAATCAAAAAGTTTGGCTCCTGAATAATAGATTCCATTTCTTCCAAATTCAGTTTTTATTTTAGGTAAAAAGACACTGTAGCCATTATTACGCGTGGTTTTTTTGTGTAGAACAGGGATAAAATGGTCCACAAATAGTACAGTCATTTTAAGCCAATTTCTATTGGATATCATTTTCTGCTGTTTTTCTTCAGGCCTATCATCAAATTGTAATATTCAATTTCCGTCAAAAATAATTGCGACTATGATATCCCCATGCATTTGCCTAAAATTGTTCATTGTGAACAATGTATACTACCTAATTGTATTTTCTAAATAAGATAAATAAAGTATTTACATGATCTATACTGCTAGTGGAATGTTAAAATATATTGAATAACATTTTTCACTTACTGTGTATATGTTTTTCTAGTTTTTCTATGTCGATTTGTTTAATTTTCATACATAGCCTCGTTTTGGTAATTTGATACATAGTGACAGTAAAGAAATTTTAAGCACATTATATGTGCTAAATGATGCAAGGCTACTATTCCTGATATTTTCCTCTCAAATTAAATCACATGATTACACTAAAAAAGGACAGCCTCGCTTTCATGTTTCTACTGGGAATGCCATAAATCAAATTCCGAAATTAAGGCATTTTGCCTACTCCGATTTCGGAACATTTTGGATATGTTGTTAAGCATAAAATTTGACCCTAGAATTGATGAAAAATGCTTCTGTTGCAATTTGTGTGAGGTCATTTTTTATAATGACTGTACTAAAATGAATCACAGATATTGCCTACCAATACATCTCCCACTATCTTACACAGCCTTTTTTCTATAGATGTAATAGGGTCCGACAGTGTTTTTTGTGAGGCATTTTTATACTTCTTATCAAAATCATTTTCAAGTTCAATGATGGATCAATTTCAACTCCGAGATAGTTGTATGAGTTGGTATGGTTGATTTTGTTTGTCTGATGATGTAGATGTAATGAATGTTCAGTTTGCGTTCTTGATCGCTGAATAGTTCCGAATTTCTTTAAACCGCTCTCAAAGTGATAGCATGGTTTTGTTCAGAGCATTGTTTATGGTTTCAACTGTTTTACCTTCTATATTCAGCACTGTATCATCTGCATAGGTGATAATCTTAAGATCATTTAAATAATCTGCAATGTCTTTAAAATAGATAATAAAGTAAAGTAAAGTAAAGGCCCCAGGATGGATCCTTGAAGGACACCATTTGTTAACCTTCTTTCTTGAGAAGTGGAGCTGTTGAACTTAACAAATAAACTGCGGTTAAAAAGATAATCTGAAAACGATTGATTTTCCACATTTCTAAACATCCAAATTTTTTTATAAAAATCGGAGCCAGTCTGGACTGCAGCTGGAAAATAGCGGTTCTAATGACATATTAATTGATGTCCTATTTGAAATCCTGCTAAACGAGGGTTTCCACTAGACGAAATTTTCACTGCAACGAATATTTTTGCAGACGCGTCCTAAAACTATTCTTAATGGAGTTGATGGCTTTTCGTGACGTTTGACACCATAATGAGATGATGTAGTAAACTGGATCATGATGACTTAGTAGTTAATTTTCTTGAAAATCCTCATTTTTCATTGTTCATTATTTGTTTTTCATAGGGATCAGATTGTTATTTGTTCTTTGATAGCTTCCTCTATGTTAACATCAGTCTTTGATATGCCAACTCATAATTGTTAGGTAATGTAGATGGTAGCTGTTTCCATGGTAACTCAATTTCATATCGATCATTGATTTTCCTACATTTTTCTTTCAGTATGGCTACTGCTAGTCTATCTTCTTGAGAAACAATCAATAATGGGTCACAGTTGCATGGTGTAGACTTCACTTCATAGCTTTCCATCTCCCAAAAAGCTGTGAGGTTGATCGTCTTCTCTTCTTCTATTTATGCTGCTTAGGATGATACAGTTGATTGGCAGACTTCATTTGACTTGTTGGCAGTGTTCCCAAGAAGTACCCATCAGAAGTGGTGTCATCATTGCAACTGGCATTCCTACTTCTCCTCTTCTTACTTCTCCAACCAGAAGGTGAGCTTGTTCAACAAGTAGTACCCCTATTGGCCCAGTTAGATATGACAATTAGACATACTTCAGGTGTTGATACTTCTTTAAGTCAACCCTTTCCACTCATTTAACAGCGGCACACATGCTTTCCAATTCTGTTGCAGTTATTTCATATTTGTTATCATCGCCATTGACTGCCTCAATATTGAGCTTGACTTCTTTGGTGTTGTGCTGTTCCTTATTTCCATTGACCATTGTATAATGGTAGAATTTAGGCTTTCTTTCCAGGCCAAGTGACATCACGAAATATTTACGAACAAATGTCAGCTGTGATCGCTTATCAATCAGCTTGTGATTTAACGATCGACTCTTTTTCCAGCCAGTCACCAGTCCATAAGCGTTCAAAATAGATTTAAGGCAAATTTTATAATCTGACTATTTCCTAGCTTTCTATCAAAGCTTTTTCAAAAATGTAGCATTTAGTTTTCTTCTTTTCTCTTGTTCTACCATGAGTCCGAGCATAGCGTACCACTTTTATGATATGTCTTCAACCTAATAATTATTTGTAAAATCTAAAATGTAATGTAAATATTGCTACACAATCACTGCTATCATCAAAAATGTAACTCAAATCAAATGGAAATGTTGGCCTTATGTTCGTTCCTATTTTGGGATCGCATTTAAAGCCGATGTTACTGATTTACTAATTACTAGTAATGAGCGTTGGTCACAAACAGAATTTATGTACAGTGTAACCAGGCAAAGTATAAAATTATAGTAAGATAAATAAACGAAATTCATACGGTACGGATGTAGCTTCGTAAAATTCAACTCTGTCAAAAGTAGATGTATTAAGAACCAGTGATCCCAAACTCAAGCCAGCTTCAAATCCAGCATCTCGAGAGTAGCTCAATTATAGGTGAACGTCATAACAACCGGCTGATTATTAAACTGTAAGTACCTTCAGAATCTCAAAGCTGAATCTCAAGAACTGAGTTTGACTGTTTTGCTTGAGCTGGAATCCGCCGATTATTCACAAGCGCTATCCCCCTACTGCACAGTGCGAGAACTTTTGCCTGCTGTGTTTCAACCCTGGGCCGGTACGTTCTTCATTATCTAAACCGAGCTCCCTCGATGAGACCATGTTGACACAATGCTTAGGGTGGACACCTGATCGACATAGTCGAACGAAGACCAGTGGTCCCAAACTCACGCCATCCTCAGATCCAGCCTCGAGAGTAGCTCGATTACAGGTGAACGCCACAACACCCGGCTGATTATCGAGGACAAATATTACTATTTCTAGTAGTCTGTTTCTCTGCCTCGATTCACACTTGGCCTCCAAATTTAAATTGTCAATGTACTTTTTCGTATAAATTTTTTATTTATTCTGATATTTTTTCAAATTAAGAAAACACGCAGCATTCCCTTGTAAATAAATTTCCGATGTTTACATTTATATCATACTATCATGTATTTCATTTTTCTTGTAGTATTTCCAATTAGCTCAAATTATGAAAATTTTAGCAATTAGTTATTCGCGTTTGGGTTAACTTCAATACCAGATGTGTTCTTGAAGTTTTACAATTATTGAAATTTGTCATTTATTATAATAATACGCAAACCGTGTCTGTGACCAAACCACTATTGTTTCTTGATTGTCAAACTCTTTCTCAGTAGGGCACTTTCCAAACTTCTAATACGTTTATAGGGGTATCTACAGGCCTTCACTTAGGTACACAGCTTAAAATGCGATAAATTACTCAAAAATTGCAAATAACAAAAAAAGAAAATTACGTCATTTCGAAGAAAAATAAACTGCGTTGCCCTTGTTCTCTTTCTTTTGTGTTGAACAAACTTCTATTGTATTGAAGAAACTTCCTATCACCCTTTGTTGATTAAGACGTGCAAGTGCTTCATTTTTGCAAAAGTATTTCAATTTTTGCACATAAGCATTTCAATATGCCTAATGTTTTACCAACCCGAAGGGTTAAATCACATGCGTAGCGATTTACCCGGGAATTCAACTTCGCCAACGCGCAAGCGGTGGTGCCATTAAAAATTCAGGGCGTAGGACGGTTGGCTTGTGATGCGCTGAAAAGTGCTATTATACCCAAGTGGGTACCATGTAATTGATCTTTTTCAATATGTTCGTGATTGATATCATTTCACTTGCAAAAACATTATAAAATTATGGAGATTCTTGAGAGAATTTATTTGACAGTCACCTGCAACAGCGGATTCAGAAAAAATGATAAAAATTTGAGGAATTTTAGTCACAGCGTCCACTCCAGCGTTCACTGTGTTGATCCAAAATTATACGTAAAGGGAGTTGAAACGTACCGTTTTTGGAGGCGATCTTCTATTGTTTTATTATTGTCTAATATATAGTGATGCTCTTG
The DNA here is from genome assembly GCA_916610825.1 of Haliclystus octoradiatus. Lineage (NCBI taxonomy): Eukaryota > Metazoa > Cnidaria > Staurozoa > Stauromedusae > Haliclystidae > Haliclystus > Haliclystus octoradiatus. The sequence goes on from OU744452.1 coordinate 6,092,908, forward strand.
CCCAAACAATCACTATTCCAACAAAAGTCTCCATGGCAACAATATAAAAAGTACATAAATGGGAATGAATAAAGGCATACCAGAGGTAAATTAATTTTATTGTCCCCCGAGACCAACCTACACTATTAAAGCAGTCAGTGTGGTCATTATAATCTTAACCTTGCTCATTTTTACTGGATAGTAAGGGGTGTGTAGATGCAGAGAGAGACAGATATTAAAATTTTGTTAACGGTACTTTTCTATTACTGTTATTCTATTTTTATCTATCGATAAAGATTTGAACAATTTCTCTATACTTGAGTTTTACAATAACTTATCAAGATATTTACGATGACATTTATTGCAAGCTATTACATATATTACTTCCGAATCCAATTGCTATGAATGCAACAGCGCTTGTTTAATATTTTCGTCCCATAAATTTTAGATATAATATTTCTTGTTCTTTATCCACACTATCCTTAACTTTTTATATTTCTTTATTGTAATATTAATTTTGTTCGTACGCTACATCTTATTTTGTTAATTGTCATTTAATTGTAAATGAGTCGAAAGAGTATGGTCTGCACTTCCGCCAGCGACTGCGCCATGACATGTGGAAAATATCCAAATTAAAATGTATACCACTATATAAAAGTATAAAGTGTTTGTAGTGGATTGTTTTTTATCTATTTTCTTATCCAGAATGTAATAGCTTTGTTAACAGTAAAACTTCTGTTTCTAATCACGTATATACCTTGTCATATAAATGACTATAAATCAAACGTATAAAAAGCTATGTGATGTTAAAGCAGCATTGAAATACGCATTTTTCATTGAAACTTAAAAGGTTGCACCAATTTATAAGCATGCTATGATTTTTCACTGAAAATGAGGTCCGTGACTTCCTAATTTCTAGTGAGATTGCTCAAAAGATTGTTTTTCCGCTCATTTTCTCTGACAATGTCCCCGCGCAAGGTTGATGGATCGCTACATCACATCAACGGACCATCTTGCGCTGAGTAAAGAATATTAGTAGCATATCAATAATATAAACTATACTCATCAGAAAATTATTTTGCTGGCTTACTAGAAAGCCTATAACGAGAAGAGATGCTGTCAGATCCAATAATATTCCATCTTTCATCACAAAACAGAAGACACGATTCTCGGCAAGTTGTTTATAAATTAGAATACTTCGTGTAAAGGCTGTCGAAGTCACTTTTGCAGTGGTTATTACCCTGCGGAGGGCTTACAGGAATCTGATGGCTATTGTTACTTCTAGTTTTCTTTTAAGTATCATCATCCATGATAGCTTACTTTGTTATTAACTCCTCATCGTCGGCAGAAAAGATTATAGTGTCACTGTATCGCTAATAGCTTGCTTTGTTATGAACTGCTCTTCTTTGGAAGAAAAGATTTACCTTGTCACCGTTCTGTGACAGCAGTTCATCTGTTGTCCACACTCACTGCACACGGAGAGGCTTGACCCGTAACAAATAAGCAAGTTCAAAGAATTCGTATGGTACTTTTCAGTCGCCAAGCAGTTGTAATTTGTACATATACAAAGTCGGAGTTGTAATTTACGTGCCTACTATCGTTTTATCGAAAAGTACGTTTTTGATGAGGCATACATTGACAACGTCGACACATTGTTTACGTTAAATCATCAATATAAGAGGTAGTTTGGTGACCACTATAGACACGCGCCTCTCTGTGAAGGGTCATTTAAAGTTAATAAGAAATTGGAGCTTGGGTCTTTCATTTATGTAGTTTACTGTAATATATCTCAGAATCACCTGCTGTTCTTACTCTTCAATGATTCATGCAGAGATACACTCAGCCAATACAGCAATAAAATTTACATACCAATGCCTTTCTTGTGAAAACCAGTTCATTAACTGGTTAACTAACATACGATCCATATTTTTTTCATTCGAACTATGTAATCAACATAACATTTACTTACGCATAACCCATATTTATTTAATTTGAAATATGTAGTACAATAGAGTATCAATCTCATTTTTACTGAAATTTACATCTATGTAAGGATTAATTATAAAAATGAAATGCATTTTCAGTGTTGTTCTGCATTTTTTATTCCTTTTCATCAATCTTTTGTTTTATTGACATTCTCTTTGACAGAAAAAACGAGGGTTTCCACAAGACGAAATTTTCACTGCAACAAATTTTTTCGCAGCTGAAAATGCTAATACGCATGCGTAATGTGAGTTGAAAGCCACGCATGATCAGCCGCTACAATTTTCTTCAACGAAATTTGTAGTAGGATCTGTTCTTACTTTTTTGCGATTTGCTTCGGCGAAAAATATTCTAAACGAATCAGAAGATTGCATTGATGTTGTCATGGTACTGTTTACTAGATAAATAAAAGTAAAAGTGATTTCTTAGGGACCTGGAATTATCAAAAGATGAGTAAAACCATACATAATTCTCAAGATACCCCGAATTTTCAAAGGGCATTTCTGATTGCTTAAAACAATTCCTATCTCCCAAGGGAACCCAAATTTCAAATAACTTTTTAGAGTACCTTAAAAATGCTTATAGGGGCCATGGTAATTCCTAGATATTAACTTTGGAGCAAATTTAGCGCGCGAAATTATATGTAGTGGACATTGAGTGAGGCGAGATTTTCGTCTAGCGGAAATCCTCGTTATGAGAACAACGGAAAACTGGACCACGCACGTACACACAAGCATTCGTAGTGCAATGAAACAATTGATTAATGATTATGACATTTTGTTACATGTGTATGAACCTACAAGAATAACACATTATTCTGGTTGTCAAAAAGACTGTGTTTAAAGATCAATTGGCTTCCAATATTCACTTATCAAACGTTCAACTTGTGTGCCTTGTAGTTCTGATCATTTAGGACTTCAAATTTATATGAGTATCGTAAAACCATCACCTGAAATTACAATTAAAACATCTCACAACATACCATCAACAATCTCCAATGATTCACCTAATTTTTACCACCCACTGAAATAGACATCATAGAAGTTGGCGAAGCAGTATCACAAAAAATGTACCTCACAGGCGGCGTTCCACAGGAATCAATTTTGGGACCATTGCTTTCCGTTATCTATATTAACAATATGCCAGATGTACTCGAGAACATTGGGAGACACTCGGGAAGCTGAAAACCACTTGCTCTCGTTTAGTAAATATAAATACAAACATGACAAGTTTGTGGAAACCATTTATTAAACCATCGCTAAATGCTCAACTTTGCGATGACGTAGGACCCCCGTTGCCCGTTGCTTCTAGCAATTTGAGGTTTCATTTGAATCACTTGCAAGATACAAACGAATTTAGATTGGTAAATTTGATATATTGCAGAAGGTAGCTGCACAGCACAATGGCTGTTAATTAACTATTTGATTACGTCGTAAATCCCTTTGTCCAATATGTGGCTTACATCTATACAGTAACACAAATATATATACAGTCACATGACATTTGGAAACGCTATCTACGATCATGATTTCATTCCAAAACTAATTATAATCCCTGGGTATAATCCCTAATTTCCTATCATTCTTGTTTCCCCCCATCGTTCAAACCATATAGTGTATTTATAATTTACAAACTATGTTCAAACCTTTATTAAGTTTTTCAAAAAAGTTAAAAATGTTTTTGTACATGATTAAACTTTATAAATATCATACCAAATACACACATATTTGTTTGTGAATTTAATTCATGAGTGAAATGAATTTGGCAGTAGTGGCTGTAAATAACAGCACTTATATGATTCCTTTTTTGAAGCATTTACAACATTTCTATGAAATATTTAACAAATATGTAACTATCCCTCCCCTATACTTGCAGCTACTATTACAATTTGTAACAACTAGTACAACATACTAGGTAAATACATGTATCTGTGAAATTGCTCAATGTTTAGTGGAACAGGCATAACAATTGAAATAAAAACAAAGACAATCAGACAAAAGGTTTTCCTTTAAATTGGAGCTTGACACGTTCAATTGTGATTTTCGTCAGAAGGTGACATTAAACGTAAACTAAAAACGGATAACTATTCCTATATCATACATACCAATAGTAACGCAGTATAATTCCATTGTTTATTTAACAAATTACCAAGTACTATAATGTTCTATTAGAATAAGAGTCAGCCTAGAGCTATATATTCAGCTAAAATATATGTTTAGTCCAGTCAAATCTTCATTATAATACCGTGTTCTTTCATTTTTTCGCATAGATTGAAGTAGAATAATGCTTTAAAAAGGTACATTGCTTAGCTTTGATTTTACTTTGCTTGGTAAGTTACACTTTAAAGGACTGTTTATTGACTGTCCGCTTTGCGACCATGCAAAACAACATGATAAGAAGTAGGCCAAAATAAACTACAGAATATATCTTTAACGCTCTATTATTAACTTACCTTCTGACCCCAAGACGAGCAATGGGTGGCAAGTGCGGAGCGAATGTAGTTAATACACAGCAATGATTACCATATGACCAATCAAAATACGAACACACAATTTAATACTAAATTAAGGCAACATGACAGGAAATTTTGACAGTGAAAATGTAACAGTTTGATATCTGCTATATAAATAGATAACAATATAAGCGTTACCATGGATAAGACAAATGACAAGTCGAAGTAAAGATGCTAACAACAGATAACAACAGATATTGTATTTACTTATATTTAATGAAAACTCAGTACATAAAAGTGCTCAAAGTTATATAGGAATAACATAAAGATCATCATATAGAATAGGAAACACAATGGATGAGGCAAATGAAAGCCCAGGTGTCAGGTGTTTAGTGCGATCTTCAGTTGATGAGGAGAATGTTACAATTAAGTTGACTGTCAAATTTCCAAAGTTTCTTCAAAGATGCAAGAAAAAAGAACTGAGTTTGACTGTTTTGCTTGAGCTGGAATCCGCCGATTATTCACAAGCGCTATCCCCCTACTGCACAATGCGAGAACTTTTGCCTGCTGTGTTTCCACCCTGGGCCGGTACGTTCTTCATTATCTAAACCTGGTCGCTTCAAGCTCCCTCGATGAGACCATGTTGCCACAATGCTTAGGGTGGACGCCTGATCGACATAGCCGAACGAAGACCAGTGGTCCCAAACTCAAGCCATCCTCAGATCCAGCCTCGAGAGTAGCTCGATTACAGGTGAACGCCACAACACCCGGCTGATTATCAAGGATAAATATTACTATTTATAATAGTCTTTTTCTTTGCCTCGATTCAAGCTTAGCCTCTAAATTTTACAATTGACTAGCTTCCTACATTATTTTTATTGCCAAGTTTTTTTTTACATCGAAAAAATTAAAAAGAATTATGGAAATAAATGACTCCTTCATTTCTTTTGGAAGTATATTATTTTTTTCCATTCTTTTTTTTTTTCTACTTCATTTCCGTCAAGACAACTATAACAAATGATTTAAATGCAGAATTTCTTCAATTACGGATGGCGCATTGCGGATTTTTTACATAGAATATTTATATTTACACATCTTTGTCTGTTAAAGAGAAAATGAAGAAATTGAAAGCCTTTTTTCAAATTAATTTCAAAAGTTAGATTCCCTATTAGGGATAGGCATAATAACAGCCGTTCTGAAGTTTTTTGTATTGTCAAGAGAATTCACAACATCTTGTATTTATTTATATTTTAATGTTTTTACGCGACGCGATCATCATGCAGAATCAAATATGCTATAAAAAGCGCCGAACACAATATTTACCTCTAAATTCAATATTTGAAATTGTTATTAAAGAAATCGACCTGTTAGCCTTCCTTCAAAATAAATTGAACTTAATATAATAAAAATGATAGAGATAGTACATGTTCTATAGCTAGAATTTTGATCTGTCTAAAATATAATTGTAACGCAAATTGATAATGCTCCGTTTTCCTTCTGTCTAAAAATATAATTGTAACGCAAATTAATATTGCTCCGTTTTCTCCCAAAAATATCCATAACATTTGATAACAGACAGCAGTAAAACGATTTCCTTGCTTGAATTTAATTCATTGAAAATTTTAAAAATCCGATTATCGAAGATGGCTGCCAGTTGTGTGCAAGTCATTTCAGCTGGTGACACTATTATTAAAAATGTGAACGTAACGACGATTGTTTAATCAAGCATGCCAGTACTCGGTCAATGAGCAATGATCTTTTGAAATCTGAAAGAATTGATCGAGCTGGTAACGAAAAAAATTCAGGCTGTTCTCAACAAATCTAAATTTAATCAAAATAATCCATAGCTATATTATATTAAAAAATATGATTTTTAAAGATGTTACGGGTATGTTAATGGAATGAATGTATTGTGAAGAAATAGGATAATTACGGCAAATTTTATAAGTTGAGGAGAATCATATAATCGGTATGTTGAAGTGCTATTGGTTATTGATTACTTGCGATATTATCCAAATCTTTTAAATGTATATATATATCTTCAGAATCTGCCAATCTTGTGAAAATTGAACTGCTCAATTATTGTGGTTATTATCGTATTTTTGTGCTAAATTACCTAAAGCTAAAGAAGTTGAGGCTAAGGAGTCGGCCGCTACATGTGGAAATGATTTTATTATGCTGGAGATAGAACTTATATAACTAATATAACTTGCATATCATGTACAATAGCCACAATATTCCGATGAAAACATGTGAGCCTGCTATACATTGAGTAAAATCTCGAGAAAATTGTTCGAGAAAGGCAAATATATAGTTTTCTATGTATAACTTTTATGACTTTGTCTTTCTATTTCTTTTTCCACATCTCCTAAATACACCATCAATTTTATATTTCATATGCAAATTTTCAAATTAATTAATGTAATCATCAAATTCGAATAAGGATACTCGTTAATGATGTCAACTTAAATGGAATCAATTCGAAAAGACATGTAAGTGAAGACAAATTGATTTTTAATGAAAACAAACTAAGCACTTTGTCATCAATGTAAAATCTGTTGCAAAATAAGGTATAATCAGATACAAATAGCCATTGTATTGATTAGGAGATTTTAAACGAGACAGTGAAAGATATTAATTATTATCATAAGTATAGCCAATATTGCACTCTTCATCGTCATCATCATTATTAATTGAATATCCTTAGGCCATATATCTAATATTAACAGTTAGGTCTTAATATTTGTAAAACTCTGCCATTATCAACTTATAGCAATGTGTCAAACTTATATTTCTTAGTAAACTTTTATACACAAACACGAGGTAATATTGGAGCCAGCCAATTCAAGAGGAACAAAAGTTCCCATGCTGAATTGATTCTACATTTGTTTAATAAGCATAAAGCTTAAACTATAATGGGCGTATATAAGTTACCAAAAATTGTATATTATATGATGATACTAGATACAATTGCCAATTAGTGTATTCTAGTGTATATTCAACAAAGCTGCAGCTTGCTGTATATGTCTATAGTCTTGTTATAACCTTTTTCTGCACAAGGAGATCTATAACATGTCAATTATGGTAGACTGTGTTAACGCACAGTGTTTTGGTTGAAATTGACAAGATCAGTGAATTCCAGTAAATCCATGTGGACGGGGTCAGAGAGGTGTAATCTTGTACCCTTGAAAAACGGAATTGTAAGAAACTGTTGGCTCTAACAGATACTAAAATTAGTCAATAGATAACACTGACTGATATCAAAACAATAAGAAAGTTCGTGAAATTTAAATATGTTTTCATGGCAGTTTCAGAGCATCTTCATACTTTAATATCGTGAATATGGATGTTTTCATGGTTTTCAAACTATTTCTTGGTTTAAGAAGTTTGTGGTTTTGGTGTTGGTAGTGTAATTACATTCCTCATCTTTTCCCAATGTTTGTATTCAAAATTTGCTGCAGAATTCCACATGCAGGGATAACGCAATACACATCACGTTGTCTTTCAGCCTGAAAACTATATAAACATTAAGAGAATTCTAAAGGAAAAATTGAAAATTTAGTACATTAAAATATCCAACTATGTATAAAGCATACGAAAATCGTGCCATGATTGATAATGTTTCGTGAACCATATGGCTTCCAGCCAAGCGATACATATATCAGAGCAGCTATATATGGGATGCGTGATATGTTAGAGTGCAATTCTACCAACATGATAGCAATGTTGGACAACAATTTTGAATGTCAGCTTAGGCAGAAAAACATCCAGTTTTCATCTGCAAATTCGGTAAACCGTTTGCTGTTAGTTCCTCAAAATGTATTATAAATGCATAACATCTGGTGACAAAACACTGTTGGCAATTTTATAGTATTTTGCTAGCAAACCAACCATTTTAAGCTGGTAGAAAATATGACATGATATTAATACGCTCTTCAACTACATAATATTGTTATGATCAGTTTTCCTTCTTCTACAGCCATCCATGATGATTCGATGGGTTTTGATTTCAACGTTTACTTTATTCATCATATCAGCACATGTGGAATCACAAGGTGGGTAACTTAATCTATGGATCCATCATACTCAGACTCATGTACAGGGGCATTCCACAGATGTATGCCGTAGAAGGAGAAGGTAATACACATCTTGCAGGCTCAAAATATCAACATTCACGGAATATTAAAAGAAAAATATTGAACATTTTTGTACACTAAAATATTTAACACTGAATATACGTGCATTATATGGCATTTGACTAAGGAATACAATCCCGGGGTATAACTGCAACTACCTATAACGGATATAACAGGAGTATGTGCTACCCTTTTTAGGACCATATTCCAGCTGAGAGGATACTATTGGGTTTACTTTTGACTTTCTAGGGAACTTCAAAATTTGAAGTACTTTGAAAAAAAATTAAAATAACCTTTCTTAAATTTCTGGGACTTTCTGGGTAGGGCAGAGTTTTATGGAACGTTTTAGATAGAATTACTGGATCGTTTGAATTTTTTGGGTACTTCACTTTTTATCAAAGTCATAGCTGATGTTACTCCAGGGGGTACACTAATAGTGCATACATACATCCAGAGCAGGTATATATATAAGAGATGTGTGATATTTTGGAGTACAATATCATCTGCATGCTAGCAATGTTGATTGCCATCAATCCCATCTGATGCGGCTAACTAACTATATAGACCGTGGTATTGGCAATTTCATTGGGACGTAACTTATCGTACATTGATCAATTATTGCCTCACTCCATGATGGTCCTCACTGGAGCGATGAATTGGTATGGGATGGTAGCGTAATTGAATGAGGCTAGATAAATTATTAATAGAGAGATAAGGATTGTACAAGATGGTTGTGTCAGGTAGCTACATTACCTTCATCAAGAATACTTTTTGGTACTTTTTCTAGTACTTTTGTAAAGATTATCTACAAATAGCCCCTTCGTCGGGGAAATCCTGGTGCCCACCCCTGCATATAGAATCATGTAATCTTGAATAAGACAATAACAAGATAATCTTGTCAGACATTTCCAGGCTAAATTAAATGAAGGATTTATGTAATAAACCCATTAACTTGTGATGGAAAATAGCAAACATCTTACATTTTCTAAGGATCACTAAATAATGAAGTTTATTTATTGCTCCTAGAATAGTTCTCTTGTTCAAATTGCATTCGAATTTCCTCAAATAAAGTGAATGCTGAGGATCTTAAAATATTACAGTCCTCAAAGACTACTAATAATATATTAATTGGTCATCTACTTCTGATATCAAATTATTTCATTATTAGCTCCTAACCAACAGCTATCACCTGCTTCCACCGCTGGTCAGCCAAATCTTCCAAAACCAAATACAACACAAACTTCTGGCTCATATAATCCCGAAGGAGGGAATCCCCAAAGTGAAGAAGACATCGCAGCATCTAAAATAGTAGATGCACAAAATACTGGCCAAAGTAAGTTGACTAGGCATATTTATATCATCGAGAAGTATATTTTGTCTATAATCTTAAACCTTAGAGGAGGCTGATTTTTCATTTCATTTCATTTATTTTGTCAAAATTGACAGGCAAAACAAAGGAGAGTCACATAATATGATCTCTCACTAAAATGTAGCCTAGTTACAACTGATGTTAATAAAAATTGATATAAATTTAAGCATGCAAAATTATTGATCGATTTACATTACGTTGTTTTATAATTACTAAGTGCCGTAAATTACGAAAATACCTTGCAAAAAGATGAGAGTCTTGTCTCATCAAGACCCCTTTTAAAGGTAGAAAAACTGGCTGAGGTTACAAGTTTTTCTGATAGAGAAATCCACCAAGGTATTACTCTACAACAAAACTGGTACCGAACACAGTCAGTTTTAGCAAGACATATTGATTTTAATGTTAATGAATGTGACCTCAAGCAATATTTCGATGATTCAATTTTAAACAATTGATCAAATGGAACATCCGCAATTCCATGTAAAATTTTGTAAACAAGGGAAAGATCAGCTTTGATACGCCGAACTTCTAGCGATTCAATGTCTAATTTATTTAATCAATCTGTATAGTCAACATAATTGATATTTGCAAAACCGCAAACTCTACGGGTAAATGATGTGGAAGTAGTTGTTGTAGAATTTTACTAATATATATATATATATATAGTCAATCAATTGGAGAACTGCATATATGACTGCTGCTTGATAACAGAAGTAATTGTGTACAAGGCAAATAAGTGGTCAGGGAAACTAGACAAGGATATTTTTCAGAAAAGTTTTGTGTGCCTCTAAGCTCGTGCCAAAATTATCAATTGCATTTTACGCCAAATGCATGGACTCCAATGAAATGCCTCAAATCAATGCGAAGCAGTTCCAATTTTCCCCGGGGGTCTGATTCCACTGTGAGGTGAAACGGCAAATTGTCCCACTGTGGTGGCCGTACCACTGCTGCAAGATACTAAAATGGCATTTTTCATGCAATAAAATGACTGTAAATAAAACGTATTTTGCGATGTTGAGATTAGATTGGATTCATCAAAATCTACAATTTTGGGGTGCTTGCGGGAATTTCAAAATGGCACACCCCCGTACAAAAAGTGTCGAAGTACTCCGGTATTCCTCCCCGTTGGCAAACTCCATCACCTCTTCAGTGAAATTCTGAGTTAGCCTCTTTCTATGGTTAACTTTGTTTTTAACCTTGATTATTTTATATTACTTCCTAGACACAGTTGAGATTGGAATACCTCCAAAGTACCCAGTAAAAGTAGTATCTGTTGAAGCACAGGCACACGATAGTAAGATTTTTTAATTTTAGTTTGTCTCCGTGTCTTTCAAGGCCTTTTAATGCTGCATTGACTGGCGACTGCTTCGTGTATTTCTAACCGCCAACCAAACGATTTGCTACTTCCAGAGGCTTTGGCTACTTAATCTTGCCTTTGATTAACTTTTTAAGTCAGTGATTGACTGGCCAATCTTGAAACATAAATTATAACATGAATTTCAATATATTTTAAAGGATCAACAACGCTCAGTTGACGGAACTTGTAACCGTATACAATATATCGTAAATTCGTAATTCTAAAGCTGCATCGATCAATCCGTGGCGATTTCTCAACTATTAAAAAGTATAATAATATAGAATACGACATCATGTATAAATAATATGGAAGATAAAATTCTGTTACATGAAGAAAAATAATTGGAGGTGCGGGGGATCGAACCCCGGGCCTCTCGCATGCAAAGCGAGCGCTCTACCACTGAGCTACACCCCCGTTATAAAAGCCCAAGAATATGTTATTGTGTATCAGCATCAATAGGTTTTGGGTTTTTTTTACCTAGAAGGGGTAAAATAGTAGTAATTACTATTTGATATGGTACTCACAAATATTACCAATTACTCGAATTTTACATGCTACATTGTAATGGTTTGTATCTGCTTATTAAACTATTTTGTTCCACAGGTCAAGTAGCTGGTTGCCGTGACCATCCGAATGCAACTCAAATATGCGATAAAGCAGTCAACTCGTGTTTTTGTGAAGAACATGAAACATATATGTATTCATATTGTAGAAAATCATGTGGATATTGCAATCCAGAGACATCAAGTTAGTATAATTATCATACCACTGAGTCATTTAATGTTGTAATTAAAAGTTTTTCCTAAAACATTGTATATGAAAGATAGCGACAAAAACTCATAACTAAATTTGTTCCGACCTTTCGACATGGCAGTTATCGTTAATATCAAGGTTAAAAGAAATATTTAAGGAATTCAAAATATACCTTTATATTTTACCTGTATATATCTTGTTATACTTAGTAGCGACAAATAAAACACACGATAATCTGCAACGGTTTCGATTTATTCTTAAATCATCGTCAGCAAGTGAAAGAGAGAGAGAACAGGTTTTACATCGTATTTATAGTTAGAAATTATTTACATGATCTATTGAAATTTGGAACTCTATATACGACTATAACACATTAAACAATACATGAAACATTATGACGGAAGGGATGGTCTAAAGCGGTACTCATTACGGATACAATACAAAACAAATATGAAATAATAATTACTGTTACACAAAGAAAACAATGAAACAAAAAATAGAAAGTAAAATGTTCTATCAGAATGGTCATAGATATTTTAAATTTTATTGTCCAGCAGGTGTTGATAATGAAAATATTGCCTACCTGAGTGGCCGACATAGCTATAATCCAATAGTCACACAAAACATCATCAACGTTAAGGCATGAAAACAAGTAAATTAGGTATCCGGATCATTTCATAAATATTTATTTTACCTTGTTAATGACAACAGCCTATCGAAACGTCGGAAAAAATTCAATCATGATTTTTTGCCGCTATCTTTTCATTCTAAAATCGATTAATGTTGCATTGTCAAATAAAGATTTACATTGAAAACTGGATTCTGATTATCATCATCATCATCACTTATTCATCAACGGTTTAGTTATTAGTTATATTATTTTAAATTCTGAATTTTTATTAAAATAAAAAGAGCAAATAAAAAGTTATCTGGTGACAACAGAAACTCGTTGATTAGTTAAAGGTATAATTCAACTGCATTTATACCCCCTGTTAAATGACAGGTAAAAACTAAAGGGAGTGAAACTCTCTCAAAAATCAATTGCTAAAATGTAGCCTTGTTACAAAATAAATACAGGATTTTATATTGCATATATCTGTAGTTAGAAAATATATAAAAACCATGAAGGGGGAATAGACTACGTTTAAAATACTTTGCAAAATGAGGAAAGGTCCAGAATTTAGAAAGGTTTTTCTCAGTAGCTGAAAACCAAATAATAACACTGACGATATTTCATAAACTACGTTTATAATCTTTGCAAATGAGGAAAGGTCCAGAAATTATTTACTCTAACGATATTGTCTCTTGTAGAATATCATAAAATATGGCGTGTCAGAGCTGCTTCGACCTTTTCTCCATCCTGGATTGTATCAGAATTGCAAATGTTTACAGATGTTGATAATAATTTATCCGTTTCAATGAATGGTACAAATGCTTTTGCAAGTTCTGAATATCCTGGTTACCATGCATTTAATGCATTTGATTTGAATGTAAATACAACTTGGATGCCTGCTGGATGGTTTGAGCATAAAGCGGAAGAGGACTGGATTGCATATCAATTTCCAATTCCAGTCAAAATTACATCAATACGTATTACAGGTCTACCAGAAGAACCAAGTGCAACTCCAACTGCTATGTATGTTGAGGCTGCTGATAATGATATTGGACCATATAGAAAAAAATGGACTGTCTATAGGAGTAACCAAGTGACGCAAACTTCTGGAATTGAAGGTAATAAGCTCTTGGTATGATATGATATGATATGATTTATTCGTTATAAAATTAAAGTGACAGGCAAATACAAGGAATTACCACATTACAGATTACAGTATTCCACTTACATACAGCCATTTTACAAATTAAAATTATAATATAACAAGATTACTTCAAATACAATGTATAATTGGGTATAGGCTAATATAGTTAATTAAGCAAAAATGTTACAATTTAACGATAAATCTAATTTATCGAATGACTTTATAAATGCCTAAACTGTGTTTGAAGTGAAGACACCATCAAGGAATCACCCCGTTGCAGAACATATGTTTTTAACTATTCAATCTGAAATTTTGTAGAGGATATAGTTTAAATGGATGACCACGCATAGAATATTTATTTACATTGTATTTACAATGGATGGAGGTTAGAGATAGATCAATCAGATTGTGTGTGATTTTGAACATCATAACTAGATCTATCTTCATCCTCCTCACATCTAATGTTTGCTCTATTCTAATGGTCAACCAACTTTTTCAGTTGATATATCCATCATAATTAATCATACTATGAAAAACATTTTTTTAGAAAATCCCTTATCGGGAACAATAAAAAATGACCAAAAGATAAAGGCGATTCGTAATTTTCAAACTAAACCATTTAAAAGTGACCCATATACAGACTAAACTAAATGATACTACTGTAGTTGTCGTTGTTACATTTCTCTCTTACGATTAACTCAAATTGTATTGGACTGAGGTATTCTATAGATTGCCAATAGGATCGATTAAAACTCAAAATGATTACCTTGACTTGTTGTTTACTGAGTGCATTAATTAGTTTTCCAAGTTGTTCCGATAAACATATAAGTATTTTTTGAGAAGTGAGCATTTGAAAAAGTGAGAATTTCAAATCTTGAAAAACGGATGATAGAATGCAAGTCACGTCACATTGTAAAAATTCCTATCAAGACGAGTGAGCGCAACAAGATGACCACAAATATCGAGCATTCGTTGATAAGAACGAAATATTCGAAAATCGTGTTGTTGTTACGAGTGAATGGTCGGTAGTTGATGAGTACTTTTCAAATTCTTGTTTCTCAATAACATACTTACCCGTTTATCGCAACACTTGGTAAAGTAAGCAAGGCACTAATGCAACAAGTTAAGGTAAATTGCAATGTTCCGTTTTTTATGAGTCGACCCTGTTCGGAATAGTAGCAAACAAATACAAATACATAACTTCACTGAAAGTCACTAAATTTGGATCTTGATATTAACTCCTTGCTCGCATCTAATTAACGCGACATATTAGCAAATTCACAAACATTACATGCTGCGCTATACAATTCTACATATACAAATAATGCAAGATAAAGCGTAAATCAATATAATAATAAATCTAAATCTAAGTTACATAATATTATCAACAGACCCTATATATTCTATATCAGTTATACTCACAATTGGATCAAATTGGGTTTAAAATTTTAAAATTTTTGATGTTTCTAATTATATGACTAATATATGTTTGGTTTATAGATTGCCCTGTGCTATGGCGCAAATATGACAATAACGGAAGACCTTATTGCTATCGTCTTGTTGCTAAGTTTTATTCGTGGGGTGATGCTCAGGATTTTTGTATACGAGAACAAGCCAGTCTTGTCAGTATAACAGACGAAGAAGAATTAGCTTTTATATTAGAAGATGTCAAAATATGTGGGTAAGCGAATGAAAATTATGTTGCAAAGGTAAAACACTTTTGCACAGAAAATCTAAGTAAACAAGTAAACGGTATCCAAGTAAAATATTTGTTTGAAATCAACAAATGTTTGCTTAATTGAAAGATGAGCATTATAGTCACTGATTGTTGTAGGTACGATTTTCTAAACATCTTTGCACGTTCACCATCTGTAAATAATTGCATAATTCACTCATTTTTTTATCGCATAATTCCCTCATGGACCAGTTAACGGAAGACATTGTGACCTCTTCCTCGATACAAAATTTAGTTCACGATCGGATAAGTTTTACTTAAGTAATTACTGTAAGCAATCTCAGTAGGCTGCACGTCAGTGTAACTTATATTATTACATAATTTCCCTTTGCTTGCCTGTATAAAAATCTTGTTATTTTGTCAAAAATACTCTCAAAAGCGAAGAAAAAGTCTTTTTCCTCTACAGACAATAATTTGCTGTGCAATAATAGTGCCTTCTGCTCTACATTCTTCAATTTTATTTGCATTCAAGGTTTTATATGTTTTAATACGGATCCCCAATACGGATAATTTCCGATTATCTATGATTGTAAATTGAGCCAGCACAAATGTCGTACTTCAAGATATTCTCTTCTTTCAAGAATCCGAGCATTTTCATTTGTAATCGTGTTCAAAACGATTGTTAAAAATATTTTATTTGACGCAAATGTCTGCTGAAAACCAGAAAAATCTCAAGCAAATTTGTTGTAAAGAGTAGGAATATTTTTTGGAACAAATGAAGTTATGTGAAATTGAAGTCAAAATAATCGAAATAACTTGACAGGATAGAAAATAGAGTTACAATATGTAATTGTGTTGATCAGGAATTTATTCATCCATTATTTTAAAACAATGGTATTTCATTGCATCATTAAATAATCTTTACCGGCATTCTAGATTTGTATGGATTGGGTTAAATGATCAAAAACAAGAAGGCGCATATGCATGGGCTGATAATTCAAAATCAAATTTCACAAATTGGAAAAAAGGAGATAGCTATGATGAGGTACAACGTCATTACGAAGACTGTACGACAATGGATAAAGAAGGAAATTGGTATATGTCCAGCTGTGTTAACAGAAACTTCTTTGTTTGTAAGAAACAATTAGGTGAGACAACATTTTATTTATTCACAATTATTTTAGTAATCTGATACGCTAGATTGATTACCGAACTTTCGAACCTGTTGCAAAATTTTGTAACTTTAGAATCTGTCCCTCTAGTGTAAGGGTTAGGGCGTTGGACCGTAGGGTCTTGGGCTCAATGCATAGTATAAGCACAATTCGTTGGTTCCGGAAAGGACATTTAGCCATTAAGCTCCATCACATTCCGAAAAATACTAACCAATTAACCAACCGAATCGGTTATAAAAGCTACTAGCTTACCCGCTTTGTAGTGAAATGATAACTATAAAAGAAAATTAAAATAAAATGCATGTCGTCTAAAAACATCTATACTGGATAACCCGCTATCGAAAGCACTCTTGCCCCTCTGAAGAAGTATGAGATATAGCAAATCATCTCACTCTACTCACATTTTACAATTACAAGAAATCAAAATCTAGGTTTTGATTATGATGTTATCTTACTACTTTCAGTACCAAGACCAGTAGCTGTACCGTCTGATGAACCTTCAGAATTGCCACCTTTCGTATTCAAATACCCTCATGCCACAAAACCAGGTAAGTACCATACCTTGGAAGATGGGGTTAACACAAGATCTGCATTGAAAAACGTGAAGTACCCGTAAAGTGCCGACACTCATGTTGATGCTACACAAAAAGTTTCTTTGCAATGCTATCTTTCAGAGTATTTTTTTCTCTGAATCAGTCATAATTGCTATGCTGTTTTTCAGTTTTTGCTGTGTTTCATTGTTATTGTTTCTTAAACTTATGACTACAGAGGGTTACATTTATGGTTCTTTCAGTGACCACTAATTTCTAGGCAACATATGAAACTAAATTTCAAACTATCAAATATAAAACCCTGAGTTTTTATTATTCAGTTACAAAATATCTTGCTAAGAATAAAAGAAGAAAATAATCAATGTGATAATTTTACAGCATTTGATATCATTTGTTATATTATTTGGTAAACAGAAATCAATAAACCATAAGAAAATTTATCATCAAAATTTCCTCAAAATAAATTATTTTACATATTCAGTATCAAGCTATTACGCAATGTTGCTAACAGCTCTCAGAAGGTCGACTTAGCCTTTATCTGAAATATCAAAGGAGTACCATCTGAGAATGGCGGATAGAATGGCTCAGAGGGAATTGCACCGTGAGTAGTTGCGGCGCATCGTTGTGATTGACAATCGAGGCCTATCTGCTATAGAATCGGCTAAAATCAACAAGAAGCATTCAACATCATTGCTCTTTGCGAAAAAGCCACTTCTCTAGAATTAGAGGAATGATACGGTTGCTTTGGTAGAGCGATACCATCTCAATTACTATTACCCAGGAACTTAGATAATCCTATACATTTGAAAAACTACTAAGCTAATGTTGAGTCATTGAACTGATTGATGCAGTAGATAGAAAATGATACTTATTATTCACACAGAAGAAATCAATTATTAACATTGTGAGCAAATTGGGATCAAAATATATTTTGAAATGTGCGTATAGTGAGATAGTTCCTCAGTGAAACATATGCTTTCAGACATACAACAAAAACACTGGATTGACCTTTTTATGTGGTTTTCCTGTCTATGACCAATCTTCGGCAATAGTCTAACATTTTATTCGGAGGAATCAGTCAGAAGACTAGAAACGAAGGTTTCTCCTACAGTAGTACTTCTTTCTGTATCATCACATTTAGTTATCAAACCAGTTTCAAGAAATGATAAGCTCAGATAAGTTTTAGACTAAACTGTATTATATTTAGGAATATGAAAATTCCAATATGTTTGTATGCATAAACCCCCGGTATCGGACAGAAAGAACTCGAAAAATAATTTTCTATTAGAATTTCTTTTTCTCAGCTTATTGATTTTTCATAAATTCTCTGTCTACAGTTCCGGCTGATGAGGCTGAAGATGTTGAAGCACCTGGTGAGGAAGAAGAGGACGAGGAAGAAAAGGTCAAAGAACTTTTGACAACATCAGCAATACAACATATGAAAGAAGCTGGTCTTCAGCCACCACAAACTCTTGTGAATTCTGAGAGTCAATCCGATAGTGCTGCGATACAGATATCGAATATGATTGAAACAGAAGAAAATGCTACTAAAATAGAGGAAGCAAGGGAAAAGGAAGAGAACAGGAAAATAAAGCAAACAGATCTTAAAGATGCAAAACAGGGAAATAAGTTGGATAACAATGGAACAACAAGTTATGATCAAAATTCTAATCACACTCAGAAAACTCTATCTGGTCAACTGGCACCACCATCAACAGTTATTGATCAAGGACCTTCGCTAGAGCAACAAAACAAGCAAAGTCAAGTTGCTCCTATAGTGGCACAAGCCCTAGGCCTTGGACCAGCGCAAGAGTCACTTGTGCCAACTCTTCCTCCAACACCTGGACCAGGTCGAGCACCTGCTCCAACAGAAACAAAAGCTGTGAGGCTACCAAAACGACCACCTCCATATCCTGCGCCGTTGCCTCCTGGTAATGAAACCATCCTTGGAAATGTTTCTCAGCCAGGCATTCCAGAGGAACAGGCAATTGAGCCTGACCAACAAAGTGATAATGCTGGTGTGACCCAGCCTGCTGATGAACAAGTAGTGGATCTACCTAAAAATGGAAAGCAGGAACCTGTTGGACATGAGAATGAGATGAAAGAGGCACACGATGGGGAAGAAGAGGTAATAAGTGACGGATCTGAAGACAAAGGTGACGAGGAAGAAGATTCTGATGATGATGATGAAGAGGATCAAGGGTCAAAGGACGGAAGTGTGAAAGGTGATAAACCAATCAAATCTGCTAAGAAACCATCTGATAGGGAAGAATCTAGTGAAGATAAACCAAATGTCACCCCAACTAGGCCAGGAGAGGGAGCGCCACTACCTTCAGATGATGATGAAGACGAAGAAAATAGTAATGATGAGATGGGAGAGGCTGGTGAAGAAGCAAAGGAAAAACAGAAATCAAGGAGGACGAAGCCAACAAGGAAAACCAATACTCCTTCTCCGACACCTAAGTCAGCGAATGATATTAATGACCAAGATGATGATGTTCACCCACCTGGAAATCAAGCTTCAATTAAACTTGACATAAAACCAGGTCGTCGAGGTCATGACATAACTCAACGAAGACGAGAGAAAAATCATCAAGCGCAAGCTGATGGTTTAAGAGAAAAATGGCGTGGGTTCAAGTCTCACGACAGGGAAAGCAAAAAGAGCAAAACAGTAGAACATAAGAAATTTTCAAATTATAAGCAAAAGAAAGCAACAAAATCAAAACGTGAGTATCTGGATCGATTCCAAAAAATTTTCAGAAACTAGGATGTTCATATTCCCTATAGAATGCATCCTTGGATCAAATTAAAACCTCGAAATGTTGGTAAATCTTAAATAGAGCTGACTTCAAATTGAATTAAATGCAATATTGTTATCAAAATAAAGATAAATATTATATGTACAATATTAAGACATTAAATCAAAACGGCATTCTTCAAAACAACGCAATGCAAGGATGAATTTATATGGATGTTTAAAAAAAAGATGATTTCACCTGGAAAATGTAGCTTCCTAGGCCTCCTATAGGTTTTACTTGTAATCTGCTAACAATTTTGAGTCAAGATAATGTGCTTCTTCTGCATGGCTGTTAAATTATCAAGTCAAGTTAGTCATTTCTTTGATCATTTTTGGCTAGTCCAATTGTATTAGACAACGGCAACAGACAACATCATTGGTGTTGTCTACAGATACCATCGAATCATGTGTTTGATTTTAGCCAATGGGTGGCTGGAATTTTGTTTATTGAACGAAGTTTGTGCATAAATCATATTTATCACGCAAGGAATGAGTTAAGACGCTAGTGAATTGTTGAAAGCATGATCCTTCAAGGCGAGCTACTTCAACACTTCCTGAATGACTTTTCCAAGGAGAAAGTTTCGAAGCCTTACAAAGATGAGACTAAATCCATCCATAGCCACTACAACTCACCTTTCTTTCATTGCAGGTAAATATTCCAGGCCATATGCAAGGAAATCTGATTATTATGGTAAACGGCAAATGCCTAACTATCCATTAACAAGTGGATATTATCGACAGCCATTAGTTGATTTTCAATACAATCCAGAGGTGTACACGAATGGGTACCCGTATAGTCCTATCAATCATGAGAAGGACGAGGACCTACCTGATTGGTCGGAAGCAAGTTTCGATGATGAAAGAAGAGGAGAAGAAAATAGACGAGAGGATAGAAGAGGCGATCAGAGGAGAGAAGACTTTGTATAAATAACATAATAAAATAGAATAGAAGCATTTATCAAATTGAAATCGTTGACTTGTACTCATAAAAAGGTTTTTGATTTGGATTATTGATAATGACACTAAAACAATACATTACATATTTGATCGTGTAACTCGAACATTATCAATAGATGGAATACAGCTAGCTGATGCAGTAACCGCTAGATCTGTACTTATATATATGAGATCGTAAGATGTGATCGATAATTGTATGTGATATGATATAGAAGCCCCACCCTTAGGCTCTACATACTGTTGAACATACAGTACTAAACAAAAGTTGTAAATTGAAACAATAATTATTGTCCTGTATTAATATAAAAAAACAAAAAAGGTATTTCTCTCTCCTCTCTCCTTCTAAATTTGTGATAGAACCTATATCTTTATATATATATATATATATATATATTTACAACAAGTTTTAGTTTACTTCAAATAAGATTATTCAAAAATTTCAACTGATTTGTGGTTAATATTGCAATTGTTTTTTCTCACAATTTGATTTGAAAACTTTCGTATATCCACTTTGCAAATCAGGTAGTCTGTAGTGTTGTAACATCCATCTGGTAAGCAAAACTCGGTGCTAATGTGCCGACAGATTATACGATTAAAAACTATGCCTATTCGAAGGCGTTTTATCTGGGAGATGGAAACAAAGTAAGTTAAAGTTTCACTACTCCTCAAACAGGCAGAGACTAAAAACCTTGAATAAAATTATTGCTGGATCAAAATTTCAAGCGCTTCAAACTCAAAACAAGTTTTGTATAAGTCATAATTCCTTGAAAGTTAAATATTAACAGTGAAAGAAAGAGTATAAAAATAACTTAGATTTAATAAAAATTTCACGAAATTTAGATTTAAATTTTGTACAAATTTGTATCCGAACGATGCAATGAATTTGTGTCCGAACGATTTGTATCCAATTTGTATCAGTAATATTTATCCAAAATACATATAGTAACCAAGTCTGTCATGCAATAGAAGCATGCGATGGAATTGCATTTTAGCCGAAAGATTTTCATACGGTAACTGGGGTAAATATGTAAAGAAAAGCCCACATGTTTACAGCTGTATTCGTCGGTAATAAAATTCAAATCATTTCTAAAATACAATTTTTTTCTCATACGAAAATCGGAATTCAAGTATCCAAACTATCTTAACAATTTTTTATTGTTCAAATATCATGCAAATAGGCATAGAAATTCAAATTTTAGAGGTTTAATGCAATTGAAGCAGTTATTAACCATAAAAATGAAAACATCAAATACAATTCAACATGGTCAAACGACGGCACTACATTTACGCGACTTTCAAATCCTTCGAAAAATCCTTGTCATTTAGCCACGCCTTTGATTTTGTGTGACGTGTTATATGGTATATTTTATTTGTCGCATCATGTTTGATGCCCATCAAACATTTTCCAAGGATTTTTGCTATCGAAGGTCATCGTTATCTTTTTCGAACCATTTTTTTAGAAATGTATCTAAGTCGTTTGATGTTGAGGCTTTTCTATGGCTTCCTTTTAAGTTCAATAGCTTAAAGTATGGATTGTACTAGAAAAGTCTTATTTAGTCGAGTCCATTTAGTTGCTCTTGAAAATACTACTTCAAAACACGAAAAACACACGTCAGACAAAAAAACAGATTTGTTGTGCAAATGCTGTCGTCGTTTGCCCAGGGTTTTAGGAGTGAATGATCGTGGCATTCAAGAAAATAGAAACACAGGAAGCAAAATACGATAAAAGCTGGCAAACGTGATAATTTACTTTCTTATAAGACCTGCAACTAGAATCAGAGTACTGTATTTGAAAATTGGGAAGTTGAATACATTATTCTTCATTTATAGAATTTCCGGAAATAATCGTACAACCTTTACAAATCAAATCTTCAAACAAATCGAGTAAAACTATCATCGTAATAGGATGTCGGAAAAAATTGCTTATTTTATAAATCGAATATAGCACAGGAATTCGAACTTTTTTGAAAAAAAATGCACTCAATGTACTGAGTGAGACACTCTAAATATGCTTTTCTCTTGTCTCACTAAGTACATTTCGTATATTTATGTCTTCATAAAGGCTTATCTGTATTTGATAAAAAGATCTTTCTTGCGTGATATAAAGGCCCCGAATAAAACGTGTAGCTCTTGGCTAAATCTGATCAAATCTCAGATAATAAATCTATATATGCAGAATTTAAATGTGGATGATGTAAATACAATATTAATATGCTGATCAAAGATCTGTGAAGTCCAAAGCTAAAAAAATACAAATATTAATCTTTTCATAGCTTGCATAATGCATGTATTATACTATCGAATTATTCATCCGAATAAATTTTCTTGAACTCAAGTCTCATTTTGTTACTTATTAATAGCATGTGTGATGACATATCAAAAATATCAACAATATTAAATAAAACTTTACCACCATCAATAGCTCATAGAAAACGGTGCGCCAATTGCTTTGTATTATAGCTGGCACAAATTTTACAAGCATCTACATGACTTTCTTGCTAATAAAATGTTTTTAAAACTCTTGATCAAATTGGAAATTCTCATTCTTGATATCAAGTTCGAAAAGCAAGGTCGATTGTATTTTCGATCCTAGCTTTGCTATGGTGATTTGGCGTCAAACCCTAAACTCATAAGATTGATCGAATCGTTTTCGTTATAATAGAAAAACAATTAGCTTTGTATAACTGCTGAATTCAAATTTCTAATATAGGCGTATAAGATTTAGTTTTAATTTAACAGAGATATGTTACTGACTTTCTAACAGTTGCTATAGAAACGCCAATGTTCCACTTGACATGATAATCAATGATTTGCAACGAAGATTAACAAAGAAGTTACACGGCCTCGTATATATGTTGCAATTTTGAAGACACAGATAATGAATTGAAGCATCGAACGCTCTGAAATGATGTCTTCGAAATTTTGCTGAAGTGGTGTACAAGCTAATGTCTTTACTACAAAAGCTAGCTTCATTAGATTCAAGTTTCCTTTACATTGTACTATGGCCGCTATTTCGTCTCTTGAAATGTTTTGTAAAAGTTCCGTTACGCCAGTCGACCATAACACGACTTATATACTTTATATGGATTTGTTTTATAACTGGTATGTGTCTAATATTTTTATCAGTTGATGTATGGAGATATTCCAGTGTTCACTTATGTCCTAAAATTGGTTTTCTATTCTGTGAAAAATTTCATGGTCCTGCGCCAGTGTATCGTCTGTTGTTTGCATCAGCATTTATTTTTGCACTTCAAGCCGCTCTCGTTTTATCAATTTCAACTACTGTACAAGCTAGGTCACTACTTCATAATGGATTTTGGACTGTAAAAATCTTATTTTATTTAGTCGTATTGTATTTTTCAACGCAATATCCAAGGACTTATTACACAGGTGAAGTTTGGCATTTCTTTGGTTTAAATGCAGCTTTTGGTTTTATTATTTTACAATTTATTATACTTATCGACGTTGCACATGTTTTTAAGTTTCGTTATTCCACTTGGTTAGATATAAAAGGAAATGGTTTAAAGCATAAGATAATCTGGTATTTTATACTATGGATACCAACGGCATTGCTATTTGCTGCTTCTATTATGATAACTATTTATTTTATTATGATTTATGGATGGAAACCTGAATGTACAAATAATGTGTTCTTTATCGGCTTCCATGTATATATGTGTTTGGCGGCAACGTTCATTTCTGTTCATCCGATTGTGGAAGAGGCTAAACCAAAATCAGGTCTTTTCCAATCATCTGTTGTGACTTTATATAGTACTTATATTCTATGGCTTACTTTATCAAATGAGCCTGAAGACTCTTGCAATCCTGCAAGGAATTATTTATATCCACTTGATCCGAGAAAAGATCCACAACTTATAATTAGCTTGATGTTGACATTTCTAATTTTGCTGATATTTTGTATTCGAAAAACGAAATATCCACAATATGGTGCTAGTTATGTTCTGATACAAAGACAGAGTTTTAACACACAACCTGAAAAACCACCAAATATTGATCACGATGCAGAATTACATGAAACGAATAACAACAGGAATGGAAATGAGAATAAAAAATTCAATGATATCGATTTGAAAACTGACGATGAAATTGATGGTGTAAGATATAGTTATTCATTTTATAATTTTGTATTTTGCATGGCGTGTTTGAATATAATGATGACACTGACAGGCTGGTATAGACCGGAAGAAGAAGAAAATTTAAGTGTTAAATTAATTGCTGGATGGGGTTCGATATGGATAAAACTTTGTAGTGGAATATTCTGCGTTTTCATTTATATTTGGACGATGATTGCACCAGTTATTTTTCCACATTCTTATCGCGAGCTAGCTTTTTACGAATTATTATTTTTTTAATTTACATATTACAATATAAATAATTGATTAAAAATTTATAGGTAAAACATTCTGAAATTAAGGTTATAAGGACACAAATAAACTACAAGTGTGCTATATAGTGATAAGTACACTATAGTGTCTGATGAAAACGTTTCGACTTTCTACGTCCTCATCTGTTATGAACTTTTTGCATTGAAACTTTTCATCAAGCACTAATTGTTTAATTTTTTTGTCGCTAACCTTTATTTTATATTCTAAAACTAGCAATAAGGTTCCCGCGTTTCTGGGTTACTTTGAGTGAGTTACAATTACCTTGATAGATATTTTCTCAGTCTTGTATGCATGATCAATGATGAATAGCAGTTGGTTTGGAAATCCAATGGGGGGAGGAAACCCAGTTTGTTTTTGCTAGTTTGCGATCGGGCGCCGCAAAAGAAAGCCATGGAAAAGATTTGTTTTACTTCGCTACTAAAGGATAAACAGCAAATAGAAATGAAACGTATACGACAACCTAGTTTACCTATTTAGCGATTCTGATAATACTATTTTCAAAATATTTAGTTGAAAAATGACGAACTGATTGATGAACAAACGGTTTTGCAGACTCTACTTTAAAGGTTAAGATATAAATAATCGATTGAAAATGTTTTTTTGAAGGCAGGTAAAAAAGCATCTCCAACATGATATTACGAATGAGAATTTCCAATTTGATACGGAGTTTTCAAAAAACATTTATGAACAAGAAAGTCATGTAGATGCTTGTATACAAAGTTGTGCGATAGTTATAATACAAGGCAACTGTTGCACAATCTCCTAATAATGAGCTATTGATATTTGGCGCCCTTGAGTCATTTCAGGAGCAAACTCGAAGGCGAAAATAAAGTAAAGGACAACCATTTGTTTCTGGCCATTATTAGTATATATTTATATATTGATGGCGCTGATGCCCTTCCATCAATAGACTCAAGTTGTAAGGTTGGTTCTTCAAAAGTCAAATTTTATCTGTGATTTGAAACATCATTGATATCATTTCTCGAGGCCAGTTATAAAGACGTTAGTAATAAGAACATTGCCATTTTGTTTATTATTACCGAATTAGAATATCTCTACAGCCCCATACTCTTACCAGAAAAAGTTTTGAGGTATCCTTTTCACACGTTTCAATTTTTCATTTTGCCAGACAAATTTACCTATGAATTTGTTGTTTTTTTCTTTATTTTTGGTTAAATCTGTCATTCATAAAAATATATTTGGGGTATCTTTTTCATTATGTGGACATTTTTTATGGTCATTCTGCCAAAGTTCCATTAAGAACAATTTGAACAAACAACCCCATCGAAGCGCAATTGAAGTTACCACAGGTAAACAGGTTCCCGAATGATGCTGGCCCATGAATCAAAATAACTTCTAATCGATTTTCTGTCAGATCCTTTACACTGCTATTGAATTGGCACTCGGGGGGGGGGGGGGGTGGACTTCCATACATCGGCTGTACGGGGACGTGCCACTTTTAAGGGGTGACTTTCCAGAGTTTTTGTGAAATTATAAGGTGCCAATTTAGAGATTTTCAAACCAATGTTAAACTTTTCAAGCAGATTGCAAATGCAATTAATTTGT
Source organism: Haliclystus octoradiatus (assembly GCA_916610825.1). Lineage (NCBI taxonomy): Eukaryota > Metazoa > Cnidaria > Staurozoa > Stauromedusae > Haliclystidae > Haliclystus > Haliclystus octoradiatus. The sequence continues at coordinate 6,119,818 of OU744452.1, forward strand.
TGACTTTTTTCCATCACTTTTTTCTATTTTTTTGTTTTGGTACAAAGATAAAATACTAAATTAAATGAACGTACAAAAGGATGAGAATTTGTCGTAATTGACGTAATTGAACACTATTATATCACATTCTAATCAGATTCAAAAGTTTTGTTTTTTTCCAGATATAAAAAACAATATGCTATTGTCTTTTGTCAGTAAACTTCCATTGTTATGCTAATAAGGCAATTCTTCCTGTCGCGCAAGTATTAACAATTTGTTTCTCAAGGGTACAGTAGAAGTGTTAGAAGTGAAAAGTCATGTCTCCGGTTGCATTATTTTTCGTTTTTATAGCTGTTGGGTTGCTAAACGCAGCTCCAGGTGAGAATTACTAGATAGAAATTACATTTTATTGTATGTAGAGGATAAAAGGCCTGTATAGCCTACTCAACTCCACTTGCAAGTCGAAACTAATCAACAATAGCTAACATTTTTTGGGGGGATTTCAATCAATTAATTTTGTACTATCTGGTTTGAAAATCTGATTCGTGATTAAACAACGTACGGGAGCAATCGTATAAAAGGTCGAATAAAATGCGACATTTTTTGAAAAGATTTCCAATTATGAAATCATGTCATCTACTGTAGCATTTAATTTAAATTCAGAATTTGCCCTCAACATTTTTTTTTCCAAAATTGATACATTAGTTATTTTTTCATTTTTAAAATAGGCCAAAGTGTATCCCCAAAATATTTTTTTATAGACGCTTATTTGTTTACATCAACATGATTTGCTCATTGAGAAACAATACTTCGAGTATTTAGCAAATTTTGAAATGGCATGTCCCCTCCATAATTGGCATCTTCCCGTGATATACCAGCCATTTGAAGTTAACCCCCGGGTGCAGAAAGCTAGGAAAATCAAGAAGGAAATATACATGCAAAATACTGGGTATTCTTGCTATTACTTTATATAATGCTAAAATATTATATAATATAAAAATAGGTTGACTATGATCATACTAGGATAGAGGAAGATATCTTCCAAATGCAACAGCTATGAGCTACCCTAAAAAACCTCACAGTGCTTTAAAAAGGAAGCTACAAGCTAATCAACCAACCAGCTACGAGAGGAAGATAAATTGACCAGGCCTTCATATACAGGGTTGATTCAATAGAAAAATCTAACTTGGACATTTCAATGATGACCACTATGGACAGGTGGCCGCTCTACAGAGGTGACTGCTATAACACGGTTTGACTGTTGTATCAAATAATCTAGTCTGAATCAAGTTTCAAGGCTTTTCATATCTAAAACCCCACCCTTTGCCAAATTTATAAATATATAAAGAGGGAATCAAATAAAAATAAGTTTCATCGTGCTACCTTTTGATGTTGATGTCTGCACGCAGAATTAGAGAAATTTGACCGCTGCTGTTTGATGTGTTCACGCTACATCGTCCAAATCTAATCGCCTACTGGGACTCTCGCAACAAAAATCAAAATATTTGGCACGTTCTTGGGAATTTAAGAGTAAATAAAAAGATATTGCATTAGCCAACATGATTATCGACTCCATCTAATCTGTAACTCATTTTCAATTGATTATAAAAATGATCATTTTACTTCCAGTGTTGCACCATTTTTGTTGTTGTCAAACTAGCCTACCTTCCACGCTCTGATGTCATTATATCGATCAAAATTATCTCTTATGCTACAAAATGTTTTTGAATATATTTGTGTAGGCCTAGGCCTATGCTGCCTGCTCACGTGATTGCAAAATATCGGATCAAGGTTGCTTCACAAATGATGAAAATAGACCTCCAAGTATGTTCTCCTTACATATTGAATCTCTTCCGTTTTGTTGTGCTGCTGCTGTTGTTGTCATAGAAATGATCAAATTTGTTTAATTTATGTCAGTAGTATATCATCATTATGTATAAAACTGTAGCTCTGATTAATCACTTTTGTCAAGAGCTCAACCAATCAATGATACAATACATTAATTTATGCTGAACGCAAGGTGTCTCTGTATTGTTTGCGCGCAAAGCATTATGTGATCAATTTCTGTCTACGACAAAACAAAACGATCAAAAATCTTTTTTGCCCGTATGATGGGATAGATTCATGATTACTTGAACTTAACCATGAATGAAAAATAAAATTTCAATTGTTCAACATCCAAAATGAAGACTGTTATCAATTTCGCATAGTTTTCATGTAGCCCTAATCGAACGAAATACAGATTAGATGGTGTCGATAATCATGTTGGCTAATGCAATATCTTTTTATTTAGCCTACTCTTAAATTTCCAAGAACGTGCAAACCCTAATCAAAATTTCTACAAAATTTGTCTGTAAAATGTTATGTTTGCAGAACGTTGAATTTTTTGTTGGACTTACTATAGACTCATAGGCATTCACATTATTATTAAAAATAAGTAGTTGAGACGGTACGGCCCTCCTATCCAAGGCACCCGTACTTGATCACTCTTGTATTTCTAGATGGATTGCTCCTTTCGCTAAGAGCAATGATAGAGTATTTGCACTAGAATGAATTTATATTGTCTCGACAATACAAAACAATACAATCCTTTGTTTTGTGACTTGAAATATAACGTAGTAATTCTCGGAATGAACTTCAAACGTGAACAAACAAAAGCACATATATTTATATGAAAGTTAAAATAATAAGATGTGTTATCATCTGATCTTTAGTTGGAAATTATACAGTCAGGATTTATTATTGGAAAATGATTTGGAATATAACGTTATCAAATTTGTACACAAACCTGCATTATGGAAAATATACAAAAGAAATAAAACAATGGCAATACCAGCTTCTACTTCATCAGGAACATCATGTACTATATCATTCTTTGCATTATACCATTAATGTTAATATGGTTTTTGTTTGCATATTATATTCTCTTTATGTTATTAAGCACACATGTCTGTTTGTCCATTGACTTAGAAGTTTCCTTGATCTTTTTGACTTGGTCTACAGTCCTCTTAATCGTAATATCTATAGCTGGCCTTATTCTTGGAACATTAGTTAAATCAATTGGCAAGCGCACAATAAGAAAGTACATGACTGTATATTAACGAAATAAGATGTACTTGAAAATCAAGTGTTAAATAACAACGTTATGAATAAAGAATAACCGTTGACATTTTTAATGCTGTACCTATGTTGTTAGGTGAAACAGAATTTAACCTAGACAAACCCCTGACCAATTATTACCATTGTTACAAGTCTATGACGCTCGGGTTAGTAGTGTTTCTTGGATTTTTTTTGGAGGGGATAAGGCTACTACTTCCACATGCTTTGGGCTTAACTGAAATAGTACCGGATTTGTAAAAAATTCCTGTGCGTTCCACTTTTCACGTCCAAGCTTTCTGCTTCTTTCATCAGCAAACAATAGAATAAAATATTTTCTCAATCAAATTACCACTTTCATCGACTTTTCTAAATAGATTTCTTCATGTATTTATTTTTAATCAGTTAAGCCAGATGATTTGTGACTCAATATAAGCATGCATTTTCATGCAACTCGAAATGTAGTTGCCTTAGCTTTCTATACTTTTTTTACACATTTTTCACCATTAATAGATTCAAGAAATTATCCAAAGGATGAAGCTGTTCTTGAAAAATTTGAGGATTACCTAATGGAGAATAATTCTGATGATGATCTTGACGAATTTGATGAAGAAGATGAGCTGGATGAAGTTGACGAGCATGATCCATTGGTATGCTAAGCTAGGCTAGTCATAATTACATTAAGTCATACGTTAAAATTCATGACTTTCAAGCACAAGTCAGCATAGGTACTTGAATAATGTAGGACTACACTTTAAATTTGAATAATTTAAATTTAATAATATAATAAATAGTATAATATAAATTGATAGCAAACATCAGTGGTAACAATACTTTATTTTTAACAACGTTTCGGTTGCATGCGTTAGCCATCTGCAAGTTATGATTTCCTAAAATTTAGTGTTTATTTATTTACAAGGTGAAATTTACAATTATAAAGGTTTAGCCCACTATTAAATAATTTCCTTGAAATAATTTTGCTTTGATAGAGTCGGATTGCCTGTTTAGAGACGATTTGATTTCATTTATTACATTTCACTTGCAAGGTTGGTCTTGTTATGTACCGCTTTTAAGTTGAATGTAATATCGAGATAGTCAACAGTCTTCAAGTTGGTCTTTGAGGTGATGTTCAGTCCTTGCTGCTTAAATATTCTTTGTGTTTCAAATTAAGACATCTACATAATGGTACAGTGAAACTTGTATACCATAGACAGCAACCAGAGGCCTTTCTTTAGATGCTTTCTTCCATAGAAAATACTATTTGGACAATCATACCAATACTATAGACAAGTGGTCACTGTATAGAGGTGATTGGTATGGCAGGTTTGATTTTATGTTGCTTTCTTGTTTATAGACACAAGTGCCACCGGTAACAACTGGACCAATGAAGACAACAGTCCCAACAAGAAAACCCTCAACCTCAACTTATCCTAAAACAACAGAAGCTTCCTCATTGAAATCTCATCCACCAAGCCCGGATTCTGTGAGTAGAACATTTGCATTTCACATGCTATTTTCATGAATATTTTTAACAACTGAGTCAAAATGTGGAAGTTGAAATTGTTCATTAATCAGAATTGGGCAATTTTATTGGTCCTTCACTAGGACATCAATGACTCTATGATATAATCTTGCAACACTTTTTACACAGGAATTAGGCCTTATTCGTGAAATTATTAGCTGACAGTACCATAAACTCAAAGCAGCAAATATTTTTTACCCATAAGAACAATAAAATCAAGAATGCAATTTAACTTTTAAACTTTCATTTTTTTGGATCAGTCTAGTTTAAATACTTGTTTAAATTTATTTTAAAAAACTTTCACTTCCTTCGGTAGCTATTTCAGTGAAAGTTAAGTTTGAATTTCACTGAAGAAGCTACTGAAGGGAATCGGAAATATTTTATAATAATTCAAACAAGTATGTATAGCCTACATTGTTTGTTGTTGTGGTTGTTGTGTGTATTTATAAATGGTTACTAAGGTAAAACTGCCAAACTTCAATTTATCGTATAAAACACGAGATTGAATAAAAGATTTGAGAAATCGAATGAGTCAATATTTTTCAATAAACATTTTATAAACATATTTTATTTTCTATTATATAGTGCTTCACCAAAGAAAAGAATTGTTTATTGAAATACGCAAAACATCACAGATTTCATTGCTTACATCTATCACATGTCTGCATACAAATTGTAAGTATAATGTAAACAGTTAGAACGAGAGTCAAAATTGAAGTCTTTAATATGATCTTGCGTAATTCTAGCATGCATGCTTCTATTATTATTATTATTATGATTATGATTATGATTATTATTATTATTATTATTATTATTATTATTATTATTATTATTATTATTATTATTATTATTATTATTATTATTATTATTATTATTATTATTATTATTATTATTATTATTATTATTATTATTATTATTATTATTATTATTATTATTATTATTATTATTATTATTATTATTATTATTTTTATGATTATGATTATTATTATTATTATTATTATCATTATCATTATCATCATTATTATTATTATTATTATTATTATTATTATTATTATTATTATTATTATTATTATTATTATTATTATTATTATTATTATTATTATTATTATTATTATTATTATTATTATTATTATTATTATTATTATTATTATTATTATAATAGTGTATACAATTAAAAATGTTTCCGTACAGGTAAATAACTAATGCTAAAATTAGACACTTGTGTAGCTCGTGATACCACTTTGAAATATTTATCAAACAGAAGCTAATGCAATGCTGGTCATAATTAATGTGTGACTCCAACCGGAAAAGAAAGATAATTGAGATTAATCAACTATGTAGTTTCTAAATGTGTTTAAAAATATATTTACGTTATTTTTCACTAAAATGATTAACAAAATGCCCAGCGATGATTTCGAGCATAACTATTAGTATCTCTTACTTTTTACTTTTTGTTTATAGTGTATGCGTAACAATGATGGCTGCGTAAGAAACGAGTACATGAGTCATATAATCAATTATTCAAAATGTTATCAAGATCTCTTGAAATGCATCCATTAATTGTCTATGATTAGTGCAAATGTGAATCAGCCTCATTCATGATGATGGTGATGAAGATGAATCAATAGCATGTCTCATTTACTATAATGTTGTTATTGGAAATAATTTGTAGTTGTATTTGTATTTACATAGTAATTCGATTGAAATAATACTTGGAACATTTAAACCTGTTTTTACTGCGTTCCAGAGTTTGATAATTCATGAAGAGTCAGAAACTTGTTCCAGTACACCGTTCAAGCTCTAAACAGTTTAAAATATTGTAACAAATAGTTTCAGACTACAGTATTAAAAATATATGACAGTTATTGTATATATGTGATTGGTTTAAGTTTTGAATGGAATTTTGCTAATTGTATATTTGCAAAAAAGTTAAAGTCAGCAGTTACTATACTGGCAAACAAGAAAGTATGGGAAAGCAAATCAAGATGGTGTCAAAAGAAAAGAGAACTTATATTTCTTTGCTATTGCATAATCAAACACATTTTATGTTAATGTTTGTTTGCCTGTACTTTGGTTGATGCAATAGATGTAGCTTATGATGATGACATCATCACATCTAATTCAAAACTCACCATTATAGAACCCAATACCTTTCATTCCTATTAATGTGTACTATTCATTTGATATAAAGTGATTCAATTTTTTCTTAGAACCTAACCGTCCTCTACGAACAGGGAAACCTATATTTCATATTTTCAGAAACTTACCCTAGGGCTTTCTTCAAATTATGTTTTGTAATATTTTTATCAAGTACTTACTGTCTCGGTTATACGGCCATACTAAACCCAATAGATTTATCATGCTGATTCAGATTTAATGAAAAAAGATTATGAAAATTGGGCCATTTAACGTTCATGAACTGCTATAACGTGTTCATGAGCAATTCATGAAGTCAATCAATATTTTCACAGAGGAATCTGCAAAAGACAAGCTTGTCAATCATTGCATAAATTCGAGAGAAACTATAAGAACCATCTTAATTCCATTGTAGCTAATTGTTGTATGAATTTTTGATGATACCCTCAAGCTAATTAATTTTAGATTAAAGTGGAAAAAACTATAATTCAATGCATGATGTATTTGGGTTTGAAAATTACAATGGCGTAATTAAGTCTTATTTCAAAATAACTTAGGTTTATCCCAATTTGATTAATGTTTAGTTTCCTGTTACAACTTGTGAAGCACTAAGAACATAAGATAGTTAAGCGCAATATAAATATTATACTAGTAATAGTTATTATTGTATTTGTTATATTTAACATTTCAATTCACATTTCCTAAACTTGGTTAAATAAAGTAACGTAGACAGTAAATGTGTCCGTCGGATCGGATTTACAGAAAATTGATTACGGGTACGAACGTGATACTGATCCGAATGCGATCGGATCCAAAGCAATAATCATAAATATAATCTGATCCGAAAGTAAAATTTCTAAATTAATCTGAACTAATCCAAAATTTTTTGCATGAAATCCGAAAAAATCCAAATTCCGTAGGGCATCAGAGAGATTTAAAACATGTAAACTTCCGAATAGACGTACATTTAGCCAACATAATTTGACACAGTTGTACTTATATTTATTTAAATCTATCGACGCATGTATACAGTCTCACTGAGATGCACATCAAGATTTTTCTTCAATTTGAAAATCTTTTCTTCTCAAGCTTGATTATTTACTCTCGAAGAACAAAAACATCAACCCGAATCCGACCCAATCCGCACATACATCTCTAGTAGACGGTGTCGCCCTACCGAAGGCACCCGTACCAGTCCACTATTTCTGGAGGAGTGGCTCTTTTCCCTGAGAGCAATGATATTGAGCTAATCCTCCTTTCGGCTAATTTTGGTCCTAAATTTGGTTCATTGATTGGTAAAGTTGATTAGGCGCAAAATGCTAATATATAGCTCGGAAGGACTGTCAATAACCAATAATAAATTAAATGTGATATAGAAAAATACAGTTTTTGGCTCATATGGCAGAAAAAACTAACTTCACATCTGATAGTCTGTGAATGATCTCTTGAATGTGACAGCTCAGTCTTGCTTTTATTCAAACGTCGAAATGATCAAATGTGCACATCTTGTGACGGCGGATGTAAAGGTCCAGAGGAAATTGAATTTTTTATTCATTCATTGTATGTTACATGGGTCATTCTAATAAGCTGTATCAATGTTATGTGGGTCTTGTCTTATGTGGGACTCCTCCTATAAAAAATAGTACAGTAAAACCTGTATATAACAGCCAGCTACTAGAGGTTGATAAATTGAGGTATGGCTGCTGTATAGAGGTGACCGATATAACAGGTTTGACTGTATTAAAAAACCCGCAAATGATCTTGAACATGTCCAATTATTCTGAGCTCTACAATAGAAGAAATAGTGTGAGTTCCTCTTGGTAGAGCAATACTGTATTCCTTTATACTAGAAAAATACATAATCTATTGACATAAGATTAATTAATCTGTTAACTACGCTATTCATAAATCAAACTGCGTAAAATCTTACACTATCTATGCACACATCCTTACATTTATATAAATATATTATAATTAGCAATTTAATTTAATAAAAAATTGCGAGTTAAACTCGAAACATAAAACATTTGTATTCCAAAATTTTAAACCTCATGTCATAATGCATTTATTAACTAAAAATGATTTGACTTCAAAAGAATCCATTATTCAATTCACATACTATGATAATTCATAGAAATAGTTTATGTCGGTACATTGAAATCAGTAAATACCTGGTTATTTACAATCCATATTCAATCGTCTTCAACATGATGATAAGTAATTGTGCTATTACCATGTCGACATACACAGAAGTACATAATTAGCACGATAGCAACCAAACAAAGCATGGTAGCGCCAACAATAGCTGCTATAAACTGATCTGATGCCAATTTTGGAACCCATTTTGTATTTGGGATCAAATTTGTAGCGTTTACCATTAACCCTAACGCCCAAGATACCTTTGAACCATGAACCTTGAATAAGAGATACAAAATATGTAGCTCATAATATAATAATAATATACGGTGAAAGAGTCAAAGAATACATGTTCTTCACAGTTACTCAAGTTCCATGCATTTCATTGCTATCATCAGACATATGACATATCAGAGGGAGACCTAGAGCATTAACAATGCTAAGAATGATAATAATAAAAAAAGCTAAAAAGACAAAAGTTTTTATCCGATTTATCGATTTACAATTTCATAACGGAGTCCTGAAAACTTAATATCTATGAATCGGACCCACCACTTAAGCTGCATTATATTTTCTGCCATTTGATAAACATAACTTTTATTATATATTAATACAGATACAGTATAATAATAGTAGCTTTACATTTTACAGCAAAATCAATGACAGAGAGTCACCTCGTAAGCACAAGTGCTTGTTTATTAGGGGACATAACAAATCAACATACTATGAATACGGTACTGTAATTAATATGTGTGCTTTGCCGAGGAATCGAACTCATGCCTCCCACACAAAGTACAGGCACTCTACCACTAAGCTAGAATTTCACAATCAGTTAATGAAAAACAGGCCAATTAACGCCCATGAACTGTTGATAAGGTATCCATGAACATCTCATGAATGTTTGTAAAGTTCACAAACTGTTCATGCAACAATAGTTCATAGATCATAGTACAATTGTACTATTTATTTAGGATCTTGAGGCATTAGTGTAGTGATTGGGGCATTGCACATTGCAATCTGACCTGCAGCGTAATGGGTTCAATCCCTGGCAGAAGCACTATTGCTTGGCATCAGTAAGGGCATCCGACCATTAAACTAACACACTCTCCAAAGATACTAACCAATACACCAACCACCGCGGTTAAACAGGGCTTTACTATGAAATCTAATATATATGGTCTCGAATTTAATTTGTACAGATGTTTTCAAAGTGACCTGCAACCAATCAGAATTTAGTAAAACAATTTTCAATGCTATAATACTTACAGTAGATAAAAACTCAATTTGTTTGCTATCCGTGTGGAAATGCAAGCCATCGACAATTAATGAATAACTATATGCAGCTTCAAAGCATAAATGTTGCATGTAGGATGTTGTATATAATTGAGGAAATGATTTAATCACCTGTTATTAAAAATGTTATTAAAAATGTTAGAATAAATTAGTCGGAAGTAATAACACAACAGTTTTGGTACAGTTGAACCTGTTACAACGGTCATCTCTATACACCGGCCACCTGTACATAGTGGTCTCTCTTGCAGTGTCTAAAATAGTATTTCCTATTGAATCAAACTTGTATATAATTCCACATGTCTATAGTGGTCAATTAATCTACCTCCCATAGCTGGTTGTTATATACAGGTTTCACTGTAGCTGATTTTTATATATAACTAACAATGCCTTACTCATGTTGATGGGTTAGTTTTGGCTGAATAAAAACTACCTTTGATGTGAAATGAAATTGGAGAACACATGAATTTTATTATCAAACAATAGAAATGCGACACAATGAAGCATATCGTAGCATGGCGGCTCAAAAATGCTAAATAAAATCAGTGCTTGAAATGACTTTTGTTTTTGACACTAAAAGCAAAGGGAAATTTGTTGAAACAAAGCCTGTTAGGTACAAATATTTGCAATTATTTGATGATATCTTATTTGATTCATTCGGTTTTGAAATGGCTGACAAATTTGCAAAAAACAACAGAAAACACACATACACAAAGACATTCCCATTTATGAAATAAAATAAAACATTTCAATTCTTATCAGATCAAACACATTTGAATTGGATTAAGATTGGATCTTTTTGAGAAAATTTTTGGATTATAAATTAATCCGCTGAAATTCATATCTCTGCTGTCTACTTTTGATCACTTCAGTAACATATGAAAATCATTATTCTATTGAATTAACCTTGAATATAACAGTCATCTGCCTGCAGCGGTCAATTTATTTAGATTTTACAAGGCATTTATCCTATTTTAAATATCCCTTAGCTCTGTTTGTGTGTGTCAGGCTCCCCGGTTTTCTATATCAAATATTGCAGCCAGCGTGACAAACTATGTGTCACTTGAAAGGCTAAATATTTCTGATGGTTCTAACGGGCTTAGATTTTCTGTTTTATCTTCTGCAGCTTTTTCTAAGACTAGATAAACGATTCCCAGTCAAACTTTGCGGCGTTATATCGACCGCACATGTTTAGCTCAAGCGTTTAGCATGGAAAAGATTCTCAAATTTCAATAGCAAAGCATTGTAGAAAACTGTTCCTCAAGATTTCAAAAATGTTCATTAACAAGCTTATATTTAAATTTTCTGTGTTTTTGCCTTTAGAATGCTTTGTTTCTTCAAATGATTTTCTATTATTGTCCATATTGAAGTTCATATTTGTGATCAAGCCAGATTTACAATACAGTTTTCGTAGTTCAATGACGAATCCCTTAACTGTCTTATAAAAGTACCTTAACAATTGTGCGACTCAGTTTACATCAAATCGTGGATTCAGATCATAGAAAGTGAAAAAATGATTGATATAAATGATATAAATCTAGCAATAGCAAGAAGGCATAGTAGACAATAGAAGTTTTGATAACACAACGACATTGATAAAACAGATTTGAGATTTTAGCCTACACCTCAAAATTGAACTATGTCTCACAATGTCAGAAGATGCTATAGCCTATAATAATTGATATAGCCAGAGATACACACTTCTACAAGAATTGTGTATTTCTATAGCCACATGCTAATTAGAAAGAACACACACTGATAACAAATATATTCCTAATAGTAATGTCTAATGAAAAAGATCATCATTGCAATGCCTCCAAAACACCGAAGATCATTAGGCAGAAATGCAAGTAACACTGCACTGAAAAATGCCCGTAAACGGCATGTTTATGCGCATAGCCAGCTTTATGTAGCTGTGTCTAGAGTTAGGTCCCCAAATTAGTTATTAATTGCAAACAAGCAATCTGAAAATTTCAAAACAAGGATTGTTGTAAACTCAGAAATCCTTTAAATAAAAATAATATATGTATATATTAAAATTAAATTGTTCAAACTGCAACTGATATAGTTAAGTTATACCTGTTATTTAAATCACGTTCAAATAAATCAACTTTATTCTTACTTTTATCCCATTGAAGAGTGTTCTAACAGGTATAATTAGCCGTAACAGCTGTACTCCTTGAATTGCAGTACATTACCTATTTCTGCGTAACACAACAAGTGGTCCACTGGATACTAGATATATATGCTAATAAATATTACACTTTGCGATATATATTAATTCTGTGTTTAACTGGATACTTGGTTATAAAAATGATTCAATGTAATTAGACCTATCCATTTACCCAAACATTCAATAATGATGTCACGGTTTCTTTATTTTATCAATTATGCTGTGTAGTTGCCATAAATTAAAAAAATACTGCATAAATTATGATGACAAAGATATTTCGATAAGCCATCGTGAACAAAAATTTATAAAATACGTAATTAGCATACCTTAGTCCAATTCTTACTGCAGATATCTTGACTTGCGTTGTTGAAGGTATTGAGAGAAGCATTCCTTGTGATATTCATCAAATCAGCAATTAACGAAATAACAGAAAATGCCTATGTAAACAAGATGGATAAATATTTAAATGAGAGATCAACAATTTATACATAGATGATTAGATAAAAATAGAGTCAAGGAAGACATATCATTTTCTATACATATATAATTAATTATCTAATATATGAAATATGAAGTAAAAAATTAGACAATCATTTTTGCTACTTAAAGTTTCACGCCAAGGCGATCATCAGGCAACTTATTCAATGAAAATCTTACACTATACCTTCAGGATACATACAAATCGGAGTGCTATTATTTAATTAGGCTATTGTTTACATGTTACGAATGACGGATAATTATTGTTAATGGTTCCGGTGATAATTGATGGCTACGTTTTAAAATTTGACAAGTAAAATTTATTCTGGTGTCTACATTTTGATATTATTTCTGTTTTTTTTTTATTGAGTAATGATTGTCTGATTTTTTAATCCACATTTCATATATTATTTAAATCTCTGCTGTATAGCATTGAGCCATATGTTCAATCAGCAAGACAACTTACACCACATCATATATATAATTAATTATCTATAAATTAATGTTTCAAGTTTAAGTAAAAACTTAAGATATTTGCAAGTGTTCAATGCTTGTAAATAGCAGAGCGGTAAATAATAATAGATTACAACTTGGCAAGAAAGGCAAACCAATTTTTAACTGTTATTTAAAGTTTAATGCTGTTAAACGATCACCAGACAGACTACTAAGTATATTTAATTTAGGTGATACACTGCAACCTGTATATAACACCCACCTATGAGAGATAGATAAACTGACCACTATAGACAGGTGGCTGCTGAATAAAGGTGATCGTTATAAGAGGTTTGACAGTATGTGTTTTATGTCGTTCATAGTGTATTCTGTCTAATGATCGTTTAACGACATGAAACTTCAAGCAACAGTTCAAAAACGGTGTGTCTTTCTTGCCAAGTCGGACTCTATTATTAATTACCGCTTTGCTATTTACAGGTATTGAGCAGTTCTTACATAATAACGAAATTTTTGCAAACTGTCGATGTACTGTAGTATGAGCGCGAATATAAGTCCACCCTTAAGTTTCAGATTAAATCATTTTGAATAGGTGTTGCTGCAGTAGCAGCATGACACTTTCCCAAAGATATGAAAACAAATAAATTTAGAAGGAAAGAGTAGCCTACTATCCATGCAAAAAACAGTTCAGGAGTTCATGAACAATTCATGAACATTGAATGGCCTCAATCTTCATAAACATTGAAGGCCCCAATTTCCATGAAGTGTTCAGGAAATGTTTAGGATGGTTTATGAACTGTGCAGGAACAGTTCAGGAAAATTTGGGCTGTTTAATGTTCCTGAACTGTTCATGAATTCCCGAAGTGTTTTTGCAGGGGTATTTTTATCATCATTGTTATACTAGTTATATTAATATTATTATTATTCGAATAAAGATTGAATGAATAATGATAAATTATTTGAATAGTCAGCTTTTAAAAACTATGTGAATATTGGCTAAGTAGTTTCGATTCGAATGGCATCCCAAGTAAACAGTTCAAAACATTCACAAAAAGTATAAAAATCAGCGTTCATGACTTTCATAATACTTTTTACAGGATTATTAATGATCTTTATTCTGAATCACTGGTAAACCATCCAAGAAATTCATGATTTATTAAAAAAAATTCATCAAAGGTTTGCAAGGGAACATGTATCTGAATAGTATTTTTAACTTACACCAAATCGACCATGCAGAGGTGGTTGATAAATTCCATTAAAAGAACATGGTTGATTGTCACAGTGGGCAGATTCATTGAACAGGAATCGAAATGATTTCTTACAATCTTCATATGAACTACCACCATTCATAGTAAAATTTTTGTTGTTAGGCCTTGACACGTTATGAACAGAACTACAAGGTGCTTTCCATAGATAATCGCTTGTGACATTAGTTGTATAGCCAGTTGGAAAGCAAGGGTTTGTAACAATATCAGCATAACCGGAATCCTAGATAAATAACAATAACAAATAAATGTTTACTTGTTCAGTATTCTGGTTTTCTAGAACATTCTCGAGAACATTTTCTCATTATTATTGTTGATGATGAATGTTGATGCTTTGTGGCACATAAATTGGAAAACTATCAATTTCTTTTGGGTTTGATCTTGCTTCCTAAAATTCAGCCTGTCTATAAAGACCACCTGTATATTGTGGTCAATGTATATACTTCTCATAGATGTACATGTTTCAAAGTGTCAATAACAAATTAACGAATATCTTATATTGATAAGAAAGCTTGCTGTTGTGGTTACAATTATTGCTGGCTGTTATATGCATGTTTCGCTATACCCATTTACGCCAGACCTTGACTATATAGTATAGTACATATGGATGCAGTGAATTTGCAGTCGGCCAAATAATTAGCCAATGCTCGGCCTTTTGGTCAAATATTCTCCTGGGCTAAATATCAATCCATTATTCGGTGGGTATTCCGCCTTTTTAAAATAATAAAGTAAAGTTAGAAAATTGATCTCTTCAGTATTTATCTCATACTATTGAACTATTTCAACTTGAAAATAAAGTAATTTATGCCGAGGAGACGTTATCCCTGAATTGTTTTCGTGCAAAGCATTATGCGAGCACCAAATGTTCACTTGACGAGAAGAAAATGATGAAATTTTTTTTTCTAGCATCATAGCATAGACTCATGATCACTTACATAACCCTCTGTCATAACTACCATCAATACATACCTCAACCAGTTTTGCTTGCATTCTTCTTTCTGCTTCATTGATTCCGTAGCATAGATAGCTATGAGAATATACTTGATAATCATTGCCATACAAATTTAATTTAGTGTTATATCCAGTTGGTATAATTGTTTGATTGTCTGGAACAAATGCGACTTCAAATGATGCACCACCAAGATCTAGAGTACCGTAAGTATTGTGACCCTGACATTGAAACAAAAAAGAATAACAGTCAAACACAGTAATCAGCATTTACATTTCATAGCCCCCGAGCACTATGTCTACAAAGGGCCATGAAGGGGGGAATGGCGTAGAAAAAGGGTTGTTTTGATTATTCATAGTTGCCATTTTGTTTTCGCCCAAAGAAAAACGATTCAAGGATAAATAAATTTGATTGCTTGCAGCAGTAGAATTCAATCGAAAGGCCCCTAGCTGAAGCTTATACAGCTTACGGGTTGATCCAGTGCTGCTTCTATAGCAACCATTTGTTTATTTGTGTCCTTTGCTGCTGCTGGTCAGGATTGTGACTGAACACCGGCTTGTCAGCTCGTATTGTTTTCACAAACGTTTACGTCAGGTTATTTAGGTGTAAATTCTTGATAATTTTAAGGAATAATTCTCTCATTCTTTCAATACAATACAAACTTTTTCCATTAATTGATTGATTTTTGATCAACCTGACCAAAGTGCTGACAACAGGATTAAAATTATGGCTCTCATTATCATCAACATTCTATCTCATTTTGCATGGCCCGACTGCAGAGAAGGGCAACTGCATTCCTGCGACAAACATTTTATTTCAAAAGAGCACTTATGAGAAAAATGTTTTGGGTTTCACCCCCCAAGAAAATATATCTTCTTGTTTGAAATTAATGCTGTTGAATGTAATTCAGGTGATATCAACCTTGAATGCACTAACAAATCTCAGGTGATTGACATGTCTATCATGATAAATAGCCGGGGGAAACTGCCCGAGAATAGATATCAAGTAGGTGGAATGATCACATCTTCAACTAGGCATGTCTAAGGTTCAAATATGTTCTCATGCAATCGTTCACATATCATACTGCTCTGACCTCAGCACCAAGCATATCTCATGCTATCATTTGCATATCATCATACGGCTCGACCTCTGCGTCAGTGTCACATGTGTCAAACCCATCATCATCATCATCATCATCATCATCATCATTTATTCAGAAACCTTCTAAGTTATACATAACTTTTTTTCAAAGGACTGATACATGTTGCATACATAGCTAAGTTAACAGGAAAACAGACATCAAGACATTATGTAATAAAGGGTTTTAATAACAGGAACGAGTGGTAAGTATAAAGTATCTTGAAAACGTAAGTGCTTCTCAAGGAGACGTTTGAAAGTTTAAGGCCTGCTTTGGACTTCCTTCATTGCAGACGGTAGATCGTTCCACTTATGCGCACCAGCATCTTGAAATGAACGGCGATGGTTCGACTTGATGTAACTGTCTCTCTGGTCAGCCACGTCTGCACCAATTCATTAATATTCTTGAGATCCTCATCTCAGAATCTCTCGCATTTTCACATGCATCATAATCACACAGTGGTTGCTATTCCTGACATCTTGATGTCGGTGGCCAGAAGCCTGTGGCGATGTATGCACTGCAAGATTGCTATTGTAATGTTGTATTGGAGTTTTCTCTTGATATTCTATTATTGATGCACTCCCAAAATCTCAGTGAAGAGTGCCCTTCTATGCCGTTTGGTTGCATGGTTTGGAAAACAATAGAACGAGCAAATGATACAAGTATTGCTTACCAAACATATCGAGATCTTCATAAAAACAAAGGAAACTTGAGCAATGAGCAAACCAAGTGGTTACCATAGAATGTCATAAGTAGTCATATGGTACAAATAAAACAATATGGACCTGTGATTATTACTTTCAAAATATATATGAAGTGCTTACCAAAGAGCTAGGCAATATAGATTTTGTTAACAGATTAAGTGAGATCCAACCAAATACAGCTTCTTCTTGGCCAGAAAGTACTCTTACGCTATCATTCTTAGTAGCCAAATTTGTTTTATGCAATGAGTCTCTTATAGATTCAAGAATATTCTGACATACAGTGTTATTGACACGGCTGAAATAGAAATACTTTCATTATGATTAGATAATTTGCAAAGAGAATGACTTATTATTTCAATCTTCATCCAGAGTTAACGCACAATCAACCTCTAGACAGTCTGGAAAAAAAAGAAGATTGTTGCAGACTTGATTCTGTAATTTAAAATAACCAATAACTTTGTTGAAGCTGATTTTCAATTCTATATCTATAGCCTATATCCATTTTATACATAATCTGTAACCATAAGTTTTAATATCATTTTCTGTGAGTTAGCCAAATCGGTGTATGCCCCTGAGAAAAAAATTCCAGAGAGAGGCTATTGGTAAAGTGAATTACTGTCTAAAGTATATTTAGCCTCATTTGAAGGGATAGCAAACAATATACATACCAGAGTAGTCTCATTCCAGCAGTTGCACCAACATAGACTGGGCTATTTGATTGATCTTTCTTTGGTATAACAGAGTTAATAGTTTCTTTGACGCATTTTTCGATTTCTATACCAGCATCTTTCGGGTGCTGCTTGAATGATGAAATTCCTATCCCTATATTGAAAAACAAATGACTTAAAAATTCATTATCCAAATCAGGGTCCTGACCATGTTGATGTTGTGTAAATATTTGGATTTAGTCATTAGCAAACAGGTCAATACAAAAATTGAGCAATTGGATCAGTCGAACAGTGGTCAATTCTAAACTATATTGACCGCTGCGTGTTTTCTAACTGTTACAGTGAGAAGATGCAACTGATAACTGCACTTTTGATGCATTCAAATACATTAAAATTCATGTTACGACTGTATGCTCCAATATTCACTTCGTCTTTGATTGATAACTGTTTATTAACCCTTTGAATGAGTATCCACTATTTTTATGAGCGGAAAGGTTCATGAAAAAATTGACATTTTCTCATTTCTCATTTTCCAACAAGCTGGGTGAAATAAAAGCTTTTTCTCTGGGGAAAGATTATCCCTGCAAAGAATTACAGATTTACTACAGAGTCTATGATCTGTTTGTGAACTATGAACACTCATGGACAAGATCAATCGGCAAATCGGTAATGAATGAACAGTCGTAAATGTCCAGTTCATCAATGTTAAATGGCTAGCTTTCCACAAACCTTTCATGAATCATGAACTGGTTCATTGAAAGTTTTCCTCATAATTGGCCAATCAAAATATTTCTATAAACAATTTTCACAAGGATTGTTCATTGATTAGAAATGTGAGATGTGTCTGTGTTTCATGAATATACAATCTTTTGGCACCATTCTATAGTTGCTACAGCAATCAGCTCAGGCAAAGCCCTGCGGGTAAAGCAGCAAAGATTTAACAACTACATTATGGACTATTACAGTCAGATTGTATTGGATAGGTTTTCTTGTGATCACGTTTGAATCGAATTGGATCGAATGATTTGCTTGATTCTAATGCTGTGTTATTTGACAATTATTTTCCTAATTCATCGAGTGGATAGAAATAATTTTGGCCTTGATTTACTACTATTTGACCATATACTTCACATAATTATCAAATAAATTACAGGTTATCAGGTTCAAAACTGTGTGTATATATTCCTTGGAAAGTTTGGCTATTTTGAATAATTACATTCGGATTTGGTCGGATCAGATTAGATCTAAAAAATAAGATTCTTGAATTTCCCCGGATAAATTGCATTTAGATTGCATTTTGATCACAAAAAATGTTTCAAATATTCCGATCCCTAGTATCCAATTCCATAATACCCCTTCGTTGAAATTTATGGACCTTTAACTATAAACTTAATCTCATGACGCTTTCTCAAGTTCACAAACTCTGAATTATGAATTAAAATTTACATACAGTTCATAAACATTGGAAAAGGTTCATGAGCTATCAATCAAACTTTAGTTAATAAACTGTGTGTTCATGAACCTAGATTGAAAAAAATTTCACTGATCGTTCATAAACAAATCATGAACTTTACAAAATCTGTGAAATGTTCAGAAACTTTTTTCCCATTTGAGAAGATTTGTAACATCAATATAGGCCTACTTACTAGAGCATGTTGATGAACTAATTTCGTTAACATTCGCTGTTTCATGAAATTTATGATCACTTCTCCATCTGAAGATTTGTAAATCAGTGTGAGATGATCCAGCATCAACAACCATACCATACTGAAAAATAAAATAAAACATCATCATTTATTATCTTCAGATAAAACTTTATAACAAACTTCACATACATTTAAAGCACATTTTGATTTACTGTGTCATGAAAGTCAGCTGTTGACAACAGACTGAAAATAGACTGAAACTAAGCATTTTGGTGGTGTGTTCACATGTAAAGTAAAGTCTCTTTTAGAGGATACAGTTTGAAAGTTCCAACTTTGTTAATAAGAATACTAAATGTGTTGTACATCTGAAATACATTGAGCTGTTAAAAGTCATAAATTAAGATTCGTAACAACATTGACATATGGATTTTGAAAATATAATTGTTTGACCTTTCTCTTGTCACAGGGGTTTTTCCTGAAGCGTTCGAGGCAGCTCAAATTAACCTTATCCATAAATCTTAGCTCCAAACAAGATGAGAATAATTATATACCAATCTCTATTTTACCAGTACTATCAAAATCATATATAGACACTGCAATATAATCATTTAATAAGATTAATATTTATAAATTAATAAGATTGTGTAATTTTTACTACAGGGTATGCAAATGTTACAACCTTGCCCTTAAACAATTAGTAAATCTGCCTTTGTTTATTCCTCAGGATTGAAAAAAAGTTATACTCCTTTCATTGAATACTTTGAAGAAGTTTGATGTTTAAGAAATCGCCACATGGTAGAAGGAATTTTATCAAATTATCTTTTTCAATTACTACCATGTTATTCAATGGGATGTCCACATAAAATTTGCATCGCAGAAAAGCCAGATAAAGAGCTCTGTTGGTATCAATTCCAATACCAGATCCAAAGAATGGAATGGTTCATGTACAACATGTGTGTTGATGTCATGTTAACTAACTGAAAAATTAAATGAAGAGATAGTAAAACAAATATCTGATGAAACAGAATGTGAAGAAGTCGTCAAGTCAGCCTGTATGTTATAGCAGTCACTGCAGAAGGTGCATCTGCCAATCAACGATTCTTCCGTTAGCATGAAAGTTGGACACCAGAAAGTGAAAACAAAATAACCCATTACTCACACAACACATATGCTCGTGAACAGAATTTTTATTTTCCAGTGATGCACCTCATTTGCTGATAACAAGCAGAAACTGTTTATTCAATTAACACTTATCGTACCAAACACGTATATATACGTTTTCAGACAGACCCCCGTCACAGGTCAATCACGGTATATATCCGTTTTCGATACGTCATAACTTAGAAGTCCTCCAATCGAAACAACTTAAGGAATCAGGTGACATTTATTTGTTCTTCTAAACCAATAAGAGTTCAGCTATTTATTGCTAATATTGATAATGATTCTTACTCTGAAACAGATTTATTAGAAGCTGAATTTGATAGGTCTGACGACGAAGAAGTATTTAGTGAAGAAGATAACTCAGGTTTGGACGAGTCATTTGCGAGTTCTGTTGGTGAATAATTGCCAATAGCTGATACTGTCCTCGAAGCGCCAACAACAACAACTTTGACTGTTAGCGTCGAGAAAACAAAATCAAAAGGGCGGCCATCAAAGAAAACAAAGAAGACACTTGTCTTCAAACAGGAGAATTTTCACTGGACGGATAAGAAGCAAAATGATTGGAGTGGCGATAATAAGCAAGTGGATTATCCTGTATTTTGTGGCAGTCCCACTTTTGAAAAACCGGCAGAAGATTTTTCAAATCCTTTATCATGGGTTAGATATTTCTTACGGTAGAACTGATGGACATTCTCGTGAACGAAACTAATCAGTAAACTAGCCAATTCATTGCAAAGCAGAAAGCTGTGGCAATGACATATCTGTTCGAACTGGAGCGTGGAAAACTGTGACACTAGATGAAATGTGGACTTTTATTGGGTTACTGGTATTGACAGGCATAGTTTAGAAAGGCAGTCACCCTGATTACTGGAGTACTGACACTAAATTGGATATATTCTAGAACTCATATGGCAAGAAACAGATTTCAATATATATTACGTTTTCTACATTTTGCTGATATTGGGGACTCTAGCATGGCAAGGGAGACTGAGATTCAAAGTTTACAATCGTATGATACCTGATAAATATGGTATCAGAGGATACGTTGTTTCAGAGGCAAGTACTGGCTATTTATGGTAGAGATCAGCGGAATTCATTTTTGACACCATACGAAGCTGCAGATGACCCCAGATTTGAATGGTTGGAAAAATCATTTGTTTCTTAGTTGTTTTCAATCTTAGAAAGAGAGTATAGAAGCATGTACTGACATTGTGGATGATGAAAAAAGAGTGAAACTTTTCATCTCATGGCAAACACATGAAGGTATCCAAATGAATGTGCGTTCCTTTATAAAGGTTGTTCAATTCAATCTTCCTAAGGGTGCGGAATTCGTTTTGTCAAATAAATGATGTCAGGATCCTGTGGAAGAGTATTTTGGACACCAATTATCAATTATCAAATCAAAGTATCAAATAAGCTATTTATCATGGATTTGAAATTAAAGTCACTGAATCTATCAGATCCAGAACGAACCCCTGCGAAACAAGTTCATGAAAGTTCATAAAAGTTCATGAACGTTCATGAACTTTTATGAACGTTCATGAACTTTGATGAACAGTTCATGAACTTTGATGAACAGTTCATGAAGTGTAAGGAATAGTTCATACAAATATGGTTCATTAACTCTTACAGTTCATGAACGTTCATGAACTTTGATGAACTCAAAGTCATCATTCATGAACTACACTCAAAGTTTATGAACTAGTTGTCCAAGTTCATAAAAGTTCATGAACGTTCATGAACTAGTTTTCCAAATTCATCAAAGTTCATGAAAGTTCATGAACGTTCTTGAACTTTTATTCAAGTTCATGAATGTTCATGAACTAATCATAGCAGTTTGTAAACAAATAGTTCATGGACCCACAGAGTTCATGAACGTTCATGAACTTTGATGAACTAAAAGTCATCATTCAACAACCACATTCTAAGATTATTAACCAGTGTTCAAAGTCCATGAACTATGTTCCAAGTTCATGAACGTTCATCAACTTCAATCAATGTTCATTCTTTGTAGTCATTTTTTGTAAACCCTATCAGTAGTAGAAGTTCATGGACATTAGTTCTGAATTAATGAAACAGAAATCCTAGCTTATGAAACTTCATGATAAAAACATTCTGATCGAAATACATAATCAAGCTCAACTAGATACAGTAAGTGTGAAACTGTATTAACACACAATTGTAAGCGCTATTTTAGCAGGAAAACATAAATCAATGTAGGTCTAATTGGCAGCATTTCTGGTACCATGTCAACAATTTTGGAGCTTATTGCCTTAGTGATCAGCGCAGTATATAAGTAATGTCAATAAAATCTAGCAGCAAATTATTGATCTCAACTAATGACAAATAGACAATGCCTTAGGGGCAGGGTGTCACAAAATGATTGCATTGCTGGAATCAGAAATTCCGGATAAGATAGGAAACTTTCCACCTTTAGGGTTTTCAAAATATGTATACAAAATGAATGTGAAGCCTATGAATTATAATGTTGAAAAGTAAATCTTATATTTGCAAACCTACTGATTTTGTGCTGGCCTTCAATGAACCAGGTTCCCGGAGGACCCCCTTTTTCTGATAGATTGTTTAGGAGAAGACAGTTCTAAGACACATATGTGTCTTCATTTGTCAAGACAATGTATGTACTTAAGTTAATTAATTACAATGTCTATAAGTTAATTAGTTGTAAAATCTACAGCTAACTTTTTTCTGAGTTTTATCCATCATATATGATAATGTTCTTGTTCAAGTTTGTTGTTTCATGTCTGATGCATTAATGTGTTAGTTTGATTGTACTTTTATTAATTATGTTAACATTGTGTTGAATATATCCTAAAACATCCTATGCTGTGTAGGCTATCTAAATTTTAATGGAATAAATAGTTTAATTGATTAAAATTCAATTTATTTTTAAATATACACACAATAGAGAGCAGACCTTTCTTGTGTGTTGATTATCCTGTATATTTAAATAAATTGATAACCCGAGCTAAAATATCAAAACAAACAAACTGAAGCATCAATAGCCAATGTGTGAAAAAGTAAGTTTTGAAATATTTGATGACAAATCTCACAAACAGGAAGTGATAAGTGGGTGTCTAAGTGAGAAGCTAATAAATTCATGCTGGGCTCATGCTGTCATCTCATGCTGATAGTAAGGTGATAAGCTGTCTATATGTAGACTAGGTGCTTGGACCTGGGTACTAGCTATTGTTATTCAAAAGAAAACTGGCTTATGAAGTCAGTTAGTAATTATATCATTCCTTACTTTTGCTGCTTGTTTACTTGAGCCAGAGAAAGATAGCAAACTTAAAAAATGAGTTTAATTCAGTAATATGAAGAATTTAGCTGATGGATAGATATTCTACAATGTTTTACATAAAAATATATGGCTTCAACAGGATTGAAAAGATGATTTCCAGGTGAAACTAAAGTTTGATTTTGGAATACTTAATTAGATCAAACTGTGGTTTTCAAAACTCAAACAGAATTTACTACAGTAGGCCTACTCCCCACATGGCTGTTTGGTTGCTCATATCTGGTGTTGGTGGATACATTGAATATCATGCAAAGAATTTGAGGCCAGATTTTATATTTCCTTTTAATTATACACAAAAAAGATAAATCAGAGATGCAAAGCTTTGCAAGACTTTTATTAACCCCCACAACAAAACTACATAAAGAAGTTCAATGCATAATTATTTGTGTTGCTTGCTATTTTCAATTCAAACACTGGACATGTCATAACTTCAAGCTCTTGAACATATACAATCCAAAGGTTGATATTAATACTAATTATCATTATTATTAAAAGCACTTCCTAAAGTAGGTGCAAAATATCATTGCATGATAAAGTAAGTTTTGAAATGAATCATGGCAAGAAAAGAATATCCCAACAGAGAACCAATTTACCCTTAATATAGTAAGATACTTATACAACTATACATTTAAAAGGTAAGACTTCACATTATGATTTGAAGACTTAGAGAGATATGTACACAGAATAGAAAGTTAAATCATGCTCCATAACTGGAAAAATCCGTTCAAAGCAAAAGACATTCAAGGACAGCACAATTTCAGAAGTTGATATGCTTTAGGCTTCAATGAGCAGAATTAATTTGACTTTAGACATATTTAAAGTATCAATCGGCTTCAAACAATCTTTGATATTTTAACAAGCTATACTAATTCCTACATTTCTATATCATATATTTTATTTGTTTGAATGTATTCATTTACTCTTACTATATCATATTTTACAATTTTTTGTCAATTAAATGTTCAAACATTCAAAGTTGCTTTTTCCCATTCTTGTTTTAATCTGTTATTTACTATACAGTTCATGAACATTCATGAACTTTGATGAACTTTGATGGACTGATTTCATGAACTTTGATGAACTGCTTCATGAACTTTGATGAACTTGTTCATGAACGTTCATGAACTTTGATGAACTGATTTCATGAACTTTGATGAACTGCTTCATGGACTTTGATGAACTTGTTCATGAACGTTCATGAACTTTGATGAACTAGTTTATG
This sequence comes from Haliclystus octoradiatus, assembly GCA_916610825.1. Classification (NCBI taxonomy): domain Eukaryota; kingdom Metazoa; phylum Cnidaria; class Staurozoa; order Stauromedusae; family Haliclystidae; genus Haliclystus; species Haliclystus octoradiatus. Next base: position 6,145,146 of record OU744452.1, read on the forward strand.
AACTTTGATGAACTAATTCATGAACTTTGCTGAACTAGTTCATGAACTTTGATGAACTAGTTCATTAACTTTGTTGAACTTTCATGAACTTGAGTTCATGAACGTTCATGAACTCAGTTCATGAAAGTTCATGAACGTTCATGAACTTTTTCCTAGGGGAGAAGCCTGGTTTACAGCGTTTGCAGCCAAATCTCGAACGAAAACTCTTACAGATGATCCTGCCAATAAACGTTATCCGACTACGGATCTGTTCCTCTCCTTGTGTGGCGAAGATGCATTGATAAAGTTAACAAGACTGGTCAGGCCATTGAAACTGGCTGATATTCCTTATATAGCGATTGAGAAGAAAGCCATGGAATTGGTACAACCAAAACAGCGTTTAATTATCGCTGAAAGAACAAATTTTCTGGCCATCAAACAAAATGCCGGAAGAAGATTAAATTAAATGAAGAGATAGTAAAACAAATATCTGATGAAACAGAATTTGAAGAAGTCATCAAGTCAGCCTGTATGTTATAGCAGTCACTGCCGGACTTCGATAAATTCAAAGATGAACAAGATCCCAACGAAGAAATGAAAAAGATGGTTTTTATCAACTCATTTGCTGATGTTAAACTGCGTAAAGATCTGTTGGATTACATTCGCCTTACACCAACCGCAACGTACGAAGATCTCCGGGAACGTGTGCGGCAATATAACCAAACAACTGCTTTTGTCAACCGCAACATTTCACTACAACAATTTCAGCCAACAGAATTATCTGGAAATCAAGATGTCATACACAGAACCAAGTCAACACAGGTTAATCAGCGTGAATGTGGGAATTGTGGCTCTCGTCATCCACCAAGATGATGTCCAGCATACGGTAAAAACTGTTCAGCTTGTGGTATAAGAGGGCATTATACTGCCGTTTGCCGTTCCGCTGGTAAGTCACAATACCATAATAAACAAACGACTTTAAATCATGCCAAGCAAAGTCATACCAATTATGCATTAGAGTCATCTGTAGTTGTACAAAAATCAAATGAAATGGAATCCAATGATTACCTTCTATTGAATATTAATGATGATCAACCAGGAAGTATCAATAGCATGACTGAAGTTATGGAAGATGTAAAATTTAATAATATTACCGTTCCCATGCAGCATGATACAGGTGCGTCGTGCACCATTATTTCGACAGCAATCTGGCAAAATCTTGGAAGTCCTGATCTATCTGAATCAACCAGGAAATTACAATCTTATGACGATCGTGGACTTTTATCGACAGGTGAACTTAAAGCAACAGTTGAATGTAATAATACTAATCACACTAATAATTCTTTCATAATGTCCATACAAGTTGTAAAATCTTCCCGCCCTTATGGCTTACTAGGTAGAGATATTTTAAATAAAAATACTGTTAATTATACTTGTAGCAATTCGTCTGCAGATTTTCTACCGGTCATCAAGGATGTTATCGCCACGATGAAATTAAAATCTAACGCAACACCAGAATTTTGCCAAGCACAGCCTGTGCCTTTGCCCTTACAGGATGCTGCTACCGCTGAGCTTGAGCGCTTGCAGGACATGGGTGTCATAGAACCCATTAATCAGGTGGGACCAAAAACTCCTCCCCTATTGTTTGGGTCAAGAAACCTTCTGGTGGTTTACGAATGTGTGTTGATTTTAGCGTGCACATTAACGATAAAATTCTACCAGATGCATGTCCGATTCCAAACTTAGAGGAAATTTTTAGCAAAATACATGGTGCAAAATTCTTCGCAAAAATTGATCTAAAATCGGCCTATTGGAAAATTGCTATTGATAAAACAGGGCAAGATTTATCCGTGATAAACACTCACAAAAGTCTGTTTCGGATCACGCGATTGCAAATGGGTATGAAAAACAGCGCTGCGATTTTCAAAACGTTATTGAAACTGTTCTCAGCGGTCTCAAAGGAATTCTTCCATATCAAGACGACGTGCTAATTTTTGGCAACACTCGCGATTCTTTACAAAAACGTGTTAATGCTATCACGGAGCGATTAAAACAGCATTGCCTTTCCGTCAACAAAGACAAATGCGTTCAAGAGGTGTCTGAAAATTGCTTTTTTAGGTTTTCGTATCTCAGCTGAAGGTATCGGACCTGACCCTCGCCTTGTTGAAAAAGTTTTGTCCATTGCCCTCCTAAAAATAAAAAGGAGGTAGCATCCTTTGTAGGATTAGTTAAGTTTTTTGGTAGACTTGTGCCAAATTTTGCTGACAAAATTGCTCCTTTGAATGAGCTCAGAAAACAAGATGTGGATTTTGTTTGGACAAACACAGCACAATTACCGTAGCTTTTGACAACTTCAAAAAAGACTTGGCCTCCACACCTCTTGTACAACCATACTCTTTAAGCAAAGCAGTCACCTTGACAACTGATGCGTCTGGGACAGCTGTTGCCGGTATTTTGACACAAGACGGGCATCCGGTTATTTACGTTTCAAAAACATTAAGTGCTGCAGAACGAAAATATTCTGCCACAGAACGTGAAGCATTAGCAGTGGTATGGTGCGTAGAACGTCTGCGTCAATTTTTGTTAGGGCGAAAATTTCTGATCGTCTCCGATCATCAAGCTCTATCTTTTATTTTTGGTACTCACAAATCAATACCTAAAACAGCCTCAGCACGCCTTTCTTCATGCTACCAGGCGACTTTTACTCCAGGGTGCGTGGTGGCCGGGAATTTCTAAAGAAGTTGAAAACTTTATTACAAATTGTTCTACCTGTTTACATTTCTCGTTTATTTATTCGCCAATTAGTTCCCGGATATATTTCTCGTTTTGGTATCCCTCATAGTTTTGTTTCGGATAATGCGAAAGAGTTTGTTAATGAAGAAGTTATGCAGTGGCTTTCTTGTTCAGGGTGCAAGAAAATTGAATCTCCTGTTTATTTCCCACGTGTCAATGGCCTTGCTGAGCGTGCTGTCTAGACGGTAAAACGCGGAATGAAGGCTTGGAATAAGGGCTTGCGTGTTTTATTTGACATGTTTCTCTATCACATTTTTAACTGTTCATCATGCCACATCCTTAACGAGGGAAAAATCTCCAGCCGAGATACTTTTAGGTAAAATATTAGAGTCCCGTTTATTGCTGATTTCGCAACGGGAGATATCGTAATGTACCAGCCCTCTTCAGCACACATACCTAAGGAAGTTGAGTATATCCTTCCAAAGGAAGCAATACAGCATGGCTAACAATCAGACAATGACCGTTCTTGCCTCAAGAAATCAAGTCGGACCGACTGGCTCATCAGCAAACACCGAGTCTGCTGAAACCATACCTGCAGTTAATGAACCAACGAATCATCAACCATTAAGGCGTTTTTCTAGAATAACTGCACTGCCAGATCGTTTAGGATATAACTAATTTTATTGCAGAATAAACAACAAATCTCTATGTATTAATTAATTATTAATCTCTATTTGATCAATTATTGTCCAGTAAATTATCGTAACTTATAACTATCAATTTCCTAAACATAATTGACAATTCTGTTTTCTCTAAGAAGGGGGAAATATGACGTAGTCACCTAATTATAAACATGTAAATACCTACTGTTATTATTGTGTAACTGCTAAAGTCATATGATCTTAATATAGTAATTGTAATGTATGTTGAAATATAGTCAGTTCTATTCAGACATAATGCAAGCGTTTTCTCTGTCTAGAACGATGCCACAGGTGAAAACACTGTATTCAAAATGTTTGAATGATTCGCCATGTCACTTGACACCTTCTATTCTTATAAAGTGAAAAAGGTCAACACATTAGCATTAATGAATAAAACATGAGAGCATGGTTAAATTAACAATGTTACTAATAAAGAAAAAGCAGCTATCGGATTTTAATTTGTGGGAAACAGTTTTGAAAATAGTTAAGTAGTTTGATGTTTAAAAAATGTTTGTACAGAGATTCTATTTTTAATATTTTGGATGATGCGCTCTCCAAAGCTGGAAAGATATACAAACTATTTACAGGGGAAAAGTTGCTTCGTTGTGTGGACAGACAAACTTCTTCTATCCTCAAATTTGAAAAACTTATTTCCATTTGTTTTATTCAGCTATTTGCAGACTTGGCATTTGCATTTGCATATATAGGCCTACTGTAATTTTATATTATAAACTCATGATCTACGACTGCGTGATGTCTCCTGCTCTGGTGTATTGATTTGTTTGGATGGGAAACAATCGGCAAAAAACGATTAATCGAGTGACTGTCATGATTAATCGGCAGCTAAGTAAACGGCATTGAACATCAGTAAATTTCATTATCCGCTAACCGCTAGGCCTAGGCCTACTAGTAGCCTGCCAAATGTTGCCTTATCTACAAAAATAACTGAGTAAGTCGGAAAGGAGGGTCAAATTTAGGCCTACAAATGTTCTTAACCTTTCCATCACAGACATAATTTGTTCTCAAAACTGTAGGCCTAAGAGTTTGTATACAAAGCTTAAACTGGTAGGCCTATTAAATTATTCAGTTCGGGTAGTAGGGTTACTCAGGTTGCACGGTCATTACCGGTAGGGGAGACCGGGGAGACTTGGACCACTTTTCACATTTTTAATTATTAAAATTATTGTGATTGTGCAAATGTAACAAATTTTATGTCATCAATTAGCCAACATGCTCAATTCAAAAGGGTAAGAATATCAATTACATAAATGTAGCAATTTTTTAAATATTTTTGTGCGGAAGATCGACCATTGGGTTGACATGGATCAGGCATATTTTCTCAAAATTTCATTAAATAAGTGACAAATTTACTTTCCAATACCAGACACTACAGCTGTTGCTTTGACTTAGGGAGTTTATTTGATCAAAGTTAAGCCAGCAACAAGTAATTTGAGGATTAATAAAGAACATTAATTTTTGACACACCTGTCATCAATCTAATTGTAATTGATTTAGCAACTTTATCTCCACAAAGTAAAAAAGTCTAATGCTACGCATATAAATAAAAACAAACTGATATTTCAACCAAATGTAATTAGTTTCCCATTCGTTGTGTATGCTAAAACGCTCTGTTCCATGTCTCCCCGTTTGACTTCCCAGCAAAAAATGAGGTGGCACTCCTCATCAACAGGAATGTATTCAAAAATTTTATATCAAAAGATTCATCAAAGTAAAACTGTTGCAATGGCACCATTCAAAATGACAATTAAACACTAATTTTAAAATTAATTGAATCAAAAGAGGAATATCAAAACTCATGACGATCAACGTAAGCTGTACACTAAAATTTCTTGATAATTAGTTCTTGTTGGTTATTGAAATTTACGGAAAATGAAATGAAGTGATATACAGCATATTAGAAGATAATTGACATGGGTAATCAGGAACGCTCTTCCCTAGGTCCAAGTTTCCCCGGTCTCCCCTACCGGTATGTTATTATGCAACTCGCCCTACTTGTAAACAGGGCCTTAGTGAATGATGATACATTAATGAGATTTAATAATAAAGTAAAACTACTTACATGAAATTTGGTTGGTAAATATTGTTGTTTTCGTAGCACAACACATGCTATCAAACCAGCGATGCCAACAAGTAAAATAAACAATGAACAAACAACAAACGCATTCAATCGCGAAAAGAAACAATCTAGAAAAACAACATTAAAAGTAAATGAGAATGTAGAGGAGAGTGGGGGTGACTTCGAACAAATATTCTTACAAAAATCATTGCTTCAAAACAGCACACGCAAAACTCTCATGTGTAAATATCGAATTGTAGGAAATTGTTTGAAGTTTTGAATATAAAATATCTGAACATTGCCAAATTAAAGTTGAAAAAATGTTTAATGGAAGAATGACATTTTTTAAATCGTGATTTTGCGAAAATATGGGGTGAAACGGAATGATCACAAATTTACCATTATTTCATCAAATTTTTTCAAATGCATTGAGTATCACACCTATTGGCCCTTTTATAATTGATATCAACAATGATAGGCCTAATTAGATGGATAAAGAAACTTACTTCAAATATGAATTTATAAGATTATTATTCGTTTTTGATTACGACCTCCTCTTACGATTTTTAGCGTCTCGATGTTATGAAAAAAGTTCTAACTTGGCTAAATCATAGTTCTGGCAGTTGCTGTCATGCAGCAATCAACAGGGACTTTATTCCAGACCAAGTTCAAGACTTGATTAATTTATTTATAATACTAAAAATCATAATAATAATAAATATTATCCAATAGCAGTGAAACAATGCTCAATGTCTGTTGACAGAGCTGCAAATATAAATAGAGGAGTCAAAGACTACACATTATTCATCATCATCATCATCATCATCATCATTTATTCAAAACCTTCAAGTTATAAAAACTTTTTTTCAAAGGACTGACATTGCATGAAAAGCGTGAAACTTCAAGTTACAGTAACAAAATGTGTAGTCTTTGACTCCTCTATTAATACTAAAAATCGTAATACAATAAAGTTGAAAAATTATGACGTTTTTCCTGAAAAAGCATGCAGCATGAGCATGCACGGCACGCACATAAGTTACAGACACCGTAGCATTTAATTTTATGCAGTTTTTGGAAAGGTAGCATTTTATTCCAAATATGTCAAAATTCAGAGTTAAACCGCTCACGCATATGTTTTGTTTTCATTATAATTAACACTGATTCACAAGGGAAATAATAAGTTACAAAAAAGAAACAAGATAGTACAAACTAATTAATTTTACGTTGAAAATAATACTACAAAAGGATCAATTATGGTTCAAAGAAATAATACAAGGTTATTTACTAGTGAAAAGAGGCAACTAAACCAATTTAATGGACTAAAATCAATGATTTCTTCTCGGTGTAAAAATTAAAGGTGGAGCACCAAGTTCACCAACAAAGCGAAGCAGTGTGAAGCCAGATTGTGATTGAAATGTTTCCCATTATGTTCCATTTTTCGACGCGCTAAAGAAATTATAAATATTAGCATGGTTTGTAATTTATGAATAATTTTATTGATTTCTCTGAGTAGATGAATGATGAAGCTTTCGATTGATGTCAATAAACATTTGTTCCGTGCATTGTTGAGAGTTTAAATTCACTGTCCAGAGTCACCCCAGTCTGGCCGAAGTCACCCCGGTCAACTAGGGGTAAAAGAATGATCAAATACTCGGCACTCGAATATATTTAACTTTCCAACAATTTACCCTTTTAAACATGGCACATTAGCTATTAAATGATATACGATTTATTTGTTTCGAGCGAAAAATAAATTAATTAGAAGTAAGAAACCGAAAAGCGTCCGATGTGTACCCGGTCTCCCCTATTATTATTTCGATATGTTGAGAAGATGTAGTTTAAAACCTTAATTTTGTTAAAATGAATACTTCCGTGACATTGTATTTTCAGAGAAGAATTTCCGTTACACGACGCAAATATTTCACATTTGTTACATTCATATGTTACATTCATTACTTGTTTGTATATTTTTTCTGCACTATAATTTCAATTAAAAAAGTATATGATAGAAAAGACTATCTATTCATACTTACTACTGTTATGTTTGTTTTGTTATCATGCCCTCTAAAGGCGTAAAATCATTTACTGGTGATTCAATTTAATACATAAATCATAATTTACTAGATGAGTCGATAGATCTTATTGAGATTTTCAAAGTGAATGTCGATTTTTGAGAAAAAGCAGCCTGATTATATAAATCTAAGCGAAAACACTCTCCGAATCGTAGAACAATGTTCTCCTGCAATTTTGTAACTTCTGAGTCTTTAAGAAGTTGCGTATTCCGATTCACAACCGTTCCATTTCACCCCGTTCTCTCCTATCAGCGACGAAGAGGGCAGTCCGCAATCCCGACAAAGCGAATGAAACCTTCCTCTTTATGAAATGAAAACATAATAATTAGTAAGAAAAAGAGCATGAACGTATACTGTTAACTATTTCCAACAAATTTTAGCCGTTTAAATGAGTAGGCCTAACATTTTTTTCCAAATCTAGCGTCCGTTTCTTTCAAATCGATTTACAAACCTCCTCGCTTAGTTCCACTGCTCATTTTGTTGTTTTTGCTCACCCAGTCATAGGCCTACAGACAGCTCTTTAAATCCATACCAAATGACAAATAAAACATTACTGCTTATAATAATATTATTTTAAGGCATATGTATTATCAAATAAATAAGAAACGACGATTAGAATCGCCGGTTAAAAATTCAACATTTTGTAATGAATCAACCAGCAGAAAATATGCGCATTCAGCGTAATATTGAGCCTCGCGTTTCCAAGACAGAAGTTAGCCTCTATCTCGTGAATAGTTAAACCATCATCATCGTTTATTCAATATTCAGAGCTTTCTATTAGGATTTAGGATATTAAGAATATCCTTCTAGTATAAGGCTATGCTCACATTAGCTTATTTACATAGCCCCAAATCGGTAGGATCTTCCCATTGAAATAAGACTTTGCTCTTCATTGGCGCAAATTAAGAACCTTAAATCAAGACTTTTCTTTTCAAGATAGCCTATATAACTGCTAACATTGAAAATATTATTAATCAATTTATAAAAATAAATAGCGCTATATAAATGGAGTATTAAATTATTATTATTATTGTTGTTATTTTTATCAGAATCTTCTTGGTGATAAGTTTAGTACAAAATATTATATGTCTTTTCTCAAGTAACGATTTATCCTATATCTTAATCCACCATCGTTACAGGTGCACTGTGCATATCTGATGTATATATACTGAATATTATATCTAAGTTTATTAGTAATTATTACTATACTACATTTATTCTAACCTAACATCATGCTTGTATTAATATTAGCACATATGTCATTTTAGCGAGATAATATGATGTGACTTTGCATAATTGTCTCATATGGTAACTTCCATTGCGCTTCAACTAGAAATTTGGTAGACTGGCCATAAAAATGTGTCTGTGGAGATAATAATAATAAATTGTATCGTTGTTTAATCCGCTATATATGTCAAATCATGAAAACGATAAATCAATTTGTTTTAAAAAAGGATATATTTACCTACTATAAAAATGAGAAAAACAATAAGATCGGGAGCCTTAGATTTTCCCTGTATTCGCCTGTCAAGTTTTAATTAAACTATTACCGAATAAAGCAACAACAAAATAGCAAACAAAATAACAAATTTCGAAAAATTCAAAAAACGTGCTAGTGAAATCTTTGTCATGAAATTTGTTGAGGTATAATTACAGCAATGCTTAGAGAATCTTTTCTATTCGAAAAAACCGATTCAAACGCAATAATGATCAACAATTGAAATTAAGGCCCGGCAATAAAATTTTTCACTCAGAATTTTTGAAAAAGACATCTGGATTAATATTTGTGATATTTTATCTGTATACCAAAAGGATAGATCTCACCCCCAGATGTTTTGCCGCCTGCGAGATGACCTTAATAATAGCTTTGAACACCAATTCTCAATGATCCTGCAAGGCCTGCGGGAATCAGAAGTTATCAAAATGTTTGGAAATTATCGACATTGGGTCAACAAAGATAGACTTTTGAGGATGTTAGATGTTATTGAAGTGGGAAGAAGATATTATTTTTAAATTTGAATTATTCAATACTTGAGGATGTTAAATACATTTTATTTGATTGATTTTCACAAAGGAAAGATAATATTATGGTCTGTTTAAAACTCTTTCAAACAAAAATCTGAGTTAGACTATCTTGGTTCTATATTATCATATCTTGCTAGCTATTATACGTATTCTTCGTCCATGTTCTATATAATAGATTCATTCAGCATCGATATTTACGCATGCGTCGCTTTAATGCACAAATAATTGTGACGTCATAATAATATTTTAAATTATTGAAGAAAGAAAATAACACATTAACATCAACAAATCAATTAGTAAGATGAGTAATAATCGTTTATCAAGAGCAAACCAAACATTTCGATTATATTTACAAAGTAACGATAGTATTGCTGATCCATTTTTACCATTTTGGCGTCGAGGCGAACAACACACAAATAATGGACGTGGAATAACTTACGCGAAAAGTAAAATTGATTTACTATACGAAGCAGCAAAATCAATAAACATCATTAAAGAAAAAAGAGAGACAGGGTCCAATATTGCAAATCAATTAGAGATAAATTTTCTACATGTTTTACCACAAGAAATAACATTAGGTTTGATTTTAAAATATTTAAAAGTAAAAGATTTATCAAATTTCTCAAAGACGTGTCGAATTGCAAGATTCCTTGCAACAGATAATCAATTGTGGATGAATAAATGTAATGAAAAATGGATAACACCTAATTTTTTAGATGTAAGAAACAATCACATGCAATCTTTAATGAAAATGGAAAACTGGTCTCTTGAAACAATTGATTTAATTATGGGAAACATTTGGAGGTTGATCTACATAGCTGTAATTCGATTAGAGAAAAAACCTAGCGTAGCCTATTCAACTTCATCATTCTTTGCAAGAAAAACATGCGAAACACATGGAACTTTAAAACAACTCCAATACACTTCAACGCGTGGTAATTTTTTATTAAAAGGTATCCGTCTATCATCAAAAGTCGAATATGCATTACACGGTATCAAAAAACATTGGCATCGATGCAATTTCAAGTCATTTAATCACTTACCAACATCAGCTCTATCACAATGCGGTCTAAATTGCGTTCGAAGTAGGCGTGGTTTTGGATTTTTCAGACGTAAAGGATTCTTCCTATATACAGACCAAGGATTAAAATTAGCTATAACGCATAAATATTTACCAACGATGAATTTTCGAGTATTCGCGCAAGATGATCATACATACATCATGTGTTTACATGTAGCACATCGTCAGGGTACATATACAGATATATACACTATGTTTGAGATTATGAAATGTACATTAATAGTGAATAGTTTACCAGATGATAAGCAATCAATGTTAGAATCAAATCAATCAGTGTTACTAAATATAGATTCAGATGATGACGATGATGTAAAATTAACTTTTAGAGAATATAAACCATCAAAGTGACAATGTGAATATATAGTGAACAAATTATACAAATATAAAATTATTTTCTAAAGATTGAAATAACTATAATCAATGGATTCCAATTGAATATAATCAATAGACAGCTCACTTTCAAATTATTCATCTGGTAGTAAAGCTTTTTAGTTTTAGCCCTCTTCTCCACGCAGACGTTCGATTTGCATAACTTAATTGAACCAGAGCTAATGGCTCTGACTTGAACATATTATCAAATATTGAAAATTATTAATTAAATTTAATTACTGATCGAGTCCGTCCCATCTGATAAATACTCAAATTTTATATGATTGCGAGTCTGTAAGTAGAAAGATCTAATTAGCATCCCTGCATAGTCTTCCATTATGGGCCTCACTTTTATATAATGTAAAAACTATTTCATGACGTCATGCAATTATTCTCAAAACTCAAACAAATGTCTGTAAAAATGTTGCGTCTTGTAGGGACGCCAGAGTGTACGAAACAAATTTTTATTGTAAATATACGCCTATAGATAATTTCAGAAATGTTCTTGTTTTTGCATTTAGCCAAAAAGTGATGTAAGTACTGCGCTGGACAGCACATAACAAACACATTGGAACAATGCAATCAATTTCATATAATAGAAGTTATTTATTTCCAGTATTTATTTATTCGGCCGAATTTTATTTATACAGGTTAAAATATTTAACAAACTCATGCAGCTGTTTACAGGGGAAGGGGATGTAAAATATCATTGAAATATATACCGAGTATACAAACGTATACGTACTTTATAGATGACCCCCAGTCATGTGTAATGTAAAGAATTAATGCTAACATAGTTCTATAAATCAAATTTTGAACAAAGACGAACTAATAATTAGTTAATTTATTAATTAATTTTTTTTTGATACATTTTTTATGATTTAATATTGACTGCTTACTGATGACGCAAATGACGCAAAATTTTCGTAACTATCGAAGCGATTGGGATCAGACCCACGTCGTACGCACTTTGACAAGTGATGCGCAGATTGGCAAATGAAGGTATATACGCCCAAATGCCAAATATTCTCCTTTGGTATTAGCGAAATCAATTCAGTTGAATACAGTTTATCTTGTAAAATTTAAATCAAATGTCTGAAATACGAGATATTGGCATTTCATTATCGTCAAATCTTAAGTCATCGATCCATTTGTGCTAAGAAATAGCGAAAAAGGTCTCATCGATGGCAAAATTTAGTCAAAAAAAGTATTAAAATCTAAAGGCTCTAATATTTTGCTGGAAAGCTTAAAATTTTTATTTCCCACCAATCATAGAATCGGCCACACCGGTACGGAGCCGATACTTGCAGAAAGATATTTCATTATTCACAGAGCGTGTGGCAGCGTTTACTTACAAAATCAATTCTTAATTAACGAAACTTTGATTTTGAAGAATCGTATAAAGAGAGATTATTATCCCTATAACAGTTAAAAGTTTAGAACTCCGTAGGTTAGATTAGGACCTCATACTTTTATTTCAAATTTTAAATGAACTTGTCAATAGGTTGTCAATATTGATGCGTCATCACTGTTTAATTATAAATCATTAAAGTATCCAATTCGTGGACATCAAAAAACTCTACAGCCTATAATGCGTTCATCCTTTGAGTTGTAAAATGTTCTTTTGTAAATAGAATACTTCCTTGGAATAACTTATCTAGTGAAGCCGTGGAGTGTAAATCTATCGCTTCTTTTAAAAATCAATTGGATAAATGAAATTTACAGAGATACTGTAAATATGCGTATTGATTAAAATTACATCTGTAACGTTATCTATATCTAAATATATTGTTTAATACGTATAAGTAAGAGTTCCATCCCTGTATTTACCAGTCAAATTATTTTATGACAAATATGCATACATCATACATACATACATACATACATACATACATACATACATACATACATACATACATACATACATCATACATACATACATACATACATATACATACATATACATACATACACATACATACATACATACATACATACATACATACATACATCATACATACATACATACATACATACATACATACATACATACATACATACATACATACATACATACATACATACATACATACATACATACATACATACATACATACATACATCATACATACATACATACATACATATACATACATATACATACATACACATACATACATACATACATACATACATACATACATACATCATACATACATACATATACATACATACATACATACATACATACATACATACATACATACATACATACATACATACATACATACATACATACATACATACATACATACATACATACATACATACATACATACATACATACATACATACATACATACATACATACATACATACATACATACATACATACATGCATACATACATACATACATACATACATACATACATACATACATACATACATACATACATACATACATACATACATACATACATACATACATACATACATACATACATACATACATACATACATACATACATACATACATACATACATACATACATACATACATACATACATACATACATACATACATACATAAAAGTGTCTATATAATTATCCCTATATATTCTCAATAATAAAATTTATGTTTATCTAATAGCAGATAATATAGCGGAAGAGTCAAAGAATACACATTCTTTACTGTTACTCAAGTTTCACGCTTTCATTTCAGTTTACTTGAGTAAAAATCTGTCTGAAGATCGCTATGAAAAGCGTGAAACTTGAGTAACAGTAAAGAATGTGTATTCTTTGACTCTTCCGCCATATATTATTATTATATTCTCAATATGTTGAACTTGGTCTCAGATTTATCAAAGCTCTTTGGAGGTGGACGACTGGACGTGATATAATTATCAGACCTTATTAGTAAGTTCGAAACTTGATTGCATGGGCGTCCTCCCTTGCCACCCACTTTGAACATGAAATAGCTTTTTAATTAATCGTACCAGAAAACGCCCCTCAAAAGGAGCCCCCATCATTATACAATAATTCGTAGTCATTTTTATCTGATTCTCCGTAATTTGTATTTGGCGCCACTCATTTGTAAAATTCGGCAGCATTTGTTTTGATTCAAATTTCAAAAAGCGAATAAAATTAAGGTTCAAATATCTGTTTCCTTTAAACAAGGAAGAATTGCCCACTCATTATAATATACTTAAGTTCTAATTACCGATATAGTATGAAAATTATTGGTTATATGTCCGAATATCATGATAACCCGGTCTGCTGCAATATTTACTCAGTATACCGCCTTGTTTCCGATAACCAATTTGCCGAAAAGTTGAAGGTAATTGTTTTCCCTTACAATGACATCTTGCTAACTTGTTATTTTAGTCTGCATCCAATATTGATAAAATCTAATATCATTATACGTAATTCCTTAGCATTGGTTCTCCATCTACGTATCTATGTGTACATACATTTCCAATGCTTTTGTATGAATTTACGTTTTGAGTTGGTATAGTTTTTATTTTGATAGGGATTCATTAGACGATTTTAAGTAGATTTAAAAATGCACAAATGTTTATTTGTCGGCAGTAAACCCTATAATTATTACGCAGGAACATTAATGTCATCGTACTATTGTTTTCAATTTGAATACTCATTGAAAAAATACAAACAGCATTGTTGTTTTAATTTGTTTTCATTACGCTTTGTTCGTCAGCCATAATCTCCAGGGAGATGCTTGATGTATGGGTAATGTTTTATCTTAATGTTACATATATCTAACTCCGTGTATGACATCAATGTAGTGATACAGCTTTGTATATTTTGCGGTCTACACATCAGAGCTATATAGTGATGCCATAATTTGTATTTATTGGCAATATTCTGTAAAGACTCTATTGAAGATTAAGAAAGCTATATATATTTCAATGATAATTTTCAAAATTCAGCCATGAATATTAACTTGAACGAATTAGATATACATAACCGTACAGCGTTGGAGATACAAATAGCACGTGTAACTGGTCATAATAATAACACTGCTTTAATTGCAGTTATTTTACGATTACTAAATGGATCATTTCCATCTACTGGCGTGAACACAACATATTCGAATTCCACAATAACATTTGATGATGAATATTCAATTAATTTAATTGATGGAGTATTTTTTGATGTCTACATATCATTTATTATTATCGCCTCTATTCTTGGGATATTTGGTAACTTCACAGTTTTAGCCGTATCATTTCATGGTAGTAAAAGACTCAATAATTGTCGCTTTCTAGTCGCTCATTTAGCATTTTGCGACTTTTTATTCGCCGTAATGCAATTATTTCGTGTTGGACCACATTTCCGTGAAGATGCGAAATGGACAATGGGTTTAGCAGGCTGTAAAATTGTACGATCATCAATTTTATTAGGTAGCCTTGTTGGTATTAGTACGATATTAATTATTGCCTTGGAGAGGTATCGCGGGATTGTGATGACTTTTTCTGGTAAAATGCGACGTAGAGTTGTTGTTGCTGCGTTAGGATTGGCATGGTTAATAAGTCTTGGGGTCGTCGTTCCGCCGTTTATCTACTTATCTATAAACTCAGAAAATGGTCAATGTGAGGAAGATTGGTCTAGCTCACCTGATTATGCCCCAAAAGCCTATGCTCTAGTGTTACTCCTCGGCTTTTTCGTACTGCCTATGTTTTGTATGGTGTTTATGTACGGCAGTATGATCAAACTTCTAAGCCAACCTTTAAACAGCAAGACCAGATGTGGATATAATATGGACGATCATTACGTCAAACGTCGTCGCAAAGAAGATTTTCGTGTCGTGAAAATTTTGGTACTAGTCGTCGTTATGTTTGCTTTGTGTGTTTTACCAATTCGTTTATTTTGGGTCATTGTTGAATTTCTTGGTGATGATTTATCATTGAACACTTATAAAACATTATTTATTATTGGTTTACTACCTTATCCGTTTCATGTTGCCGTGAATCCGTTAATTTATGGCGTTGTTGATTTTAAATTTCGAAAAAGAGTTCATAGACTAATGACGTCATGTTTCAGAAAACCGACACCGCAAAAGAGCGGATCTATGAATACCAATACGGATACAAAACAGCCTGGAAAATCCTTCAAACAAAAGAATACTAATTCCGTTGAAGATACTTCAATGGCTAAGCCATCATATGAAATAAAATCAAGTTATATTAATGATAGTAGTTTTGATGTAGCTAGTACGGAGTTAAACGAAACAACAGAACATATAGATTCAGAAATATATAAACATACATTAGACGAAGAGGATTTCATTCCGATGGGAAGTAAATCATTCCCCGATGAAACGGATTCAGGATTTAGATCTTTGCCACAGATAAATCTTGGATTAACTAATGATGGTATATTTTTAGATGGAGAAGCTGTGGAGGTATGAAATGATACAATACATTATTAGTAATGATAAATATAGCTATATTCGATATTGTATCTTTATTATTTAAAATTGCAAGGATTCAAAAGTCACCATATGAGATTATATTTGAATATTAGACGATCACATTTTAATATTAGTCAGTGCCATTCAAATCTACCTATGAATGAAGAAGTCTGCGCATAGAGATATAGTATAGATGGTATTTATTTTATGATAAATGGAAGATGTTAATTAATCCTTGTTTTATATTTTTTTAACAATTACTCTGAAATTATTTATTGAAGGTATGCCGGATATCTATTCAACATGTATGTTATACTTGTGGATAGATACATTAATAGTTTACAATGAATACCTATATTAATTATACTGTCATCATATACATGTTTATGTACACTTGTAAATAATTTTATAATCACTTTACTTACTCCCTATTTCATTAAATACGCAACTATATGCATATTTGTAATGATTATTTGACAATTTGACATCCTTGATCCATTTATTATATGGTTATTTAATCTTTGAAATTCCCAAAATTTATGTTACAGTATTAACATTACTTAACTTCACTGTCCTATAGTTCTTACCTACTTTAGACGGTCTCCCTCTGTTATCGGTCATACTTATTGTAATTTAACCATTGTATTAATTGTTACAATAATATCATGCAGCCTTCCCTACTTTATATTTTGTCGTTATAACCAAGTCAGCTATACGACAATAACATATGGAGGTATCAAAAAATGTCTTATGCAGTCCAATATGTGATATTATCTGAAGCGTTGAAAAACGAAACATTGATATTTGATATTTGGCAGAAGCTTGATATTTCCTAGGAAGCTTGCAAAGTAGAGTCGATGCTTCCGTTTGAACTTCTTTTCTGTTCACATATTCTAAATGGAATTATTAAAAGTTTTAGTCATCTATGTGATTGATAAATTGGTCTATTTTTGGTCTATACGTTTTCGTGTTCAGTTAAGTGTTATAATTTTTTCAACTTTTATGGTAAAGCAATGTTGAAAACTTTTTGAAAAAAGATTTTACCTTAGTACTAAATTCTATTCAAATCGATAAGGAGTCATTTCATTTCCTCGATGTCCAAAAGCTATGATTTCTATTCCCATTCATCTAATTCATAGTATTATCAATAAGGTTTCTACTGAAAAATATCTTTAAATAAATACTTGATTCTTAGTATAGAGTATCGACTGAAAAACTTGATGGGTAACAAATCAAAGTAGGGAATGTTGTACTCAGCCGTGACACTCTGCAGATCAATTTCAACAGATTTCATAGCAGAAATAGGCCTCGATTTTCAATGCGCAATTATGATGCATCGCAGTGACTCACAATATCACTATAGTTGCAAACTGCAAACATGGGGGTGAGATTTATATACTGAAAAATCTTCGAATCCATCACATTGACCGGGGATACAACTACGAACAGAACAGGCAGCAATAAATCACCCCGGATGGCCCTTATTTTACTGGATACACAAGAAATGGGTTTGCCATTTGTCTTCTACAGAAAGGGCTCAACTTTTTGAACATCATGAAATCAATATTCCTGAATTAAGCTATTAACTTTGATAAAGGATGCCATAACTACAAAATTTCCTCAATTGACACACAACATTTCGTTTTCAATTTTCTTCCAAATAAAAATCGACCGAAACGCGTCCAACCTTCAATTTGATGATTGGATCTATAGGACGTCCTAGCAAATCGATCGCATGGGAAGAGTTACCCTCAAAGTTAACGACTCATATGCGAAACAAATAGTAATTGAAAGTTTTCTTTAGAAGAAATTTGCAGAAACCAAAACGATCTAGACATAATAGATTACAATAATAAGCTCAAATAGGTTATACTTATAAACGAGAATTACATAAGCTCAAAGATAGGGCTATTTAAAATAGCTTTTACACATAGTTCATCGTTATCTAGGTGATGACTTTACTTCTCAAAGTGAGGGCAGCCTCGATGATTGTCCAACTTTGGGCTAACAATGGCATGAAATCTCTTAATCTCGTTAGCCATTGCAGAACCTTCTTTAGTTTCCAAAATAGCCTCAATAATAGCATCAAACTTCTCTCTTGTAAGTGAACCAAGAAATTCATCTGATGTATAAGGGCATTTCTTTCTTCCGTAGCCAGGTAAGTTTCTGAACTTTGTCAATAAAGCTTTCAGTTCTGTAGTTGCAAATGGACATCCGCCATTTTGGAATTTGGGGCAGTGCAATTTTGCTTTTGCTACAGACGATGCCATTGTCTGTAAAAAAATAGCTATATGTAAATTATGTGCTTGCATATTGAAAAATATGCTTCAAATTGATTGTCGGCGATGCTCAGAGGACGCAACAGAATCCACAATGCAATTTCCATTGGACTAATTTATCTGTACCTTAACCTTTTCAATCGTCATCACAAGATCCTATACTATAATTTGATGTTGAGCGGTGATTGTTTGATCGGCAATCAGCTAGCTTGAAATTGGGATTTAATATATAATAGTCCAGTTCTGGTGGCTTACGCATCATTCCAGTATACATTGCTATGATAATTAGAAGGAAAAGTGTACGAGTTTCTATCACAGATACCTGAAAAGCTCCCAGTATTCGTGCGAGGGGTGGTGAAAGAGTATTTCCCTATACGGCAACTGTTGAATGAGATGGATCGGATGGAGCTGATCAATTAAGGGGATGATAAAAATAGCAATTACATTTGAATTGTTCTTCATTTTTGCTCCATAAACACAGAGAAATTTCAATTCTTGAAAGAATAATTTGCTTGAAGACTCCATTTAGTCTGTTTCACTTGCTTTGAACCATAATTTCTTGTTTTAAGCAAAAAAGTGTTTTTCAGGTATTCAAGTAGCAATGTCTAACCTTGTCTTCGTAGTATTGGTCCTTAATTATTTGTTGTGAAAATGAAGATAGTTGTTAACATGAAGTTGTTTTACGTTACTTTGTCTCAATTTCTTGAGTGTTTTAGTATAACTTTGGTATTTATACAAATAACTACTTTAAAAATAAACAAGTAATTACTTTAATGTTTGAAACTTTCTAAGTGCGATTGGAGAACATGTGAATTTTGATATAAAACAATAGAAACGTGACACAACGAAGCATGTCGTATAGTCCGTATAGTACCGTATGTCGGTTCCAAAAAGCAAAACAAGATCAGTGCATGTATAATGACATTTTCTTTCGATACTCAGAGCAAAGCGAAAATTTGAAAAAACAAAGTCCGTTATAGGTCACCACTATTTGCAATTATCTATCAGATGATATGCTATGTGATTTATTTGGTTTTGAATTCGCTGAGAAAATCGCGAAAAACCGCCTCAAACATACATACACAAAGATATCCGATTTATATAGATAGGCTTTGCTTGAAAAAACAGTGGCACAAAATTTGAATCTGGTGAAATACTTTTGCACTGAAGATGAATCAAGAAGAATATTCTTGCATTTTCCCTGTGTTTGTACTTACCGTATATATGAAAGCAGCTGAGCCTAATATATATAGGCCTATATAGGAAAATAAGTGGACTTACCTTATATCCTTGAGAATTTCTTTTAAAATGAATTAGGATGAGATATTTCTTGTACTCAGGATCAAACCTTGTTACCCCAACACCGTTGAAACTGGGATTGATTTATCACTGTTCTTGTAGCTCAAATTTATAAGAAAACATTCGGACAATTGCATCAATAATGCTAATAAGATCATATGGCTAACTCATTACGCATTAGCTATTATTCTGAATTCGATTATGAATAGTGAATGACGGATTTTCTCCTGGTTTTGCATCTAATGTAACATAATAATAGGGATAATAACTTACGATGACTTCACGTATTAAGATTCACGTAAACAACTTATCCCGCAACTTATACTATTTTGCAAACCTCCAAACCGTGCGACCACGAACAGATCTGCTATAACGGGGCAATGTTTATGTCGACAAGGAACATCTCAAGTCATTCACTGGTCCCCTGACTGGTCCCGTGGAGTTTTAGACAGTGCATGGAGTAAGCTTTACAGCGAAACTACATATGCAAATAGAATCATGCCAAATGTTAAAGAAGAAAAAAAGAATACTCTCAGGAAATAATTCCATAAGAAACAATATTTCTTCTTACAAGTAAACAAATAGTCCAGTTTATCACATCCAATCTCACTTTACTTCTAACTCCTGTAGAAGCGTTTTTGTAATTTTAGTTTTAGTTGTATTATTGATGTTGTGTCTATACTATGAAGAGAAACATTGCCCTTAATTACAATACCTTTTGAATATTAAAAAGCAAGAAACAAACAATTATAAAGTGGGAAACTCTAGTTCGATTCCTTGTTGGTACAAAAACGTATTTTTGTATGTAACTTCGATTGTAAAAATGTAAATGCTCGTTGAAATGACGTATGTCCAACTTTCGAATCCACGCAAACGAGTATTTAGCCTGCGTACCAGCCCCGAGGTTTTTCCGTAATGAATTAGCCTTATGATCTTATTAATTTAACATTATTGATGCAATTGTCCGAATGAAAAACCTCAGTGCTGTTATGCAGCCTAACGAGTCTTTAGCTTTTGACATGTTTAATTTACAAAATAAAAATAGATTACACAAACACATATACAGTATACACTATACATTTTCGAAGGACACGGTAAATGCACCTATAGTCTGAAATATATGGTTTGATTTTAAATCAATCATTGAAAATAGTATCAAAAACAAAACAAAAATAATCAGGCATTCGACGATGCGAGACACATGAACTTTTATTCAAAGTTCAAAGTCAAAATCAAACGAACCGCCTTAAAAACCTCGTGTTTGAATTAGGTTAAACTCTGCTAAACTTCGAATACAAAAGGAATATTCATATTCCAACAGGAGACAGACTAGAATTACTATTTTGCCAAATAGGAACATGACTCTAGGTTACAATGTGTTTCAAAAAATTTAAATTATGATGGTATTTCATTATTTCCGTGATTTTTGTTCCCATTTTATGCGTACAGTATGTGCTTGCTCAAAATTGGAATGACTATATCAAATATCGCATTTGCGAATGATTGAAATTGTCTCTTCAAAATCCGTTTCAATTTTCAAGAAAAAATTATTAACATGTTATCAAACACAGATTTGACAAAATGTTGTAGATGCAAGTTTGAATATAAACTTTTTTAAATTCCGGGTATAAAAATAATACATATAGGTTGTACATTCATTTTAAACATTTTTACTCTGTATTTGCCTAACATGGCAATTTTATTGTTATGCGAGTATATCTTATCCTATATCTTATTAGCTAGATTCAATTTTCAGACTGAAAAATTTAATAGAAAGTCATGATCTTCTAAACCGAATACTGTACGATCAAAGAGAAAAAGAACTCAATTCTTACATTGTTTGAAACAAATTTATTTGTCAGATGAAACCAAAAAGAAAATACAGTTATATGGTATATACTGGGGGTATATAACTATTTAATCAGTTACAATACAGTTTTTGCCAACGAAATTATATCAATAACGTATCATATCCATAATAAAAACATTTACTTTTCAAAATGTGGACATCCATTATGATGATTGAACTTGGTATCCACAATATCTTGGAATCGTTTCAAATCATTTTCTAAAGCTGCTCCTTCATTTGTTGCCAATAGGTTTTTGATAATACTATCAAACTGTTCTTTGCTCATTGATCCAAGAGCTTCTTCAGATGTATAAGGACAAAGATGCTCACCATACCCAGGAAGGTTTCTGAATTTTGCCAATAACGCTTTAACTTCCTCAGTGGCGAATGGGCAATGTCCATCTTTGTATTCAGGGCATTGAGCCTTTGCTTTAGCAACTACGTCAGCCATTCTGCAGAAAATATTCATATATTTATGTTTTATTATTGAAATACTTTTTTTTGTAAATAATTTTTATTTTCGTATTTCTGCTTGTATTTCTGCTTATTCAATGTATCATACTTAATCATGTCTCTATTCATTAGGTTTGTAACGTAGAAGAATCAGTATTTTGAAAAGATATTTATTCCAATGACTGATTTAATTCTGACAAGAAAGAGCACATGATTGAATATTTAATTTAAAGAAGATCAATTTAAAGCTCTAACTAGCTGTCGGTTTTCTGATTATTTTTGAAAAAATCAAAAACACAGTATAGTTAATCGGCAACTCTCTCTGTAATAGAAGTGACGTCAAGTATTTTTCACATCATAATTGTGCATCATATTCATAATTGCACCTCAGGCGTCAGTACCTGAGTAAGACATATTATTAATCAACAAAATAACTGCAAACATTTGAATTTATGACAAACTGACAAATTTGTTGAACTTAATCAAAGATATATCCTATTTCAGCCACCCCTTAATTCAAAGGTCATGGCTGTAAGTTCAAATTGATAGCCTTTAAGTAGCTCTGGGGAATTAATTCCTTAAAATATAAGTTGACTGGGGTTGCGTGAAAAAAGTGAATACCGCAAAATGTTGGAAATGGCTCTCATGGAACAACTGATGCAACATCTATGAATCACCCAGACATACTTGACAAAACACCCACCTGGGGACCCCCAATATACCCTGGCAATAACGCAAACACGCACTTAATTTTTGCAATTTCACGCATAACGCAGAAAAAATTTCAACTCTCACGTATTCAGCCAACAACCCTTGACGACGATTTAACTTAGACCATTTGGATTTGAAACATTTTCGAGCTTCAGTGGCGAAATTATTACGGCCGAAAGAAATGTGTTTTACAGAAATTGAAAGGTTTAAATGATCGCAAGTATGCAAAATAGGTTATTGTCCATGCAAAAGGGTCCAGGGGTGCACCTCCGGGAAATTTTTTCAAAATGTTATGTCACAATTTGTGAAAAACCCTATGCTATAACTCAAAGTCCTCAAAGCTTTTTAAATAGGTTTACATTTAGTATAACGCAGAAACTTTCATTCACGTAATAACGCGATTAAAATTGCCTTTTCACGAATTCACGCTCAAAATATAGGCCAATACCGCGTCACGAATAAATATGGGGGGCCCCCATCAGGGGACTCCAGTTTGTGGTGCTGTTCTAAACAGGGGGAACACGCTTGCGTTCCTTACGAATAGAGCTGATTGTATATCAACATAATTTACCATATATAATACAGAATCATATATGATTTTCAATTAAACAGCAATCAGAGCATGTAAGCGTACGTTTATTCTTAGGTGACTACGTCACAGCGATTTGTATAACAGAAATTACAATTTTCGACCGGTTTGATGCTTTCTATTTTCTTTTCTACGCGACAAATTATTTTAAAAATCAAATTTCATAATAGCAAAATTCTAATTTCAAAAATGAATGATGCAAACTATTATGCAAGCTAGCAATTTAATAAATGTTCTGTAAATGGTATATTGTAAATCATACTACTCTTTCTCACCTTGTATTGCCTGAAAATCAAATGAGACTTTCGAAGTTTTAAATTACTTTAAATCACTGCGCTACATCATTACCTGTAGGCCTACAATATTGGATGGAAGAACTTATAATTGAACAAATTCAAACAACCACATGTCAATATCTTCAACTCACACAGAAATTTTGAGATGTTGTTATGCATGTCGCTTGATACTTACATATTTAGATTCAACCAATTAGATGAGATTCAGACTTGCTTGGTGAGTTTTCTCCTGTTTTCCAATTGATTTTCGATGTTTGACACTTGAGGTGTGTATAATTATTATATTATATAATTATTCGAAGTGTCTATTTGACCGGCAGTCGCAGCCATTATGGATTCAACTGCGCGTGCGCTGACAGTCAATTACGTCATTCACTCGATCACGTGTTTCACTCGTCCCATTATTAGGGTTAGGTTTAGGGTCCGATTACAGTTTGCCATTGATTTACAGTAAATCATTGATATCCATTTTAATTATCAAAAATGCATAGGAGCTAATACAATAAAATTAATAATGGTTTTCCAAACCATACTATTATAATTTATTACAATTTATATGTGATGCTAAATTATTAGCATTACTATATAAAATGTATGAATAAATCTTTTGAATGCAAATATACGAAGTGCGTTTGCTAAAGATATACTAGAAATAAAATTAACAAATATATATAACCTAATATAATACTCCATTTGAAGACGGTTTTATTATTTCATTTCCCAATTACCAGCATTATTAATTTTATCACCTCATTGGAATTACGTTATTATCCTTATCAGAGAGCTATCAAAAATAGATGATCTGATGACATTGGGGTTTCCAATTTCTCCAAATGTAATACATTCATGATATTATTTAACAACAAGAATTGGTCTTTTTCGCCTGAAAATGAAAGCAAAATCTATCTTAAATAGTTTTCAATAAGAATACAGTGGACCTTTAATATAACAGCCAGCTATGAGAAGTAGACACATTCACTATAGACAAGTGGCCATTATATACAGGGTTGATTGAATGGAAAATACTATTCAAGCCATGTGAGTGACCACTATAGACAGGTGGATGCTGCGTAGAGGTGATCACTATAACAGGGTTGGCCGTCCTTTATTTATTAATAATGTATTTATGCTGAGATTTAAAGTTAAAGAAAAGATGCATGTACAACACTGGATTACACTTGAAAAACAGCTTTCACCTATAGACAATATTTTGTGAAGGTCCTTCTCCCCGCTCCCAATCAATTGCTAAACCATGTACAAATAGTTGTACTGATTCTCTGTTTAAACAGTGTAACCCCGTCAAGTTGGTGATTTTGAAAATTTGAATTTAGCAAACCAGCATTTGGTAATAACTATTATAAATGTATTAATCACCTTGAGAGTTGTTCTCAAAAAATAATCACCTTTCAATTGAATTGAATCACAATAAATCTTCATAGATCTCTCCTTATATCACAATTTTCAAAAATTGAAATCGAATAAGATTGCAAAGTTATAATATCGGAGACTTAATGGATTGAATTAATTTTGAGAAGCTGGTATCGAATAGCACTAGATGGCACAGCACGTTTGACAGTACAAGTCAGTACAAAAATGGGCAAAACCTTCGTAACAGTA
Organism: Haliclystus octoradiatus; assembly: GCA_916610825.1. Lineage (NCBI taxonomy): Eukaryota > Metazoa > Cnidaria > Staurozoa > Stauromedusae > Haliclystidae > Haliclystus > Haliclystus octoradiatus. The sequence continues at coordinate 6,170,708 of OU744452.1, forward strand.
ACCTGATAGGCTACATGATTTATTCGAGTCTGAAAATTACAATAACGTAATTTTTATTTCGATCTGGAATTTCCTTGTTGGTGCAAACAGCCATCAAATATTAGATTGAAATGAAAATTAAGCAATTGTAATTTTCAGACTCAGAATGCATTACGTATTAAATTATTGATTCAAAAGTTTTTTTCCATTTTAATGTTTCCTGCATTTTGATAAGAATTAAAACAGTTAAAAAGACTCACCGTCTTATAGAATGCTTTGGAAGACGTACTGAGCCCTTCAGATTTTGCAACTAAATCATCTAGTTTCTCTCCTCTTTCCAAAACTTGCTCAATTGTATTATACTGTAGAAAAACAAAATAAATAATTGCAAATGATTGGAGATGGTTTGGACCAAAGTCATTTATTTACAATAGTTGCTGTTGTTGCTATGATTGAGGATTATTGTACACAATTGTGGCATATTTTCTTACCAAACGACTAGATTCCGTGTATAAGTCGAGGCCCGCATTTGGAGCCATTTCAAAAGTTTTAAAAGGTCGTCTTACACACAGCAATATACGGTATTAGTAATAAAAGTCAAAGTAATTGAGACGTATCGCCCTAACGGGAGTCGTGCCAAATCAAAAAAGCTCAAAATTCATTTGCTATGCAATATCTAAACATATATAATGATGAATACAATAGCTATATAAACACTAGCCTGCGTTACAGATCGCGATTCATTCACGAAAGTTAATTTGTGAATGAATTGCGGTCTGTAATGCAGACTATATAAACACTGGCAATGAAATTTACGATTCAATGAATAATATAAAGTAAATACTCTGTAATAAGTTTCAATTGGGAGCACATAGTATTTCTAATCCATTCAATATCCTATTTTGGTTCTTTCCTCGAAAAAAGCCTGGATTTGGACCGACATTAAACCCAGATACTCACTAGGATCTAATCACCTATGCAAATGGTGGTCACATTAATGGATTGTTATTCATAAAATATGATGTCAAAATAAGTTCTACTTCTTTGAAAAATAGTTCTGGAGTTCACGAACAGTTCATGGAATTAAATGGTCCCAATTAAAGGGCCCCTTTAAATGGTCCCAATGAACTGTTCCTGACTCCTGATCTGTTCTTCGCAAGGGATTGTTTAAAAACAAAACAGCATAATTTATAATTTGAGGCCAATTTAACAAGGAAGGATATTTCTACCATAAACCATATTTCTACTGCAATATTTCCAAACAATGTAATTGAACATTCAAATTTCAGGATTATGCCACATGTATTTTACTACATCCACAATGAGTTTACAGGGTGTCATAAACGTTGCAGTCATTCGGAAACAACATTATGAGAATGATGTGGTTGAATTGAGAAACCATTTTGTGTTTAGTTGGACTATACTTTTGTCCTAACATGGAAGACTGTCTGAACATGGAACATGGAAGAATGGTATAAAACCACACGCTGTGTACTTACAACTATAACTTTTGTTTCGTCTAGCTCAGCTTGTACTTTTGTCATTGGATCGGCATCTCTAGGATTCTGAATCAAATCAAATAATTATTTACATTAAATTGAAATGAGGAAGAATTAAGAGGTTTAAATTTCTCTGTAAAATTTTAACATACTGTTTTTTATAAATACCATTAACATGAACATCATTAAAAATTTACAATTCTGAAAAACACCCTAAATTATTAGAAACAAAAGAAGAATGATGTTGTTATAGAAGAAACAGTTTTATTGCTTGGCTAAAGTAACTAATTCAAGCATTTAAAAATCGTACAACTCAACATGTTAAACTGTAGGAGTTTTATGGATAGGTGTTTTAATGATGCAAACAATTTTAAATACATTAAACTCTACTCTACTCTAGGAACCATTACTTACAGCTGTAGTCTCTGTCAAAATCTCATAATCATGATCAATATCCCCAATTTGAGGAACCGTTACAAGTCACATTTTTAACTTGTTGCTACGTCAGTTAGAAACCTTTAGGAAAGATTTGTGTGCTACAGCCTATGACCTTATTTCTGTTTTGATGTTTATTAACTTTTTTTAAAGGTTCCTTTACTCTCTGTGGCATGGTGGTGATGGCGTTGTCTATTAGATCTTGACATCATAATTGTTTTCAATGATTATATGATTATAGATCAAGTATTTTTGGATTTTGGATTGTTCATTTCACCCTCAACCGGGTAAACTACAACGTATTTCTTACTACGTCGATTGGTAAGTCGGTTAATATCTTTTGGAGTGTGTGCGCTGAGTATAATGCCCAGATGCCCTTCCTGACGCCGACCGACAGTGTTTCTGGATTGAATCCAGTGGACAGAGGTAAAATGTCATAATCACTATATTGAGACCCAAAATAGATTGCAAATTCCATTTGTAGTTAATAGCTTAACTAAACTTACTTGATATTTCTGAATATATTCATCACACCGCGGAAAAGTCACCATGCTAAGATAAAGACAGAAGATTTGACAAAATATATACATGTCGATTAGACTGGTCCAAAATAAATGAATGTTTGAAAATTGAAAGTTTAAGATCGAAGACCATCATCTGTTATACATCAAAAATTGTTCAAAAATACCACACTGAGATTTAATTATATTTTTTGGGAAATTTTGTGAAAGTAGAGTTTTCCCTATTGACTTTGCGGAAAAATTTAGAGGGGCATTGAGCGCCCATTTCCCAAAAATTTTTCAAACTCAAATCTTGAACTTATGATTTAATAGAGAATGCAATTCAATTTTCAAACCGTTATTCTTTTCAACAGTCTAGTGTCAATAGCAAGCCTATAAAGCATCAGTGTTTGTGATATGGAAAGGCTAAGGGAATCGGACAAATTCAAACAATGATACTCAGGGTTCTACTACAGCAGCTTAATGACGCAATAATGTAATCAACTTATAGCGTAAAAACTCACACAATTCTAAGCACCTTGGAAGGTCACCTCAGTTATTATAAGCCGATATTCACATCGATTATGATTAATAACTGTTTATTAGCCTACACAAGTATACATATTAGAAAAATCTCAAGCACCAATCATTATTTAAGAAAACATAGCATTGATTTGAATAGTTATGGATATCAGGCTCAATGAACATCGGCGTAATGACCTCGGCAGGTCACCTTCGTCATTATAAGCTGATATTGACATCGACTATGATCAATAACTATGTATTAGCCTACAGAATTATACATCGTTAGAGAAATCACAAACGTCAATCATTATTTAACAAACCTTGCATCTAATACTGGCCATCTTGATGGGCCATAGGTGGCTGTGAATTCGTCAAGTAACTAGGGAAAATAAGGCCCAATTAGATAAGAGGTTTATTTAAAACTGTGATAACTCTGGGAACTTCCATAACTATGAGCATATATTAGTAAGGTAAAGTTTACGTTCAGAACTGTTACAATATATTCCAAATCAGCGGCATCCCCTGTGAAAAAAGTTCATGAACTGTTTATAAACTGTTTATGAACTTTCGAGCAATAACAGGTTCATGAACCAGTTCATGCAGCAGTTCATGAACAGTTCGTGAACCGAACAAAAATGTTCACAATGGCCCACTTGTAGGGATGCAAATCTAATATCGATTAATTAATTAATAATCAAATATCAATCAAATATCGATTATTCGAATAATAAAATGAACTACTCGATTTCAGGTATTCAAATTAATATTAGATATGCATCATATGCTTATTTCCAAGTATATTTAAAAGCAATCTTTCTTGGATAAAGTTTTCTTCAAAATCAAATGCTCCTTTTGCCAATAAAAAATACCAAACTAACACGCGATAAATATTTTACAGCGATGTCTTTTGCGTATTGGAATCAGTTGGACACCCCTAATTACCACATCAAAGAAAATCTCAAGTTACACCCCATTAGTTCTATTTCAGACTCTGTGTTGCTATGACAATTAATTGATCAAACAGACGTGATGAAACATCAAGCGCATTGAATTACACAAAAGCTGTAAAGAAATGTTGAAGCAAGCTGAGCGAATAAATTGTTGTATTTGATGTTTCAGCACATTTCTTGCTGTCGTGAAAAAGGTTTTGTTAGTGTTTTCATTATCTACTTGAATGGTAACAATAGAATAAAACAGTTCGATTAATATTCAATTTGAATCGAATAGTGAATTGACGAATATTCAATTACCGTTTTGACTGTCGATTCGCATCCCCCCACTTGACGTTTCTCCAGGGACATTTATAACTTCCCAAATAACTGCTTTGTATATTTTCAATGGCATGTAGTGAAAAGTGCTATACGTGTATGGAGTGCCACTGTATGTGCCATTTGTTTGGGTATCATTTTGCCTTCGTGTTGGAAATTATGGCCTGTGGGGTATCTAATTTTCCATCTTCGTTTTACAGCTGTGAATTTTGTATAATTCCCGCTGAGAGATAGCCATATCCCGTCTGTGAGGTACGCAAATGGCATTTTAAGTGCAAAAGTTTGGAACTAGTACAACTTTTGGCCAGTTTGAGATATCATTGACATTTCCCAAATACTGCAATTTTGGCGTCCTGAAGTACCCCCCTCCCAAGGTTGAATCATTTGTTTCTTTTGAAGGGTTGTGAGTAATTGAATACATTGATAACTGTAATTAATCACAAGTTTTTCAGTAAGTGTATCCATACCCTGCGAAAAACAGTTCAGGAGTTCATGACCAGCTCATGAATGTTAAATGGCCCTATGGAATAATTCTACTTGTTGAAGGTTTGTGAACTTTCATGCATAGTTCATGAAAATTGGGCCATTTAGAGTTCATGAACTGTCCATGAACTGCTGAGTTGTTAACCACAGTGGTAATTTCCACTTATAATCTATAATTTTAAAGTAGAGATAAGAAAAATTGATTGACTTACAGCTCTGTTCCATAGGCATATGTAGAAATGCCAAAGTAGGCATCTGCTTAAAAAATATTGTGTAGCCTACAATGTGTTTCCTTATCAGTGCAAGAGGTGTTATCTGTTTTTCTCTGTAGAGGTGTTTATGTATGTCCTCTAAGTAAACAAATACTCTATCTTCTATATAATACACACTCGTGCTTATAGAATGCCAACTAGCTGTCAATATTTGTATCATAACCAAAATCGATCGATCTGATTGGTTTAGTGTTGCACGCCAAATCGACATAGTAAAACTAGGTTCGAAAACGCAGTCGATCTTACTATTTGAACTTGATATGACGAATGAGAAATTCAATTCTGATCAGAAGTTTACAAAATCATTTTATGAGCAAGAAAGTCATGTAGATGCTTGTGAAAGTTGTGCTAGTTATATTACAAAGCAGTTGGCGCACAATTTCCTATGAGGTATTGAAATTTGGTACACTCGAGTCAGTTCAGGAGAAAACTCAATGATAGAAAATACTCAACGAGGCGGTTCGTAATTTTCTGATGCCTTCTCGTTTCTCCTTACGTGCCTCTTGTGCACCAAATACCAATAGCTGATAGAAAACTGTGCGCCAATTGCTTAGTAGTTAAATGAAAATGTAAAATTATATCAGACATATAATTAACCTTGTTTAGCATCGTAAAGGCCACACGGCTAGGATACTCCTTATCAGAAATCACCACACCAGCTATTGAATCATTTCGTACATAAACATGGCATACATACTCTATAAAAAGAACAATATTGATTGGTTAGATTCTAATTTTTAAGGCTAAAGCCCCGGCCAAATGACTTTTTCATTTCACCATCATTCATCGGATAGAATCCGATGGATTTTTGCGTTTTTTTGCTAACATCTTGAGGGTGGCCAAATGACTTTTTATTTTCGCCAACATTCATCGGATTTTGTTGAGTTCATTTTCGTCAACAGAGGTTGGTATTTTGAGGCTTGAAAGCTAGTCAATCGAGCCCACCAATCTTGAGACAAGCTACGTCATTATTGACCAATCAGAGGAAGGTTTATATTTTCAACAATAAGAAAAAGTAATTTGGACACTTCACCAACATTGGTAGAGAACAATAGAACTCAACAAAATCCGATGAATGTTGGCGAAACTTATGAATGTATTCAAAATCCAAATTCAACATCAGCCAACAAAATCCGAAAAAGTGAGGGTGGCAAAATGACTTTTTATTTCGCCATCATTTGGGCGGGGCTTAATTGTATAATATATATCATGCATCACTTTAGTAGTTATAAGTGAAAAATAAATCGGTGCTTGGTCTTTGGATTTATTGTATGTGATTCACATTACTTGTGGCTTGAAAAATGGCGTTCATTTTTCGACATTGAGGTCAATTCTATATAATTGCTTAGTAATAGGAAAAAGTAAGAGTAGGGAGACGTCAATAGCGTTTGGTTTTGTTAACGCAGAAAGGAAAATATGATTTCAGTCCACAAGCGGTTAACCAGTTAACCAAAATAATAACAGCAACCTCATATTTGATTGATTGTTTTAGAACTCACTGAAATTTCAAAACAATAGAAATCAGTCATCCAAAGCTAAAGGCTTTGAATTGAATCTATTATTTTCAATACATTCAAAACAAAACAGGATGGTTAACTGTTTCGCATTAAAATAAACTGGTAGACAGGTGTCACCTGTAACCACATACTGTTGCCTTGCAAATACCTGCAAGTATTTTCCTGGAAATTTTCCTGGTCAAGCAATTTGAAATGACCCTATTTACTGTATACATAGAGTTAATAGTTTTTTCCCTTTGTTCATGAGAGGTTCATTCGGTTTCATTAATAAACTTTATGAATCATTTATAATTAGGAATACATTCAAATTTTAGCAAAATGTGCCTGCAGGAATTCTATTGTTCAATAATTGCTCTTGTGGCCGCAAGTAGGTTAACCGGTTAACCATCCTACCCCTAATAAGTTATATGTGATATGATTGGTAAAACAGAACATAATAAGCTTCTATAGTATTAAAACAAAAACTTCATTAGAATCAGTTGGCTTTAAGTCATATTGTAATTGGTTGGTAGTTGTTATCGAAATCATACATGAAAACTTTAAAAGCAGAACATCGCCTGCTAAAAAAAGTTCATGAGTTCATAAACGTGAAATTGCCCAGAAGTTCCACAATTGTTCATAAACAGTTCATGAATAGCTCATGAATTGTTTATGAACTTTCTGGTAATTTGACAACGTTTGAAAATAATAGCAGAGTAATACGTTAAATCAACAGTTCATGTATAACGATTATCAAGCTGATTGAAAAACATTGAATCAGTTTATCAGAGAAAACCTAGACCGATGCCTTCAAGGTGCAACCATAAATTTGGAAACCAACAGAGGCACATATGAGACAAATCAACCATTTAGTTCACATTGCCTACCTTGTTCTTTAACTGAAGCTCTTTGACTGACACCTGTTCGATCAACTAAGATTTTCGATGTGAAGTCCATAAATTCTTTAACACTAGGTAAAATTATATTGAATTTCAGATGATGAACAATTATTAGGCCTACTGTACTAGGCAATACAACAACAAACAATATTTCAAAACATGGACTGCAAAGTAGGGTGGTCCAGAAAGACTGACTTTCAAAAAGCAGAAATAACAAAATATCAACTAGCTGCTAAAAATGACTGCTAAAGCAGACAGATAACGTAATGAAACATCGGAATACATTATCAGTCCTCAATTGGAGAATTCAAAGTCAAAAATCAATAGCAAAAGTAGGCTACACACAAATATTTTATTACACAATATTCAATTTATTTTTGACATAATCTTGCAATATACTGCACATAAAGGCTTTATTATACAATTTCCTTTGTCGACAACAAACACGTGAAGTATTGGGAGAATTTGGGAGCAATCGGGAGAGCAGGAGTTTGCCTTCGAAAGCAGGAGGCTCCTGATGGAATTCGGAAGGTTGGAAGCTCTCAGGATTTCTGTGATTTTTGTGTACACTTTGTGGCAGTCTGTATTATATATTTAGCCTTACAGTAGAGGTTTGCATCAGAACAGATTACATACTACAGTAGTAATCTGTTCCAAAATTTTGCGTTACCGATTTGATCTGATGAATTGCTTAAATATTTAAAATATCCTTAAAATATTTATGTTGGTTTATGAATAGCAATATAATTGCTGTTTTTCTCTGAATTGCATAAATAGCTGAATAACATAATTAATAATTTAGTTAAATCAAATCGTTCTTCAAATATCTATCCTGTAAAATAAATCATTTTTATCTTACTGTATAGGGGCCACTCTATATACCCTGGCAATAACTCAAACACACACTTAATTTTCGCAATTTCACGCATAACGCAGTAAAAATTTCAATTCTCATGTATTCAGCCAACAACCCTTGATGACGATTTAATCTAGACCATTCGGATTTGAAACATTTTCGAGATTCAATGGCGAAATTATTACGGCCGAAAGAAATGTGTTTTACAGAAATTGAAAGGTTTAAATGATCATAAGTATGCAAAATGGGTTATTGTCCATGCAAATGGGGTCCAGGGGTGCACCTCGGGAAATTTTTTCAAAATGTGATGTCACAATTTGTGAAAAACCCTATGCTATAACTCAAAAGTCCTCAAAAGCTTTTTAAGTAGGTTTATATTTAGTATAACGCAGAAACTTTCATTCACGTAATAACGCGATTAAAATTGCCTTTTCACGAATTCACGCTCAAAATATAGGCCAATACCGCGTCACGAATAAATATGGTATAGTATTAGCGGATAAAGTACATACCGCACTGCACACGCATTTTTTATCATCATCATTTATTCTGGGCATTCTCATTGTTGAAAATTTTATACAGTAAATAAATATTTGAGAATTGATTGACAAAGTCAATTTCTTACATTAAGAATGATTGAAAGAAAGTTAATGAACACAGCTGGAAGTTATGTTTCATAATTTTTATTTAAAGTCTCCAGTAAAATGTATAACAGTCTATTATATCTGTATATCATGTATTGCAGACATCTGTTTTAGGGGTGACACGATGATGAAATTTACCGATGTTCGATGCCGATTAGTTTGCCGCCGATCAGTCTTAACAATCAGTCGATTAATCGGATTTTGCCGATTGCTTCCCATCCAAACAAATGAACACGAAAGATCAGGAGGCAATACATGGCCGTAGATCATGAGTATATTATGTAGGTGTCAAGTTGCATGACGAATGGTTCGATTCGAACGTTGGTTTTAAATAGGTTTTGAATTACAAAACGATGTAAACAAACCAGAGCGACGAACGATTTGAATTAAAAAACGATGTAGACAAAAGAGGGCGACGAATGTTCTGAATTACAAAACGAAGTAAACAGAACAGAGCAACTGTACTGGGCGATATCAGCTTTGAATTAAGATATCAAAACATTGAATTAATAAATTTTCGAACAAAAAGAATAATTTTGAATTTCATTCTCTATTACAATGTATTTAATATAATCTACTACAAATACAATCATAAACAAATCATTGGATTCAATCCTTTAAATGAATGATGAAAGATAACTGCATGAGCGGAAATAGCCCAATTGATAAATAAACAATAGAACTGAATGTCAGTCGGGTGTGAAATACGAAGCGTGATGAACATAAGAGTAATTTCAATCTTTCTATTGAGCCGCAAGAGAAAATCCTACCAAAGAAATACGTTTCGGGCCGTCAATTAAAGGAACGGACACCAAACATGGCCTATGTTGTGACAAATAATTATATGATACCCCACGGAAAGTTTGGTTTTGATACGTTTACCAGGAGAAGCGTGAATCTCAAATACTACTAACACACAGTGCCGGATTAATATTATCAGTGGCCTTAGGCGATTGATTAATATGGGGCCTAAAAATTTTTTTTCGGAAATTTTGTGAAAATAACATAATTATACTATATGTTGGTCTCCCCCTTTATTCTGCTTTTATATGAGCAATGACAATCACTCTCCTAGGAATATAACTTTTTTAGTATAAATACAGTATTACTGTAATATAATGTATGGAATGAATGTCCTTCCCATTCTAAAGTCAATTTACTTGTTGTATCAGTTTTATTTGAGCCGCTGCGCTGCGATCGGTCGTTGCCATGGCAACACGATCTTTTTGGGATCATTTTTTCACAGCAGGAAGTTACAAGTATGTGTGGTTAACAACAATGTATTATTATTGACAATGATTGTATTCCTTGAATAGCAAGTGTAATTTGATCTCATAATAGCAATGCTGTCACCAAAGTTATGAGACAGGAAGGAAATTCAAAATCGTTATGACAATTAAATCTTGACCTTTGCAAACAATTTGATTAATTTCTGTATGAATGTATGTGACCAATGGCTTGTAGATAAAACTGAATTACACTTGTATTTAGTTTAAAATATGAGAATTTCATAAGAGACAACAAAAATACAGTTTTTTCAATTTTTTTTGTGTTTTCATTTTTTTTTTTTTTTTTCAAAATTTCCGGAGGCCTATTATTATCTGTGGCCTAAGGCGGCCGCCTAAACCGCCTATGGGTTAATCCGGCACTGCTAACACAGACAGACATACATTGACGTTTATAAAGTAGATGAACATTTTGTTGTGAAAGGAGTTTAGATAATAGGCCTATTTCAGAAGCTTTGAGAACATGTAACAGAGCTCTTTTATTTTGATGAATATTTCACTCATTCATCATTATGTACTGGAAACATTGGAAACTCGAAATTAAGACAAAAACCATTCAGTGTTTTATTTGGCATCGCTTTCGAAAATATTTGGAATTTCGTTATTTGATGACAATTTGGCGTCAAAGTTGAAATTGACAGTCAATTGAGTTGTATTACAAGTCGAATTATGAGATAATAATCATCATTGTGGTGTGATGTGTGTTGTGTCATAGTACATTCAAAGCACATGCCTAAAAATCTGATTTGTAGGCCCATAGAATGCTGGCTAAAATTTATGTCAGCATCTCAATACAATTAACATCACAATACCTTCTCAATATTAAAAAGCAACAAACAAACAAATATAAAGTGGGAAACTCTAGTTCGATTCCTTGTTGGTACAAAAACATATTTTTGTATGTAACTTTGATTATAAAGATGCTCCTTGAAATTTAATAGTTATATTAAACAAATAGTTCATACTTTCTGCTAGAATGTGCGCAGACTCAAATCTTTTTTTGATGATTTATAGGATCTGTTTAATATCGACAGAAAGCTTGCGCTGGACTGGAATAGGGGGAGTGGCTGAAGCGCGAGAAATCTATTGTTTATCTATTGTTCATCAGCCAATCGCTAACAAGTTCTTCAAAACCAGAACCAGAACATGATTGGTTGATAAATATAAGTTTTTGACGCATTCCTTTTTAAGTATGCTCGTTCATGCAAGCTGAATCGTAAAACGTTGCATTTCTTTGATAACATCGTCTTGATGATTGTGTTCATCTCAGTTTTGGACGAAGGAGACCTCAGACTTTTTTATTCAATACAGATTTTTTGTAATTATATTTAGTGAACATAGTGTATAAACAAAAATGATTTCTTGTTAATTTGCCATTCACGGAGGACGGAGACATGCTATTTTACATTCAGCAACGGCCAACAAAGACTTGATTTCAACATACTGAAAATCATTCAGATTGTGTTTGTGTTCGTTGTAAAAGCCAATTTGATAAAATAAATAATAAGTGTCAATGTTGTACACACATTTTGATTGTGAAACATTTTGTTTTTGTAGAGGTTTACTTGACTAAATTTCATGATGGCATATGCAATAAAAAGCACACAGTAATTGGTGCAACAGTTTTGATTTAATCTAAAATCATCTTCAGGCAAGGTAAAGAGAGGGAGTTGAAAATTTCATTGAGATTGTCATTTCATTGTGTTTGTATCGTATATCCGTAATTAGCTCTTGTGCTGAAATATCTCGTAATTATTGTTTGCCATTGTTAAAAAGTATAATGCCCTTCAGATAAATTCAATAGACAAATAAATTAGAATTTATATAAATATTTATGTAACTTTTTAACTCCCTCTTTTTACCTTGCCTGCAGATGATTTTAGATTAAATCAAAAATGTTGCACCAATAACTGTGTGTTTTTTATTGCATATATATACCATCATGAAAGATGTTCTGTTATTTACGAAAAACAGACCTGCAAAAACGCCGTTTGTGACGCCGTCTGCAGTTGAACGACGCTGAAGACCAGGAGTTAAAGTATAATGACGTTACATCCACTCCCTCCAATTTCTGCCCAGCGCAAGCTTTTTGTCGATATTTTGTAGACCCTACTAATCATCAAAAAAAGATTTGGGTCTGCGCAGGCTAGAACTATATCCATTTCGATTTAAAAACTAAGCAAACATTCAAACAATAGGAAAGTACAAATTTTATCACTAATTGATGACTTGAATTAGCTAAATCTCATATATAATTTGGAACAAGCAAGAAAAAAATGTGGACATCGACAATGAAAATGTTTAGGTAAATTTGAGCATCAAACACAGACAGTAAAGTTTGTTAATCAGATCTGATTTTTTTCTGTCCGCACAATATTTCTTGATCTTACAATTTCCTACCGTATACATTTTTGTGTTTACCAAATCCAGTCGCAGAACAAGCAAAAAGTAACAAGAACCATGTTTCCAGCGGTAGGCCTACTTATATCTGTTTTCAAACATTCTCAGGCGCACCAATTTCAATCTATGCAGTCCTGGGTACAAGCTATTACACGCAGCTGTAGTCTATTATAAAACCTCATGTTCATGACAAAAAACCTTGTTTTATATCAATTACGTCATCTACGAGCAAGAATATCAAAAAGATACCGCCTAGACATTGAAACATTCCTTTCAATCTTACAAAAGTTTTGGCACGTCGAAAACAAAATGGCGATTTGAAGACTTACAAATTGGTCTCAAAACAGATTTCAATATGCAAACACTCAAAATTATGAAATATAACGTTTTTGTGATGTAATTTACTCCGGTTTACTGTTATTGAAAGGCAGCCGTGAATTCTCTGTTTGTTTTTGTGTTGCAGATATAGCGATCGATTTGCGGATTTATTGGAAAAGAAATTGCTATGTAGTGTTGATAGTTTTATTCTATAAGTAGGCCTACTTGTGTTTTATGTCAAGTTATGTCAGTCAGACACAAACTGCTTCAGAGAGGTTAGTCAGACACGAAATCTGGTCAGTCAGACACGAGAAACATTTGTTTATTGCCTTATATATTTTGAAAGTATTTAATAAAATGAATAAGTTTTATGATGTATAAGAACATGATGAGAGGGATTTTATTCTTCTTTATGCCAGCACTTCGTAGAAATCTACAAATGTTCATCTCCAACTGGCAAAATGGTGAGCGTCCGTGTCAGTCATACACGGGACCTTAAACTTGCTGTAATTTGTTTATATTTTGAGTTATTGTGAATATTTCTACTTTGTGGGATTATTTTTGCCACTTTTTATTTGTAAGAAGTAATTAATTGATCAAACTTTGCGTGGATGTTGATGCCCTATTTGAAAATATCTTCCGATGTGTCAGTCAGACACGATGGAATTGACCTATTGTCCCACTGATCACTATGCAAGGGGTTTTATTCTTTGTAAAGTCAGGAAATTACGTTACGAAGTTGTGTCAATTTGCTCTATATCAGCGTTGGGACGTAGGACGGGAGTTTGGCAAACTCTCTCTCTCCGTTATGAAATCTGACCACGTCAGCAGTCTATTTTCATATTGGCTATCAAAACAAGAACGAGACACACACATTTATATGTAGTTGACTACCTATATTGTGCAGTAATGCAAACCATCAGCATAGAAAATGTTATGTTTCCATGGTTCCAAACAATAATAATAATCATTTCTCGTGAATTCTATCCAAGACAATCCAGGACATTGATGTATAAAAATGTAGCGAAATAAAACAATCCACCAAAATAACAAGTACAAGCCTGTCTTACAAATGGTTAATTCTGAACCAAAACACACAGAGATAAATTTACTTTGATGATTTCACTTGGCACGCAGTTAGGTTTGTTAGGGGTTTTGCTAATGTCACAGGAAATAAGAATTTGTGATGACGTATTGGATATGAAACAAGGTTTATTGTCAAGAAGATGAGATTTTCAAAACGACTTGCTGTGAATAACGTCTCGTGTCTGGGGTTAGGCTACCAACTAGCAGGCTCGACTGTCTCAGCAGCAGTCTAACTCTGAAAGACTCTATAGTCACACAACATTGATTCTGCCCAAACAATATTTGGAATTCATAGCCTTATCTAATTAAGATTTCGAGAATAACTGAGAACTTGACAACTATTAGATTTTTTTATCCTGACTAAGTGAGGTGTGAGCACAAGTCTCAATCCCGGAAACAATTTTAAAGAGACATAGGCCTAGGCCTAATTATTAAAACCGAAATCATTTGGCATGTGTTTAGGTTCATCATCATCATCATCATCATCATCATCATTTATTCAGGACCTGATAAGTTCACATAGAACTTTTTTACACAGAACTGTTTTACACAAACATAATTATATGATCAGGCTATTTACAAGGAACAATTTAACATCAGTAGCATAGGCCTAATACTTTAAATAACCTTATACGTATTGATATATCTTATTTTTAGCCTGCAATATACTTAGGGTTTAGCAAGAGATGACAAACTAGATCTATATAGGTCTATGCTTTCCCATGTGATGACAAATCAGAAATATCTGGGTAATTTACTATAAATGTGTATGCCCATAGGCTATGGCTTACCTTGAACGTTGAAAATATCCAAATGATTGGAGATCATTGCTAGTGACTAATGGCTTGACTTTTGTCTGTTTGTATGCAATTGTTATTGCATACAACTTCATTCTAAACGCTTTAAAAACCCAACAAGGAATAGCCTGGCGCTTGACGTAAAATACACTCTTTAAATTACAGAATAAAGGCAACAGTAGTTCTTTAAAACATATAATGTATGCTACAGGTGTGTGTGTGTGTCAATATTGAAATACTCTTTTCCTTGTTAATAAAACTATAAAAGTGAAAGCAGTGTTGTAATGACTAAATATAAAACTATAAACTCTGATTTCAGGTAAGCAGAATATTCAACAGGCTGCAGGGCGTCATGCGCAGTAGAACCCTGTCCCGTCTGATAATTTTGGCCACATCTGAAAACATCTCGCACTTTATTTCGTTTTGATTTGAATTTCAAATTTTGACTTGACTTTGAGATTTCTTATGGCCAGAAAAAATGGCGGTCTTGTCGGAAATTGATGAGATTGAAGATTCAACATAAAGACTTTCGACAATCTTCATATATTATATTTTGTGTAGAAATGGAGTTCTTATCCTGCTCATCGTAGAATTCCAGTATAATTGATGTTTTCTTTGCTCGTCAACGCTGTTGATATATAGATCTATAGCCCAATATAATGAGCTGAAATTGTAGACTAACTTAATCATTACCAAGAGACGTTGGCTTCTTTTTATGTAGCTTGAAATTCGGACAGGGTAAGATGTTTGAAGAATTAACATACAATAAGGTGTAACCTAACTCATCTTTTAATGGTTAGATTCCAATATCAAAAGTTTTTGATTCAAAATACGATTAGACAAATAGCCTGACATTAAAAAGTAAGTTAGGAATTCTCAATCAACTAGGCCCAATAATGATAGTTTGCCTAATGAGTCACTGTTTATATTATAATCTGATATATTTTGTCAACTAAAGTTGACATTGAAGGGTGAATAAAGGAAAGTTCTTGGCCTCCACTTACATTACAGACTTGTAAGTTGTAACTTGTAAGTGTAAGGCTGTAGCCTAAGCCTATAAATATTGTAGACTACAGCTGTAGTACATGATTAACTAACATGTATCTGTATGCCTCTTGCCTAGTGTGTTCATGTTCAATTCTCCAACAAAGGCCGGTGTATGTAACTTGTCTACAGGTGTGCTGCGCCAGATTGGAAAGTTTGCTGTTTGCGGGTAACATCTTGGCCGCGGCTGAAATTCCAGCTGCGCATTTCATAATTGTATCCGTATTTTGAAAGAAAATGAAATATTTTCCATGAAATTTAGAATTTATATCTAAAATGTGCCTACATATATCATCCACCTGCGCAAAATTACACCACAATTTGGCTTTCAGCCGCACATTTTCCGAGAAAAAATACGATCTTGGCCGCGCACAATGCATTCTTTCCAATCTGGGTGCTGCGTGCGTTTACAGGAAGTACTTCATAATCTATCACCTTTTTGACTACGACCTTCGCTTACGAACTTTAGCGTCTCGATGTTATGAAAAAGTTCTTGCTTGGCTAAACTTGGCAGATTGTTGGGGACTTAATACTCAGGGCTTAATATAATATTTGATAAATATACTAATATTTTGATTATTAAACATTCATCATTTGACCGCTAAATAATGATATTAATGACAACTATGACGTTTTATGACATTACTGTGTTATATACAGTATTAAACATATATACCAGTTTCAAATTAAAAATTTAAAACTTATTTTTACTGTATTTTTACTAATTTCAAAGCAATGTATGTGTCACATTGATGATATTGATACAGACTTAGATAAACATTTCAGGACTTTCTAACCGCTGCAAATAATTTCGTTTTCGTGTGATGGATTTCCTGCCAAATCAAGTTCAACAATTTATGGAAAATTCTTAGCTATACGGCTCTACTTTTTAATCTGTTGATAAATTATTCAAGTCTGGAACTTGGTATCGAATAAAGTCCTTGTCAATTAAGACATGACAGCAACTGCCAAATTTAGCCAAGCCAGAACTTTTTCATAACATCAAGACGCTAAAATTTGTAAGCAAAGGTCGTAGTCAAAAAGGTTACAGATTATGGCGTATTTCCTGTAAACGCACGCAAGTTACAGACACCGAATATAGGCTATACAATAAATTTGGAAAAACAAATTTTGCCTAAATATTAACATTAATCTATGTGACAGATAAAGAGCAATTTGCCTATTTGGCAAAATTGAGCAATTTTACGTAATGTAGCATCTGAAGCAGCACCATAGTTTATTAAGGGATCACTCTTGTGAGTGGGTTATCGGAATTTAGATCCACAAGTTCACTAACAACAAACGAGAAATCCATATCGTAAACGAGGCCGCCTCGTTTACGATATGGATTTCTCGTTTGTTGTTAGAGAATGAGTGGGTCTAAATTCCGATGGCCCACGAACAAAGAGTGATGTAATCATTTTAATAATCATGTAACAAAACCTTTGTCTGGAACATCAATTATCTCTCATCAATTTCAAAACAACAATGATTTGTTTTCTAATTCAATGGGTCATTGCTTTTTCATTAAATAGAATTTTAATGAAATTTGTTACGAATATCATTTAAAAATATAACGCCAAGAATTCAACATGTTTGCAATATTAGAAATATATAGTAAAAGTTACATCTAATTATAGCAAATCCCAAGCTGTTACTTTCTTTAATTTCTCAATTGAAGTTTCAATTACGGAGTATACATTTAAGTTGATTTTATGGAAAAATATTCAATTTGTCGCAGCTCATCGCCATTTTCAAAACATATGTTCTAGTTTTTTGGCTAAAACCGTGCAGGTATAGGTCTATATATAACTGCACATGTGCGGGTATAGACCTATACCTGCACCACAACGTATTAAACTTCTATAAAATAAGGATAATTATTCAAAATAAGTCCAAAATACCAAAATATGACATTTTCACACAATGCAAATGAATGTCAAATCATTATTTCGAAATAATATTTTTAATTTGCTGAGAATCCTTAGAAAATCAATAATAGGAAGAATTTAAACCATAAGGACTAGGTTGTCAATGTAAACCCGACCGTACTGGCATAATGTGAACTACAGATTGCCTGAGCGTTGTGACCATCGGAAATGAAGGACCAATATACCTTCAAATTGTAGCACTTATTTCTATAACCTGTGCCTACAGGTTCAGATGTACAGGCAGGACAGGCTAAGTCTTACGTAACACTAATATTAGTTACCTCAGGAAAGCGACCACCTATAATCAATATAAGCGAGACAACAATATTGGATCAATGTGTTACTTCTACATTTACTGGTAAGCCATACATACACCAGATGAAATATCAAGTAACTATTCCTAATAAGGCGCCAGGTATATCTGACTATACATATCGACATTTCTATAGATTACCTCAGCAAAGTGGCCGTCTGAGATAAACATTTAATTATCAACTAGGTATCCGTAACCAAATGATAACAAAGCAACCATTATGAGATAGCTGTATAACATATCTAGGGTTTAATTATCCTATACACCAGACTTCAAAAGTAAAGGGACATTGTGACAACTATATGACACTGCACAGTATATAATGTGGGACCGCTGGTGAGATGAATACCTCAATGAATGAATATAGACATTAATTGAGTCTACAATCTGAGAAATTTCTTGTGCTGAAAATCAAACCAACTGTTGTGGAGAGATAACATTAGAGTTTATGAGTGGGAAAACTGCTTTGGCGACGCATCAGCATTGTAATATTGTGAGGAGCGGTAATGGCAATCCCTGCTCCCATGAGGTCCATAGACAGCTATTTTAATCAGTGTTGTTTAATAAGAAGACTTAGAGGTAGTAGCCTCTACTGAGTCTACTCCATGGAACTGAGAGTTGCGGTAAACAGGCAAGAGAAACTTCTTACAAAAAAGTGTCCCATATTCCCAAATAGCAAAAGGTCAATCAGTTGCTAGTTTGAGTTGCGTGATTGGATTTAATTGTTCGTGCTAACTTAGTAACTCGTAAGGAGACAGTAACATGTTGCGCTGATCGAAACATGAATCACAGCTTGACAAAGATATCAAGTCCGATTACCTGCTATAAAGGTTAATGGTTATCACTATAAAGCAGCCACCTGTCCACAGTGGTCATTCTTGGTTTGTCTAAATAGTATTTTCTATTGAAACGACCCTGCTTATAAAGGCCACCTGCATATAGCTTTGTCAGTTTATCTACCTATCATAGATGGCTGTCATAAACAGGTTTCACTGTGTAGTCAAACATTCCTGAGATAGTATTTAGTTCTTAGTTCATTTTGAAATTTATCGAGTTTCGTCAATTTACGAGAGTTGTAGTAAACAGAAGTAAATGAGAATTCCCAGTGTACTTACTTGCCTTTAGAATTACGAATTGCTAGAATTTATAGGTATAGTTGGAACAAAGTGAGAAACTGTAAAGTAAAACTCAGAATGAAATCATGATATACTTTATCATTCAAGTTTCAACTAAATATATCTTTAGATTGGATGCAGATTACAGACTGTTAGTTCCCGTCGTCAATATGTAGAAACTCCGATCGGATGCACACCTTTACTCTTGACTGTTTCTGATAAATCTGATCTGATTAAATTTGTGAAAGAGTAGGGCTATAAAATTAAAAACCTTCCTTCTTTCACCTTTTTTAAATCCAGAATAATTATACAGTGCATGTAATAATATTTAGGAAAGGTATGTTTCTTCTTCTACAAATTAGAAAAAACCTGTGCTACTGTAAAAACTTAATGCTCTGAATAAATGATGATTATTGACAATGATGATTCTACAGATTTGATGTTATTATAAATTAAATACCTGCACAGAATGTGATTGGCTGAATCCGATGCGAATATCATTATCTGATTCATGTTTGCTGAATCCTATCCAGTGATCATGAACTCAGAATAAATGTACTAGGCTCGATCTGTGCTCAATTTTGGATTCGGACTATGAAATTATTTAGCGATGATAATGAAAAGAAGAAATTGAAAGCATAACCTGTCAAAGATATTGTGATATTCTGTTTCTACACATCTAAATAATGCCATCATCGACTCTCAATAACTGAACTATTGTGTACAAGGAAATAATTTAGCTACTGTACTTAATTAAATATGTAAATCATATCTAAATGTGTAAGTATCTTATATTATCTTTGATGAATTAGAATTTTGATATTTGTGTTACTTATGGAGAATGCTGTAGCCTCATTAGTGTGTTTGTATATAGGGTTAACAGCGTAATCATTAATTAAATATTGTATTGGTTGACACGTTTTCCCCATGCAAGACTACCAATTGATGATAATAAATAGGCATGACGGCTCTACAACATGCATCGCATGTAATTGACTGTATTCTAGTTTGTCGAAGATTCCCTTTACTCTAATCCGTATTTAGGTTATATGAAAAGGAGCAATCGTCCAATCTTCTCTTCTCAAATTGAGAAGATATAACATTGATCAACTATACTAAAATTCTACAAATATCAGGATAAGAACTTAACACAGTCACACACACAAAATATATTATATGATGATTGTCCAAAGTCTTTGAGGATCTTGCTAAATCACTTTCTTGTGGCGTTGTTATTTACATTTCTGCTAAAATTCAAAGTTCGTAATTTTATGCATTGTTTATTATTCTATGCTTCATTTCGACTCTTTGTCTCGCTTAAGTAGTTTCTTCCTTGCCTCCCGCAACTTAAATTTTACCTAAATGCACCAAATGGTTGACCATCAATCTTTATGTTGAATCCCTCAATCAATGTCAATAAGTAAGGTCAATTAGTTCATGTTACAAGAATAAAATTTACAAAAGCATAATGTAGGCTACTACCCTATAGAGATAGATATCCAATCAACCAAGCATCTATGTCAGGGCTCATCAACGGATATACACAAAAATTAGACATCTACCTGGAAAATGTTAATATAGAGGGTCATAGCCTACTTTGAACAATGACTTCTGGTGGTCTGATATTACTGCGTGGAGTTAAGGGCCGTTATGGAATGGGGTTAATATTACTGCTCCCTCGTTTTTCTGTTTGAAACTATCATGCTACTACAGTGAAACCTGTATATAGCAGCCAACTACAAGAGGTAGATAAATTGACCATTATAGACAGGTGGCCTTTATATACAGGGTTGATTCAATAGAAAATACTATTTTAGATATATCAAAACTGACCACTATAGACAGGTGGCCGCTATATAGAGGTGACCGTTATAACAGGTTTGACTGTATTCTATCATAAAACCACGGTGGACCATAAATCAGAAATTCGCAGTTACCACGTTCGCAATAGCTGTTAAACATGTTAAGCTATACTATGGTGGAACACTTTATCAGAAGACATTTGATTTGATTTAGCTCTTTAACAGTCCACACACACTAGGCAGCCAGACTAGGCACATAGATCTATATGGCTCTACAGGTTAGTTAATCATGCACTACACTATTTATACACTTAGTACAAAGCTATATGTAAGTGGAAGCCAGGAAATTTATTTTATTCACCTTTCAATGTTAACTTAAGCTGACAAAATATATCACATTATAATATAGACAGTGACTCACTAGGCGAGCTATCATTATTGGGCCTAGTTGATTGAGAATTCCTTAGAACTTAGTTTTTAATGTCAGGCTATTTGTCTAATTGTGTTTTTGAATCAAAACCTTGTTACCTTGTGATAATGAAATCTAACTATTAAAAGCTGAGTTAGGTTACACCTTATTGTATGTTAATTCTTCAAACATCTTCTCTTACCCTGTCCGAATTTCAGGCTACATAGAAAGGAGCCAACGTCTCTTGATAATGATTAAGTTAGTCTACATTTTCAGCTCATTATTGGGCTATAGATCTATATATCAACAGCGTTGACGAGCAAAGAAAACATCAATTATACTGGGATTCTACGATGAGCAGGATAAGAATTTCATTTCTACACAAAATATATTATATGACGATTGTCGAAAGTCTTTATGTTGAATCTTCAATCTCATCAATTTCCGACAAGACCGCCATTTTTTCTGGCCATAAGAAATCTCAAAGTCAAGTCAAAATTTGAAATTCAAATCAAAACGAAGTAAAGTGCGAGATGTTTTCAGATGTGGCCAAAATTATCAGACGGGACAGGGTTCTACTGCGCATGACGCCCTGCAGCCTGTTGAATATTCTGCTTACCCTGATTTCAACACAAAATCTTGTGGCGACTTTGTAGTTATCGAGAATGACGTTGTCAATTGAGTATCGCTGCAAGCGAGGCACCCTCGCTTTGATTTAATTATTACGTAATTAAATCGGATTAAATCGTTGATCTCTTTGAATCTCTTTCAGTCTTTATGAGGCAGGTATTTTATAATGATCAATATAAAATACCTTAGGTAACATTAGGAATCATAAGGGATTAAAAAGGATTTATCACGTATATCAGAATTTAATTTCATTATTTTGGAAAGATCGAAAGTGGCACAACATCAATTTATCTTAAAATTACCGAATATATATTTGAAGCCAGCTAGAAAATCAATCAATATAGGTTTACAAGTAGTGGCAGAGATCTATACGAGTGCGACAACTACGACATAATATCATATGTTGAATTGCCCATGTCTAATTTTTTACTATGATGATATTGATAAGTTTGTAAATTAATCTGTTAATCGACTTGATCAACCGTAAGTCTCCATAAAGATTCAATTCGCTTTATTTTGGCTTGCATGAATATAGATCAGTCAATATATATCATATGCTACTTGTATCTGTATGATGCCATCGTTCGCTGGATGATTTTGACAGGAATCCAAGTCGCAAGTAGACCTCAGTGTTTGAATCCAGGAATAATCAATTGACTGACATTGATCGTTGAATTTACGCCTAGCTTACTTCAAGTTTGGCTCGTACATAGTCACTAGAATATTCTAGTGACTATATGGCTCGTATAACGACCGCTCTTAAAGCAAATTTAAAGCAAAATTAAGTAAATATATAGAAAGGTAAAAAATAAGTTAACATACTCTGAAATATTTAGCCAATCCAACCTCCAGTTAGAAATATCATCGACAAATTTCAACTTTTCATTGTTTGTTAAGAAAGTTCCAGTTTTGCACTCCTGCTCCGAGTACTTCTCTTTACTGGCACAAACTCACTCCGGTTTGGCTCCTGTTGAAACATAGAAGCTCTCATAGTGAAGTAGGAGATCAGCTCCTGCTTCTGCACATATCTGATGGGTAATGTCTCTTGGACGATTATAGACGTTTTAATGTATTACATCACTCTTATCATTATAACCCAATAATCATTATAGAACACCACTAATAATTTTAGCATATACTGCGGATCTATAACTATAAAGGAGTCATTTTAATAAATCCCAAAGTTTTACAATGAAGATCTTTCTTAAACATCTGTACAAGCGAAATATAACCATTAATTTTGCATGTATGTGTGTAATTACCATGTATTATTCTTGATATGCCTGCATATATATTTAACTGTACATTTCTATCGATATACCTAGATATAATATATATTCAATTGTGCACAAACGGTATGTAAACTGTGCAACAGTACCCCAATGTAGCATATACACTATATAGTAGATCTATACGCATCACATGATATGAAAGTTTATCTATATACAAAATAAAATCCAAGGGAATATGAGATACTTTTGCAATAATGGTCTTCTTTTTAAGTTCCCATAATTCTAAAACATCATGAAATAGATCATGAATGGAACATAATAGTTATCCATTGAAAGCATGATAGAGAAAGACAAGCGTTGCAATTGAAAATCCGATTGTATAGAGGATCGAGAAGAAGCGATTAAATATGTCTGCTACTCTTTCCCATTGCGATTGTCTCCAGTCGAGGACAAGCTTTTGTTTGACACTATCCATTATAACACGATTGGCATGCTGTTCTTCACGTTGTTTCTCCATTTCGGCTTCACTGACGGAATCGTTGTCACTAGCTACAAATAAATAATAAGAATGACAAAACAGATACATTAATGAAATGATGAAATATCTTGATGGATTTCAAATAACAGCATTTGGTTGATGTCATGTTAGACTATATTAATTGGCTACATTTCAAGAAATGCCCTGTCCCTGTCCTGCAGTGTCCCCTATCATCATCATCATCATCATCATCATCATCATCATCATCATTTATTCAGAACTTGAATAAGCTAAAAGCTTTTTTTCGCAAGACTGACTATATATATAACACTGACTTTGCTATGATAGTGCAGGACTTTTTAAGGACGAAGGATTCCCTCTCGCTTGATAATCATTATTATAATCTATTATATAATCTATTATTTAATCTATTATAATTTTCATAATTCTCAGTTTGAATTACAACAAACGAGCAAAGCCTGTCACACTTGCGTCATGCACGCTGACACACTTTGTCATTTATCCAAAAACCGGCTAAGTTTGAAGCATTTTTCACCGTGGTGAATGGTTAATTGATTAGGGAACTAAAGCGTTTGTGCATAATATGGCCGGATACCCTTATTGACCCTAACCACTAGTGCTTCTGTCAGGGATCGAACACGATACCCTGCTGGCCAAGGTCCAAAGCTACCACGCAGTACACCACGGCTGCACCTCTACACGCTGACACTAATACTTGTAAACATCAAAATATATGATAAGTTGCAGGCATAGCCTATAGTGGGCTAGTATTCAATATACTTGATATTGGCACTATACTAAGGGGGCCTCGGCCCGCAGGGTCTTGATTTCAATCCCTGGCAGTAGCACTATTGGTTGGCGTTAGCCAGGAAGGGACACCAGGCCAATGAACTCACATATTATGCTCTAAAAACATCATCTGATCCGGTCCCGGTGGGGGACTCCAAGTGCCGTATTGATGGGAGTGCCACTTTGGAAAAATGTGAAGTACAAGAAAAGTTCCGAAAATCCTTCAAAAAACCCTAATTGTTCCATTTTTATAGGTAAAAAATCAAGTCCAGTTTTCAGTTTTCAGCTTTCAAATTCAGTTTTTTCCCAAATTCTCTAGAAAATCAAAATGGGACCCAAAACGTTTAATATTCTTAAATTTCCTAACCAAAATTATAGTTATCAGCTGGAATATGGACACAAAATAGTGGCATGTCCCCGTATAGCAGCAGTGTGGGAGTTACCCCCGGGGCTCCGTTGAAAGAAAGCTACTAGCTTACCAGGTTTGTGGCTAAAGGATAAATGCAAACAAAACAATAATAATAAAAATTACTACAGTATACGAATTGTAACTCAGTTGTAATACATCATACCGTCCTCTTCCTCTTGAGCTTCTTTCTGGTGTTTAATGTTAAATGATTCAATGGGTGCTTCTTTAGCTAACAATTCCTTGTCTGCGTTGATGTGGTCTTGCATAGAATAACCAGGGGGCTCATAGAGAAATACGAATTTCGCCAGGTAATTGAATACGTAAACCTAGTAAAATGATCAATCAAGGCATATCAGATATAGAATAACTTTCAACATTATCCAGCTGATTTATCAGTTGAAATTGAGACTCCATTTCAATGTTAAACCTTGACAAGTGAAGCCAACATTTTCACAGCATTAGATTAAATTTTGTATCAATTATGCAGTGCAAATGCTGGTTTGATCTGGCGAGTCAGTTTAGCAGTTTTTAAACATTTTCAAACATTATCAACAGCGTATGCCTGTACAAAGTATATATATATATGTATA
The DNA here is from genome assembly GCA_916610825.1 of Haliclystus octoradiatus. NCBI lineage: Eukaryota > Metazoa > Cnidaria > Staurozoa > Stauromedusae > Haliclystidae > Haliclystus > Haliclystus octoradiatus. Next base: position 6,196,214 of record OU744452.1, read on the forward strand.
GTCCCATTCAAATTCTGATGTTTTAAAATAACATGTACAGGAGAGAAAATCGATTTCTAATGCAGTAAATGATAAATGTTTAACAAATAATTTACAACCATAGGAGAAAACCAATGAAATAATTAATTCAATTATGAAATATACTGTTGAATCCGACAATAGCGGTATGCTAGGGAGGCGAACTACTTTATCGATTTTGGCAGGATCCGTTGTTGGCGGTAAACATTTAGCCAAGTGCCCAGTTTGACAGTAAATTACTCGCTATTGGACTTTTTTGGTTAACTTTGAATACCGTTAATTTCAGAACAGTTATTACCAGATTCTATACTGTATACATTTTTGACATACCTCCATCCATTTTGGCATTCCTCCATCCAACGGATTATGAAAATGACATCTTAATACTGCGCATGTCAGAAAGTAAGCACAAGCACTTAATGCTGTTGTAACTACGTAATACATTGCAACAATTGGGATTTCGTCAGATACAGCTGGCAGATTATCAGCAACCATGAGAAAGAAGAAACTCAACGCAATCAATAACGTCAATCCTATATCATAAAATCATATAAATTATGTGATTATCATCACTCTTGTGAGTGGATTACCGAAATTTAGACCCAGGAGTTCTCTAGCAACAAACGAGAAATCCATATCGTAAACGAGGCCGCGTAAAAACTTACTTTACGCATCTGCATGATCTACTGAGTGGCATATCAAAGTATTATTATTATTGTGAAATTCAGAGACATCTTTAAGAATAGGAGAACAAAAATAATAATGTTACATTTTCAATCACATGCTACTGTGATTGATATTCACCTGGTTGAGGACAAGTGCTTGTTTATTCGGAGGGTATAGCAACGAACTTATAGACGTATCCAAAGATCACGTATGATACGAACGAGAAACCGAAATCACGTCTTTTGCACATCGCGCTGAGACGCTGCCATTGAACTACAGATAATGTCAACTTACCAACTGTCATCCTTTCGTTGATATTAGTTGGCAACCAAAATATTAATGTCGTCATCAAGCCAATTATAACACAAGGAATTACATAATACATAGCATGATAAAGAGACAAACGTTTCAAATGAAGTGTGAATTGAATATCGTCATAAAGAGGTCCGCAGCATCCACTTTTACGAGAGCCTTTATGTGCTTCAGCTCCAGTCACTTCCCATTCTCCATTTGAAACATAATCTTTCATATCTATTTCTGCATCCTGTTGAAGAAAACAATGATTAACAAAATCGGGTAAAACATTTAACATTACATAAATAGGAAAGAACAGTGTGAAATTATCATATAAAAATACAGACACTCGTAATCAGATGGTAAAAATTATTGTATATAGGGTACTTCTATTAGGGAATGCTATAACTCACAACTGACAAATATATCTGGTAGGCTAAATATCAGCAAATACCAATTTCTCAATCGAGTAATTCCATGGTGGAACAGTTTACCAGAGGGTGTGATAACCTCGAAATCATTAATTTCCTTCAAATCAAAATTGAACACTGTTGATCTAAATGCCATATGCAAAGTTAATTAACAATCTATATGAACTACAAGTTAAGACAGTAACACGTTTTAATTTTATGCTTTCTTTATGTATTTAAAGGATATATGTAAGTGAAAGTTTTATTCTCCTATATAATCCGGTCAGTATTTTTGACAAATAAACGACAACAACAACAGCATATGCATGTTGTAGCAAACACCAGCAAAACCCATGGACTACTATACATTATGTGGGTTGAAACCAATCGCACGATCAATACTTTCAATCGATCAATCGATAGGCGTATAGGCATTAAATAACATTATTCAATGTATAAAATGTGACTGAACCATCACAAAGTGAATACTATACTGAAAGTTTACACAGATTGGGTGTAATATAATATTGAAGACAATAGGAGTACAGTCAATTAGTCTGCGCAACTAGATGAATTTTTCTTCATAATGTTTATAACTGCGCAATTGTTAAGGGAATCGCTTACCTATTAATGATTTTTGCAACACTATTTTATGCCCGGGGGTAACTCCCGAATGACGGATATTCGGCGGGGAGGAGCAAGATTTTTTGGGTCCATATTCCAGACGAGAAAACTTTTAGGGTATGAGATTTCAAATTTTGAAACTTTTGGTATCCAATTTTTGACTTTTCCAAGAATTTTTGAAAAACGTTTTCATCATTTCGATTATTTCCTTAAAATAGATCAACATGCTGGAACTTTTTGGGTAACATGTTTAAATTTTTGGAATTGATTAGGTGGCATCAACAATGTTTTTGGAAGTTTTTGGGTACTTCACCTTCTTCAAAATTGGCACCTCCCCGTGACTGGAGAGCTGGAGTTCCCCCGGGATTTTATGGTTCCTCTTGTGATACACAAGAATAGAACTTGACAATACACTTGTATTTATGACATCACAATAAAATGGTTGGTAACAGAGGGGTAAAGGAGCCGGACTGGAGTTAATTTTTTCCTGTCAGGAGCATGAGTCAGAGCCGGAGTCTAAAATCAAATCTTGGTAATTTCTCAATGGGCATTGCAGAGTTGAAAATCGACTTCATATTTCTACAAAAGGTTGGATTGGCTAAATGATCAATTGATGTTAATTTATTTTTCACTTTCTGTGTTTGCTTGATTTTGGGTTGATAAATGAATCTGTTTTCGGATTTTTTACAGGAATTTGTTTTCAATATTTTGGAAGCAGAATTGGAGTTTTCCTACATTTTTGAAGTCAGACTCGGAGTCAGACGCTTCTACATAAGAACTTTTTTCGGATTCGGAGTCTAAAATTCTGACTCCGTAAACCTTTACTTGGATAACTATAACGATATAGTCGATGTAAAGTATTTTACAGTATCAATTATAATAAATGATAAAGTATTTCTACCTTCATCAAAAGATTTATCTTTCCTTGAGGGTAAGACCAACTACCAAATTTTAGAACACAAGTCTGCGTGTCAAATGGATATTTCAGAACAGCAATTTCACAGCTGCTTTTCAATATAGCAGGATAATCAGAAATCACTTGGCCAGTATGATGAACAATAAGGCTAGTTCTTAATCTTCCTTCACCATAATGACCCTGGGCACTACAGATAGAGATATATATATAAAGAAACATCATGGTGAAATCAATTTTATTTTGAAAGCTGTTTTAATGATATTAATTATTCAGTTAATCACATATATATCGAGGTTGAATTGACCATACATATCTTTAATTGATATCGAGATCTGAAATAATTCTTACTGTCAACAAAGAATATTTAGAGAACTATTCGCATAATGAGCACGTAAAAAATATGGTTTGTTTTGCGAGAATTGAAATCAACTGTCCCGGGGCATGGACTATCGCTGTACATGGATCATCTGGGCGTGAACAACGCGATTCAGACAGATACCTTACTTGTTATATAGAAAAATGTCAGGCATCCAAAGTCTCTTTGCTTTTACACTGAGAACACGTGTGTTACCATACTGATGAGGATCCCATCTCAATTGATAATCAAACCAAGACTATAATGAAGTGAACGGATATAGAGATTAGTAAATGAACGCGTATTCCAATTAAGTGACTAGTGAGGGTTAGCTCAGACAGTAGTTCAACCGAGCTTCAGATCTGATCATGTCTGATCGACTGTGGTTCAAATCCCCCCGAAGGTCAACTCTGCCTCGACTTTATCTGAAACATCAAATGAGTACTATCTAAGATGTCTGTTGGAATGGTCCAGAGGAAATTGCATTGTGAGTAGCTGCGGCGCATTGACAGTGGATGCTTATCTAAAATGAAATCTGCAGTGTCGTTGCTAATATAACTGAAGAGCATTTAACATCATTGCTCTCAGCGAAAAGAGACACTGATAGAGAAATAGATGAATGGTACGGATGCCTTCATATTCCATATTCCAATATCCATACAATATACTTACATTATCATATCCATGCAATAGACCTTCTTGTACCTTCAGCAATAAGCCCCCAGCTAAATGGACACAGCATTTTCTCAACATCGACCTTGCGCTCATTTAGTGATGATGCATACTAACAAATATATTATATGGGATCATATTGTAGGGTTAGAACTTACTTAAGTTTTTCTGAACTTTTGATGTTGAAACTCTATAACTATCCTATATCATGCAGTTATAACTGCATAAATCTTCTTCACGTTATTATATGTAGTTGGAACCAAGAATCAGAAACTATGTGACGCTGATTTGTCCTAATTAGGTATCGCATTTCACATCTATAAAACGTGTGTCTACATTTAGTAGTTGAATATGACAGTCCAACCCTATCAACTTTCAAATTGACACTATTCCATTCCACATGAACAAAAATGAGATATGCCTGGATTAAACATCACGTAATAACGACGCTGTGCCATGCAAGAAGTTACCATGTTATATACGTATTCGTATAGAAAAAAGACTTCGTCACCAGTCTAATTAAAACAGTATGCGAAATCAATCAAATGATCACTTAATAAACACCAGAACACTAGCCCATGCTGCAGAGAAATACATGTCCTAAATTTCTGACGAAAAAATAATCCATGTCGTACAGACCGGAAACATTTGATCTGATGATAATGAATATCAAATCTCTATAGAACCAATACGATACTATATAATACATACAATACCTGGTATAATACTGTTCTGATTGTTAACACTTGACGTTTTTCATCCTGCAATGAATATAAGATAGAAAGTTTATAAAAACATATCATAGAATTTATTTTACTATTCTATATTTTACATTTGCTATATATTGTTATAATCAGTTTATCATTTTTTTTTCACGATAAACGACGTTTCGGTTTATATTTTTGTCATTTTAAGAAATATACAAGATTTTTAAACTAAAACTTGCATGATCAAGAATGTAATCGAATAAGTAAAATCTTAATTGTTACAGTTACTGTATTTTCGTTTTGAGATGTTGTTTCACACTTACGTAAAACATCACGTAATAACGACGCTGTGTCATGCAAGAAGTTACTATGTTATATACGTATTCGTATAGAAAAAAGCTGTTCTTATAGCGTTATCATCGGGGCTACCCAGAACCATCTATTTACGAGGGAGTTGGGACACTCATTCCATTTTAGATCTATTTGGCATGGATCCGACCACGTTTTTCACAGTGTGCATGTGCGGAAAATGTTGTTTTTTCGCAAAATTCACTTGAAATGAGAACCTTGTCTTCCGAAAATACAAAGATGGCGTCCAAAAACCACGTGACTGGCATCTGTGCAATAGGAGATGATAGCGGCACATGGAAGCATGTCCCAAACTCTTGTAAATAGATCGCTCTGGGGCTACCAACTAACGAGCACATCAACCTTCCGCCCGAAGGGGGATTTAGCATCAATATGATTCGGACAGAGGTGTGACATTTTGAGAAATCAATTAAAGCAGGACGGTAAATTTTCATAGCATATGAGAATGGATACTCTAAAATTTCAAAGAATCTGGAAAAATGCACCCGCTAAAACTGGCAAAGTGACGTTGTATGGCCCACTTGTATGGACGAGCAATTTGCTCATATTGGCCCATATTGACAACCGAATCAAACTAAAATTACACGTACACCTATAGAGTATCCCCTGCATCTCCACATGTATAACGTATATAACATGATACAAATTACATCAACATATATAAACTCTCCAAATCATAATCATTTGAGAGCTTTCTCATTTAAATTAAAGTTTTAGGAGTTATCAGTCTACGTACTAAATCTTCAATACTGTTCAAAGCCAATCCAAGCGAAATATTGACAGCTTGAAAGTTAAACTCGGCTGGATAAACTTTCTTGTCATAGTCGTCAAAAAGATCATGGATTAGCTGTGCTTTGAAGCCAACAAGGACAGCATCAACAGGTTCTAGAACAATTGATAAACAACAATGGTAATGATATAGACTATTATAGAGAAAGCAATTGATGACTGCTATATTTCTATTTGTAGCCACAACACTAAATCAAGCTTTCAATAATTGTTATGGTTGTAACAACTGCGCTTGACAGGGTCGATAAATTTTCGTTATATAATTTAAGAACTACAGTACAACTTTTGTGTTAGAAATCTTTCAGTCATTTCAAATTTATTATTAAGAACCAAAATATATTTTTAAAATTCATTGGAAACAAAAAAAGAAGCCGGAAAGGTATGTTTGAAAAGTATATATTTTTACTACAACACAGTATATCATATTAACAAGATTGATATAAAATGTAGCTGGTTCATTACATGCATGGTTTGCAATAATTTACCATTGGAAAAAAATATTAAATAGAAGGATATACGAAGACAACTTAAAAAACAAAATGGTAAGTATATATTCCTATAATCAATCCATATTTTTTGTCATACCTCCAAATTTTGCTAGACCAAGAAAAACAAGTATGATTAGTATCCGCCAAGCCATTTGAAGAACGTTAGCTTTCGCAATCAACCATGCCCCTTTTTATCAAAGAACTGAGAGCTCTAAAACTCGAAAAACCAAAATAATAAATCTGTCATATCTTGGTCACCCGTTAAGAAAAAAGATTTAAATTATTTACAAAACACAAATTAAAATATGAATGATTGTTGATAAAAAAAACTTTTCAATTGAATTGAAATACAGAAAATATATATTATAAATGTTCAAATATTATTTATAAAACGAAGTCATGATAATTGTAGAATAGAGATTTCCATTCAAACATTTCCTCCAACAGAATTTAGTAATTTAGCATCTTACTGTACCCTGATATTGATAAATTTCCGAATAAACTACAGACGAGAGCTATTGTTAAATAGTGTCAAGACAATGTTTTACAATAAAAACATTTTGCGGTCTTTCTTTCTTTTTGCAAATTTATATATAATATTACAAGTATTTAATTGCGCTTCTGTTTAATTTGTGTGTAGGATTTGTCAATGTTCTCTTTCTAGATTTGCGGTAATTTTAAATTATTTATGACTTCAAAAATATCTCTTCACTTTAAACAAAATAGAAGCAGGTATTTCGGTCGACTATAAAATAACTGAAATATAGACCATATGTCAACAAAGGGTATGTAAGGGAAGAAAAACGTAAAACGTCCGTCATACGTCGTAATTATAACATAAGAAATTGTTGTTGGTGGAATAAACAATTCAAAATAAAAAAAACATGGACAGATTCAAAGTTGGATTCAGCATTTTATTATATTTTTTCATCCACTTACAAAGTAAGTCTATTATTTACGATTATATTATATTACCATTTTCTTTGTAATGTGTGTTATTTCCCTATTCTCTTAGAAGTCATAACTATAAATATGGAAAACATGATTAAGCTTCATAAAATTATGCTAGAACAGGCATTTGGTATAACTCATGCATGTGATAGAGAGATTTGTTGAAAAATCGTGCCTTACTTAAAAATTGTTTATTTTACCGAAATTAATTAACTTTTAAAAGATATTGCTACATTTTCAAGTGATATATATTTGGAGAGTTTGAAGATTTAGCAATAAGAAAAAATATAACAGTTGTGGAGCAACAGTGGCATGATAAAAATTACTTTATGCATTAACTCCTTTCGTTAACATGAAAAAGTGTTAGCGTTTCACAACACGAACAAATGTTAGCGTTTAACACGAACAAATGTTAATGATAACCTTCTGCGTAATTGCAAATATTTTTTAACCTTGTCCAAGCACTTTCTTCTTGTTGAATCTCGTATATTTTTCTTGTTCAACAAGCAGGACTTGAAGGTTTGACATGAACAGGTCTTAAAAAATTTTTAAATATGTTATTAAACTGCAAACCGTAAATGAACTAGATGATTTGAAATTTATGCTTGTTTAACATTATCAACATTAATCTTTATAGCCATCTACATTCATTCAAACAGGCTGCTTCTCAAAAGTAGAATAGCCTTGCTTCTGGGATGAAGGTGGTTACTATTGACCGGTGACATAAATGTATTATTCTCTCTGTAAATAATTTCTTTTATACTACAGTACAACCAAAGATAACCTGTTACTACATTTAGCATATTATGAACAGTCCCCGTCAAAAAGTTCATGGGGTGCTGAATAAATGATGATGATCATCATTATCATCATAAGACAGCACACGTGCATATGACTTGTATATTTTTGTTTTCATTGGTGTAGGTATCCATGCTGCTAGCGATGAAGAACGTCTTATTGATTATTTGTTGAATTCTACACGCTATCATGCCAGTAGTCGTCCTGTGGTTACCTACACTGATGTTTTGATAGTTCGACATAGCACACAAATATCACAGCTAATAAAATTGGTATGTTATTTATTGGAGTGATATAAGCTACTTTACTTACTTGTACAAGTCCAGAGGGAACTTTCATATTGGCACTATACGGGACGTGCCATTTACTTTGGGAGCACTTTTGCACCATGTTGGCAACTTCGAGGTATCAAATTATTCAATTTTTGAATCCTGCAGTAGAATTTTCCGCTTCCAGCTGTGAAACCGGTAAATCCCAATGTGAAATGCCTTGGCCCCTGCTGTGAGGTTTCAGAAAAGCATGTTTAGAGCAGGAAATGCTATATTTATAGGTATGGTTTCCAGATTAAAACGGGAGAATAGGAGAATTACATTCTTGATCATGGATCGTAACATCAACAAATGCTCTGAAATAGCGCACCAAACAGTCACAAATCGGGGCTGGTTATGTTCTAAACCAAATAATTCATACTTTCCTTGAACTATGCTCTGATAGCTCCACTTGAGTCACTCCAGGAGAAAACTCGTAAGCAAAAGTTACCAGCCGAGGAAGCTCGTAATTATCTAATGACTTCTCGTTTTCTCCTTACGTGCCACTCGTGGTGCTATCAGAGCTTAGTTCACGGAAAGTATGAATTAGTATTTTAGTCATTATCCAGAGGGCTCTGGATAGGAAGCAGTGTTTTCTCGCATTTTTATTTTGGGTTTTCAGTTAAATTGTGACGTGAGATTTTATTCACACATCTACCCCTATTTCACACGGAAAACGAGAAAACCTTGCATGATTTCTGCAAATTCCGAGAAAGCCAAGGCGCGTGACTGGTTAGAAAATAAAAGTGTATTACACATCCCCTCTTTCTACCGTGAACGAGTTTGGTCTGTGACGCAGGCTATCTTCTCCCATACAATCTACTTGCATCCACCGAAACAATTAAGCCGCTCTTTGTCCCAGATTAGTTACAAAAGACGTATCATTTTAAATTCACAATTAAGCTTCAAGAAGTTCATTTCGAGATTCTCTAATCTATTGTTTCCATGGGGATAATCAACATTTATTTTATTGTAAACATTGTGGAATTTTATCCATTGGTTTTCTCTTGGGAAATATAAGACAATAAAGCGGAAAATCATGACATTAATTTGATAGTTTGTAAATTAATCCACCTTTATTGCAGCGAGGGTAAATATATGGATTTTCTTGAGGGATATATTTGGAAAGTTACTAATAAGAAATTGTGAGCAATCAAGAAAGTATTGAGCTTCAAATTGTAAATGTTTTTCATAAAATAATCAGCCTTCTATAATAGTTCTATGCGACCTACATGATGAATACCTCAATTCAATTTTAAAATCAGATTACGACCAGAGCGAGAGAAGAAGTTCTCTGGCCAAACTTTAAAGAATAGTGCCACTTTGAACATGTTATGTAGACCGAAAATTCTACAAAGCAAGCGAGAGTTGAAGCAACGAATTTCATGAAATTTTGATAATTTAGCCAAAATTTGCATATCTCGTTGTTGTTGTTGTTGTTGTTGTTTGAAAGCCGGATCTTCATGCTATACGAATACGATCGAATAGAAAAGTAGATACGAAACATGCAATGCACTATAAACCAAAAGTTTTACAAATTTCCAAAGTCTATACACCTAGAACAGAAAAGAATCCTAGTCCCATTAACTGACAACTTCATTATTGTAGCCAGTCCACATAGACCGCAGTCATGTTAGCAAAACATCTCTTATATGTAGGACAACATTCGTATTCATTGATCGAATACGATTATTTATAACATAACAAGGTTTTGCTATGCTAATAGTTCTTGCAATCTGATTGGTTAACGCCTATGTGAAGCTACATCACGACATCAAAGCCGTAAAACAAATAAGGACGAAAAACCAAAAATCTGATATTTTCAAAATGGCTGACCGCAGCTTTGAAAATTGAAATTCAGCTTTCCGACTCAGCAACTCGCGCCATAGCTTTCTTGTGGTGACGTCATAAATATAGGAGAATTACATGGTTGATCATAATTTGTAAGATCAACAAATGCTCTATATATTATAGGCACAATGATTTCATATAATTATAAATTGTTTGTATGATTCAGGATGAAAAGAACCAGGTCATCACAACAAGTGCCAAGATAAAGCTGGTAAGAAAACAAAGTATAATTAGATTATAACAACAAAATTGATAAAGATAGGTCTAGAGTTATGACGCCAAATAACAATATCAAAGAACAAAACCAATTCGACAACACGATCGATCTTATGCAATTGGAAATTTCAGATCGCGATGTAGATTTTCCAATTTGAAAGTCATGTAGAAAGTTATAAACTGTGCTAGTTATTGCACAAAGCAATCGGTACACAATTTGCTATGAAATATTGAAAGGAATCAGAAAATTTCAAATTCGAGTTTAATACTGAAGTGACTCGATGTCTGTGCGCTAATCGCTTAGTGCTATAACATTGAAGTAGACTCAAACAGCAGGTATAGTACAAAAGGAGAGAAATACTCATTTCAAACACTCACATTTGAAAACTTACTTTGAATTGTAAAAACTTTGGATATACATTTGAATCCAATACTAAGCTCAACATATTTAAGAGAGGAGGTTAGCTGCCTAAAATAGGTTTATGACAGGGTGTAACTTAAAGGAACATCAAGTACCCAAGAAAGATGGAAAACATAGCCCCCTTCATACAGCTCCTACCCGCTAAAGACATGACGTCGGAAGATTCGGTCTGAAAGATGAACTTCTGTGGACACTACAATACTTTGTTTCGACCTAATTTTCCGACCAATTCCGACTTTTATGTAGGTCGGAATTGGTCGATGCGACTTCATGTGTTTACTGGGTTGATACACATAATCTGAAATCTATCAACAGTATACTTTGATGTGACAGGAATGGCAGGATGCAAATCTTTTATGGGAACCATTGACGTATGGTGGGATTAAAGAAATGAATATTGATATGGAATTGATATGGTCACCAAAACTAGCTTTGTTTAATGAGTAAGTACTAGTTATTGAGACAAATTGATAATTAAGGATTGATATATATCTACGATAAATTTTATTTGTATCGTGCAAGTTTGTATGCATTAATCAGTACCAGGTGACGTTACAAATAACTTAAAAAATTGATCTGAAACTCTATTGGGAAATCACGCTTGGCAGCATTAACGACAACTACATGAACGTTGCTTTGTTACTTTCTACCTTGCTACGTTGGTTTGGAAATTTCTGAAAATAAGTTGGAGCTGTCAGAAATTTGAGTGGAAATTTTTGAAATTGAATTGGAAATTCATTTGGAATTTCTGGAATTGAATCGGAACTTTCTGAAATTCAATTGGAAAAGGTATAGTATATTTACAAATCATTGGTGAATTTCAGAAAAATAAATCACAAGAAATCAATTGAAGGAAGTTATCATTATAGGTTGAAATCTAAATTGTAAACTACTATTTTGCCCTCAGTGAAATTAATACAGTAGAATTCGCCAATGCTCCAGGCAACACCGGTATTCTCTGAATTACGGTAAATATAACAAGTCCCATCAAATTTTGAAGTAATTCCTCCTATAACGGTAATTTTAATAACGGTATTCGTTTTCTTTAGAAAACCGCTATGATTTATTTGTGTATGATTATTATACACCGGAATGAGGTGTTACTTTGTTTTTCAAGTGCTGATGGTAGCGTCGAAGAAATTGCCACGCCACGTGCAATCGTAGAAAACACTGGCAAAGTTTCTGCTGTCTTTCCAAGAATTCTGAAGTGCACATGCAAGATTATCGTTAGGGACTTTCCATTTGATCGCCAGGTAGATGAAACATGTGCTTGTAAATGATTTGCCGTACGAGGGTAATTATATATTTATTTAATTTGATGATCAATGTAAAAATTATTAGTAGATTGAAAAAAAAATTAAAAAAGTTACATATAAAAAAATGATTGCATGTAAAACTTCTTGAAGAAAGATAACTACTTTAAAGTAATCAAATAGAAAAATACAAATAGTTTCAAAATGTCATTAAAAATCTAAAAACAGCTGGAAGAAAATGCCTATACAATCAAAGATGTAAAATGATAAAATATGGGAGATTTTCAACCAATTAAAACTTTTGAATAAATATATTTGATTTGTTTTTTAATCGTATCTTATTCTAGGTTTGCCAATTAAAATTTGGCTCATTTCAGTATGACGCAAGTCGAATGGATCTGCAACCAATCACAGATAAAATTGACATCAGTAGCTTTGTTCCAAATGGTGAATGGAATTTAGCGAATACAAGAGCAACACGTGAAATAGTATACCATGCATTTTCTGATATTGAAGGATTTGTACAGTTATCATACACAATGGCATTAGATCGAAAACCACTTTATTACATCTACAATTTTTTATTGCCAATTGTTTTGATAGAAATTATCACAATTTTGCTGTTTCTAATACCACCGCGTAAGTATTCACACTGCACAGCAATGCCTTCATGATATTTAGAGGCAAATTTACACTCTGTGAAGTAGTATAGTCCTATTGAAAAATCCAACCAATCTTTTAGGGACACTTTTACTATCAGATAATTATCGGAAATAGTCTAGAATTATTCACCATGATACTTTGAACTATACATAGAGTCAAGAAATGTTTGAAAATGTGCACAGGAACTAGCTCCATGCTCTCTTCATTTTATACTGAGTTTTAACAAGAAGAGTTGGAAACTAGTTCCATTGTGCATTTTTGAATATTTGCTTACTCTAATTCAGAATATCGTGGTGAATAATTGTAGACTGTCTGCAATGACTATCTGATAATCAAAATTTCCCTATGAGTGGTTGATTTTTTCTATATGAATATATTTTTTACACAGATTGTAGATTTGTGGATTTAGAGATATATTTCGTAATTTGAGAAATTTTGGAAAAACTTATCAGCATTTTAAAAAATTTGTACTTTGAATAATAATAACATATTTTTTTTCTAGCAATGTGACAGGTATTTTTGTTCTTGATTCGAGTAAAATATGCTAATTTCAAGGCAACATTAATTTGTTACAAGCAAAAAGATTATCTGTGTATCAAGTCAAAACAGAAGCATGTTCTTTAAATATTGACTTCTTTAAAACTTTTCTATATTGAGTCAGTGTCATTATTAGCAAGCTACTCCGTTATACTACAACAAGTAGAATTTTATGTGAGCTGCTAGAGTGATAGAATCTACTCAAATCGAGTAATCTAATTACTACAGATATAGGTTCAAATTTAACTGAAAACAAGTAGATTGAAATATACCAGAAAAACATCAATCAATGTAACTTGCCTTGCAGCATAATTTACATTGCCTTGGTTCAAAACATTGTTTAAAGATGCCTTCATTCATACATAAATGGAAGTAAATAGCTGCATAGATAACATATAGGACATGCATATAGGATAACGTATGGATAGAAATTATATACTAAAAGTTAACTTGAATGTATGCAGATGTCAAACAGGAACGTTATCTGGGCTGACGGAACAAAAGACGGAATGTAAAAAGCATGTTCTTAGCGTTTCATATTAGTCTTCATCCAAACATCGCCACTACAAGCTGAATATGCTATAGCTATAGCTAATTATCATCATTGATTCGATTAATACGGTGATTGGTTGAAGCTCATGAACAAAGCATAACACATTCGTAGTTCACAGGTTTATGGCGAACTACTTCCTGGAATAATGTGAAATGTCGAGGTTACAGTTGCATAGAGAATTTACAGACTCACAAACTTTCACACATAGATAGATGCAGAATTTAGGAATCCTGCTAAAAATTTATAATACAGGGTATGTGGAACATCATAAATTTGCACTTATTTTTCCTTTCAGAAACTGGTGAACAGATGGCAGTTGGCGTTACTCTGTTACTTTCACAGGCAGTTTTCTTTCTGCTGCTCGAAGATAAAATTCCAGAAACATCTGATTATGTGCCACTCATTGGGAAGTACTACGCATGTTGTATTTTTGAGGTTTCTCTTGCTGTTGGTTTGATCTGTCTTGTTTTGAGATTGCATCATCACGATGGTACAGAAGTTCCCGTATGGATCAAGGTATGAATTGTTAAAGTAGCTTATAAACTTTTGAATTGTTCCTAAACCGACGATTAATTTCCTTTCTCTAAGATATCCAATATAACAAGCCAGTTATACCCGTACTTCGTGGATATTCTCCAAGCGGTGAAGAATATTTACCATGCAAACTTGTTGTGATATTGATCTCCACTTCTGTCTGCATGCATTAAAATGTTGATAGGAACACAACACTCTACTCCTCCTCCACCTGTATGATTTTCCACAAAAGTGATAGTTCTTTAAAAGTCCTGATGAACATTTTTTGACAAGCCAGTTACTAAGCCAAATGCTAATTACAAATTTATATCCTGATATTGATATGCAAGGTATTAATTTAAAAACAAGCCGATAGCGAAAGAAAATAATAATTGAGAAGGCATCTCCTTACCACAAGCACCCGTATCATTCTCTATTTCTATAGGAGTGGCTCTTTGTGCATAGAGCAATGATGTTAAATGCTTTTTACTGATCTCAGCCATCACACTGCAGATCAATTTCGACAGATTTCATTTGAGATAGGCCTCTATTGTCAATACGCAACGATGCGCTGCAGCTACTAACAATTCAATTCCTTGGACTATTCCATCCGCCATCCTTAGACGGTACTCACTCTCATTTGATGTTTCAGATAAAGTCAATGCTGAGTTGACCGTCGGAAGATTTGAACCACAGTCAATCAGATATGATCAGATCTGAAGTTCGGTTGCTCTGCCATCCTAGTTAAGCCGATAATGAATAATTAAATAAATAGTAAATGATGATGAAGACGAAATTATAGTTGATAAGCTCCAGTTGTATATTCTCTTTCATTTCTTCATAGAAATATCTTCTTGGTTATGTTGCACATGCGCTAAATATCACAGTCAAACAAAAACGATACAAGAAAAGGGATCATCGACGGATCTTTTTAAATGCTCAACAAAATACGTATACAAATCCCGTCTATGAAAAAGAACATGAAATTAATATGGATGAGAATGATCAGTCACTATCAGAAGCTGACATAGAAATCGTTAAACCAAGAGCCTTGATATGGCTAGCAAGTAAGTAAAATTGAAAAAATGAAACCTGTTGTAAGTTTCTTTTTGAAAGATTTTGAAGTTTTTTTAATTTTTTTATTTTTAAACATAGAAAACAATGTTCTTTAAACACATAAAATTGCTACTTTAACAAAATTATAAATAACTAACTAACAATCAATGTTTTCGGGGAGGGGGGATTCAAAAGTACCCATAATACTTGGAGCATTACGCTGGAAGTAAAGCTTTGTAACTGGATTAGATTTCTTCAAAATTGAAACCACATATTGCAGTACTTTGTGGTTCCCTTCAAACGCTTGGCTTGCTCTAGTCTCACTTCTGTGTTATGCCAATCTTAATGGATTAGGAAGTGTATTTAAGTGTGCTTTCCAATCATGAAAACAAGGCAGCGAAAAGAGAGCATGACTTGAGCCAGTCAATTCAAACGCACGTATCAAATGTGTCATGTATGGAGCTTATATAACATAAAGTCGTATGTGCACACAGGAAACATTTTACATAGGTTGTATAAACGGGTTAAGAGATGAAAGACAAGTAGGGTACAAACAAAAAGTTCTGTTGAAATCTTATTTGTTCGTGTGTCAAATAAGTAAGGGTTACCACTTACTTGTCGTGTCTGTATTCGTATTTACTACACAAGGAATATTGGAAGACACAAGTAAAACGTTGAGAGCATGAGCCTCCAAGGCAGGTGCTTTCAACACTCCCGTAGTGTTTTCTAACTTTTACAAATGTGGTAAATACGAATATGAACATTCGCCAGCGGGCCTTTCGAAAAATAAAATGAACTTCACAATCAAGTTTGTTTATAATGTGAAAGGTCGTTCAACTTTTGAATTAAAATTCAATTCTAATTCAATGTTTCTACTTACTAAAATGTCCTTGGATTATAAATAAAAATTTCACGGTGTTAACTTTTTTTACAGGTTTTGTTGATATCATTTCCTTTAATAATATGTTGTAGTTTCCTATTCTTCTCCACCTTTGAACAGCTGACAAAATTTTATAGTCAAATTTTTAGACGAAAGTTCTTGAAAAATATTTATCCTAGAATTAGCAAACATGTGAACCAACCAATCAAACTGCAGGACTATGTTCGATTATAACGTCATATTTTAGAATCACATCTCTATCATACTATATACACGCAGGAAATCCTTTGGTCTACATCAGTATGTTTTCTTCCCTTGATCAAATATTCCATACAAATTCTCATAAACGTTTTTACTTGAATTAAGGAAATATTTTCTAGATATATGAAATAAATTAGAGGAAACATTATTGGTCTTATAGTCCTAAGAATGTAGGACAGACACAACGAGCACAAATTTGTTATTGCGTAATCTCCGGGAGGGGAAATGGGTAACTTCCAAATAACTTCTGATAATCAAGGGCATAATATCATATTTAAAAAAAAATGTTAGAGCAACATAAACAGATGCTTATTTGGGCACCCCTACATTAGTTACAATGGAAGTAACCCCTTATATGATCACGATTTTGAGATAGTCTCAATCGGGGTATCAATTATTGTAAATTTAATCATACTTAGAATTATCTGTATTGCAATTCCGATAAGAGGAATCCCACCCCGCTTACATGCAACCTGACTTTAAAACTCTATTGGCTAGTTTGTAGTCATGTCTTTGTTAAACAATTTCGGATAAGTGCAAATTCGATGACAATTGCTGACAATTTTGACTTTCACTTAAGCGGGTTACACTGTAGTATCTCTAGTATGCTATTATTTGGTAAACTAAAAAGTTCTGTGATTTTGTAAAAGTAATTATTATTTCTTTCGAGTTTAGCATGAACAGTTGTTAACATCTTTTCTTTATATAACATCATTTGTATTTTTGAAACAGAGGTTGAGTTGGCGCGTCGAAAACGAAAGAAGGAAGGAAAAGCAACAGATGCATGGAAAGGATTTCTCCAACCATCAAATCGTACAATATTAAAAAATGAAAACATTGAAAGTTGTCATAAACAAGACGAAGATGATTTATCACAAGACGATGAATTTGATAAGATGGAGAGTGATGATATTTCATTATTTGAAAGATTCATTCGTGGCTTGGAAGAAAGCGACAAATTAGAACAGAAAGAAGAAGAATTGAAACGACAAAATGGTATACCTTTGCCACATTTTGAAACAGTTCAACAAAAACAAAAAAGAAGTCTTCGTTTGATGGCAGAAAATGTGAAAGACGAACGCAAAGAACGATTTTTGAAACGACAATGGCAAATGGTTGGCAAAGTTGTTAATTATTTAGCTATGTTAGTGTATATTGTAGCTTCAATTATTACATTTCTTGTATGTTTCGGTTCAGTATTTTCTGGAAATGCCATACAGGAACTTTAAATTGATTACTGCAAAAACATTCAACGTTGATCAATCGAAATGTCAACATTGGTGTTTGATAGAGAATCAACAGACTTTTAACAAGACTTTCACGCACGGAAAAAGAAGCCGTATTTTAGAATATTGGTTACAACCTAGAACCATATTACTCAGCCTATTTGATGGTCTCTCATTGAGTATTGCAATTAGTGTGATTCAAGATTCAAAGTATTTCCACTTGTTCAACATGTATACTAATAACTTAATAAATAAAATCAGTCAAAAATATAAATACAAATTAAGTTCTGAATCTCCCACGCTACGGCTATTTATCTAGTAAACAATTAATAGATTTTAATTAAAAAGACGAGTAATACTTAAATTATCACTGTAAAATACCCAGTTCCTGGAATATATCGTGTATATATATATAGACATACACACGCATTGTACATAAAGATTATCAAGTAGATATTTTCTCTGTATCACAGTGTTCAATACATTTTACTCGTTCTTGATCGAAGGTCATGAATATAACTTGAATTCCAATGCGTAATATAATTTATTGGCGAAGCAAGTAAACACTTATCATGCGTGCAGACCCAAATCTTTATTTGATGATTAGATAGAGTCTGCGTAATAATGACAGAAAGCTTGCGTTGAGATGAGTCGGGGGAGTGGCTGAAACGTGAGAAAACCATTGTTTGTCCATTGTTCACCAGCCAATCACGATCTGGTTCTAGTTTTGCAGAACTAGTTAGACATTGGCTGATGAACAATGGGCAAACAATGGTTTTCTCACGCTTCAGCCACTCCCCCAACTCATCTCAACGCAAGCTCTCTGTCAATATTACGCAGACCCTACTAATCATCAAAAAAGATTTTGGTCTGCGAGAAGGCTAGTAAACGCTAGATGGTCTATCTTAATTGTCGTAAACATTTGACAAATAGCGGTGATTTACATAAACAAACCATGAAATGATAAGGGCATTGAATAGTATTTTTATAAATTTGAAATTTAGGGGGAAGAAGAATCTATCTTTAAAGGCTGCATTTTTTGATGAAAGTATGTAAACTATAATGGAGAAGAATGTTCCCAAGGAAATTTTTTCAGAAAGTTGGAAGTAGTTGACATTATCAATAAACATCAGAAAAAGGAATGAATTATATGAACTGAATTCTAATGATGATAATGATAATTATGACATGAATTATATGTCCGGGGGGGGGGGCAACTTCCATACTTTTGATATACGGGGACGTTCAAATATTAAAGGGTACCTTTTTCAAAATCCTTAAAAAATTTTAAGGGTATGCTTAGTCATGAAAATTTTTTGCGGTATCCTTTTGACGCTTTTGCAATTTTTTCATTTTGCATGAAACAAATTTTGCCTCTGAATTCTATTTTTTTCATTTGTTTTGGTTGAATCTGTCATTCATAAAAATATATTTGGGGTATCTTTTTCATCATGTGGAAAATTTTTATGGTCATTCTGCCAAAGCTCCATTTGAACGACCCCATCGAAGCGCAATGGAAGTCACCCCCCCCCCGGGATTATATGCATTTGAATTAAATGTTAATTCAGTCTATGGTAGTAGTATAGGCGGTCAAATAATAGTTATATGCTGTTCCTCTTTCACCTAACATACTTGCTACACAAAGTATGCCTGCAGAACACGGTCAGATAAAGCTGACAAAGGAACTGGCAAGTAAGGAATTCACGATTTGATTTAAAATACACGATAAGATACATTCACGATACAAAACATGAGAAATAGTACTTGCCCATAGCCCCCTCGATACATCATCTCCTCAAGTCTATCACAGTATTGAAAATGTAGGTTATTCAACAAAGATGACAGCAAATAATTTTAAAGTCGAATGAAAGTTGAAGGGAATAAAACTCTTCGGAGTTTGAACCTTTCATTGTTCTGAGGAGAGATAAACAAAGTAAATCCAATGGAAGTACCCTGGCTTGTTTTCCCTAGGGACTTATATTAGCAATGAGAAACATGAAATCGACAAGTATGGCTATCCGAATAGGCATATTAAATTGAAATGTTGCTCAGAAAAGAAGACGAAAAGAGATGAAGAACGAGGAACATTAGCATTATCACCATTATCGTATTAGAATGTTACAAATACCATTTGATTTTACAAAAGACAAGGAAAAGAGCAACAATGTTATGAAAAACTAGTATCATACTTGTTTATCGTGTCTAATGATGCAAAACACATGCAATATTTAATAATTTTTCATGTTTAAAATATATAATCTACAATTTGAATACAAGTCTATACATCAAAGTAGTAAAAATTAGTATAAAATATAAATATTGCTGGTCTATAAAACTATACTTAATAAAACGAAGTATTTATAGTTATTTATAAATTAGAAAAAATATTAAATAAAAATATAAGTAAATCTAACATTGTAAAACGTTGTCTTACTGATCAGACATAGGGCTCAATGCAATAAATAGATAGCAGAGCTTAGATAATGAAAATAATAAGAGAATCAGACAGTCATAATTGCTACTTCGAGTTTCACGCAGGAGCGACCATCAGGCTATAATCTATTCAAATTTGAATATTATTTATACCATTTGATATTTAATATTATAATATAACATTTCAATAGAGTATTGCTTGATAACCGCTCCGGCGTGAAACTTGAAGTAGCAAATATCCGACTGTCTGATTTTCTGACTATTATTATTAGTAGTAAATCTACAGATATTAACCTCGCAAAATGCAATCAATAGTTCCATAGTGATAAATTATAATTTGTACTCCGAAGGTATCCAATTTCCATATTTCTAATTCAAAGGATGTCAAGCGAAATGGTATAATCAGCCACATATCAGTGCAAATTAGGATAATAACAATACATTGATAAAATAATCCCAATCTTAGCTCCAGCAAACGATATCGTAGGTCCTAATTAAACATGGCAATAAATCAAATTATGTCGGTTCCAGAAAATCGATTTAATCCAGATTTATCTTCATTGATATCGGATCTTCCAGCTCACTTGTGAATCTCAAACAGTTAGCTACCTTAGACAGTTGACATCATGTCGATGATGGAATGAGAGCAACGCCTAACGTATCGTATGCATTTTTAATTAGCGTACTACTTTCGATTATTTGTAATGTTCGTCCAACAATATCAACTATAATTGATCATTGTTATTAGCTTGATAGATTATTGATATCTATAATTATAAACTTATCTTGGTGATTCTGTAAAGCCAACCAAATGAGGTAGAGTAATACTTTCCTTCTCTCTTTGCTCTGTTCGAATGGCAACTTTTCTTTGGAATCTACGCTCCTTTCGTACATGATCTCTACCAGCAAGAATCTCACTATATACATATAAATATAACAAAAACTATCATGAAGAAATCCATCGTATAAATAAATATTACCTCATGGGTCACTCGCGTTCGTACGGATCTATTCACTATTAGTTATATAACATTGAATATTTTAACATTGTAACATTTGTAACATTGTCACATTGCTACGGGGCTCTGCGAGCGAGTGAGTTTGTAGCGAAAATGTATATAGTCAAAGTATATAAATATATATGGAAATAATATTAGAAATATTAAAACTTAATATTGGCAATTGGATAGTGCTCAATGCTAGTGAATAGCAGAGCGTAAATAGTAATAATAATGAGAAGGTCAAGAAAGACTCTTTGGTTGTAACTCCAAGTTTCACGTTATGTGTTAATGTGTATGTTTTTAATTGTAGTTAGTATTTGTTGTCTGATGATCGTTTAATAACGTGAAACTTGGAGTTACAACCAAAGATTGTGTCTTTCTTGACCTTCTCATTATTATTACTATAGTCAAAGTAGCCATGATTGATATTGTACATTTTAAAACGAGAATATCAATTCTTCAAATCTCCACGAAGTAAGAACTGGTTTTTAGAACGAGATCTGGCATGAAAAGTAATATAAAAAGTTAAAAATGTTTTTTAGTTTTGAAATTAAAAAATACAGCGTAATATATGTTGCACAGCTGTACCTAGCATGCGCGCAGATCTCTTTTTGATGTTTAGTAGGGCAAGCGTATTACTGTATTGACAGAAAGCTTGAGCTGGGATACTCTGGGTTGTTTGTCCATTGTTCATCAGCCGATCACGATCTACTTCTAGTTTTGCAGAACTCGCTATCGATTGTCTGATAATCAATGAACAAACAATGGTTTTCTCACTTTTCAGCCACTCCCTCCACTCATCCCAGCGTAAGCTTTCTGTCAATATTACGCAGTGCAGACCCTACTAATCATCAAAAAAGATTTGGATCTGCGAGCAGGCTATAGCTGTATCAAGCACTTAAACATATCAGACTGTACATTAAGGAAGAGCATACTGTCAAAATCATAACAACATAGATTTTTATTTATGAAGTTTCAAAAGCCTCACAATTATACATATTGCTTGTCACGTTACTTGTTATAAGAGATTCCATCACTTGTGAGACTTGAAGTTAATAATGGCCATTATAATTAACATGGACCGTGAATTATATCTGTATGCGAGTAATCAATTCACCTACCTGTACTCTATGAGGTTATTTTTATCTTGGTCTATCTGTTCAATCAGCGCATCTAATTGGCTCTAAATTATCAATCAACAATTAGTTGAAATCATGTTGCCACTATTAAATTAGTTAGCTTATCCCGCGAATCATGATCAAGCACAACATAACTGACATTTTGACGAGCTTGATCATAGTGGTACAGTTTTAATAACCTGGTGGGGGTAACTCCCATGTAACGGCTATATGCTACTATATTTGATCTATATCTCAACTGAGAAAAATACCTTTTGTGTCCCTACTTTTGACTATCTAAATAAGGAGTTTTTTTAATTGAATAGGAAGAAAATTAAGAACATTTTTAAGTTTTTCTATACAACGTATATTATGAAATTTTGCTGTGAATCAATATAGACTTATCTTTTGAAAATTCCTAAATTTCTGATTAAAGCATAATTTTAGTAATATAATTAGTAATATAATGTTTCGTGATCATAGAATCAACATGTTATCGATCAAGCCAATTCAAACAATATTCACGGGCCTGCTCTTGACGTTTGAAACTTGAATGGATTTTTTTTTGAATGGATGAAAAGTTCAACAGTTATGTGTGACTTACGCCAGATAAGAATCACATATCTAAATATATTATACATAGGGAATATCTAATCGTATTTAAAATTAGTATTGTTCTGCCTATGAAATCAATCCACGACCTTGGAATAGCCCAATATCCTGGCATGTTATGTCATGTAACTCGCAGTTAATTATTATTATTACTAACTTTTACGTTAGCAAGATGCATGGATAAGCAATCAACATCGTAACCGTTGTACAAATACAAGCAACAAAATACACAAAAAATACAACTAGTACCTGAGACATTTTTAGACCACATTCCTTAAGACCATTTTGAAATTCTTCACGACTAATATCACCACTTTGATCTTTATCAAATTGGAAAAACAAATCTTTTAATCTTAAACGATTATCTTGTATAAATTGCACAAGAATTTCTATGCCAGATGGCGGAGGCTGAGAAAAAATATTTGAAAATTTAGAAACATGTAAAGTTAATCACGTGGACAAAGTTCATGATTCCATTAACGTAAAATTGCCCACTATTGTTCATGTAATGCTCATGAAAATTTAGGAAATCTTATATTCATTAACCGCTTGGGGGACTCAGTAGTTTTTTTCAAGGGGTAAAGAAAATTAAGAACCTTTTTAAGTTTTTCTATACAACGTATATTATGAAATATTATGTGATTCAATATAGACGTATCTTTTGAAAATTCCTAAATTTCTGATTAAAGCATAATTTTTGTAATATAATCGTGTTTCGTGATAATAGAATCAACATGTTATCGATCAAGCCAATTCAAACAATATTCACGGGCCTGCTCTTGACGTTTGATTTTAATTACGCCAGATTAATTACTCATTACAAGGATAAAGTTAGATCAGGTGAATAGTACCTACTTCTTAATGATATTTTAATGAAAAAGTCAAATTATAACAGTTGGTGGTTTTTCATTTGAACGACGTTTCGGTTTAAAACATTAGCCATTTTCAAGTTAAATGATAAAATTATATAACAGTGGTATTTATACAAGCTTAGAATAATAGAAATCTATGTATTAAAATAATTTTGCCCTTATATAGTCTGATTGCTTGTTATGGATAGGTTATAATTCCTTAATGAAAATAACAGTCTTGTCTACTTTGGCTATGTTTGAGAATGTCAATATTCTTATCAATGTTACTTTCTCTGTTGTGTTGTTGTTAGTATTTGCCAATTTCAGCATTCCTATGCTCATCGATCCGTACGTTGAGGTGCCGGTGAAGGTAACAGACATAACTTGTATTGCACAAGTCACAATTGTAACAGTAGACAACGAACTGGAGAGTAAGTAATGCTGGTTTAGGTTCGCAATGGCAGGCACTGTCGAAAATGTTCTTACTTCTAAAAACACTACTCTTTCTTTGTATCTGTATTTAGTTTTCCACATAACTGGTCAATATCCTTACGTGAATAATCAGCGGATATTTAATTCTTAAAAAGGAGTAAAATAGTGGCAACAGGATCCTTTTTTGAGATTTAATATAATTTGCAAGAAATTATTAAAATCAAAAATGGTTAAAAAATGTTTTAAAAAAGTTAACTGGATATCTAAGTGATTCAAAAGTTTTCCTAATATCTATACATTCTGAATTAAAAAGTCCTCAAGATGAGCAAAAGTGAAAATTTAATTCAAAAAGTTATAAAAACGTTATGATTTGTTTAAGCAATGTTGCCAAGTTGTAGGTGAAAGATTTGAGACGGTTATTGATCTCCAATTAAAATGTCAACATAATGCCCATGTTAATGATTGGTTCAATGTTCATTGATGAATTATTGTTTAATCCAATTCGCCTTTGTAAAAAAGTACATGAGTTCATGAACGATAAATTGTCCAAACGTTTGAACTGTTTATGAGGTTTTGAGCAATTTCACGTTCATGAACCAACAAAAAAACTGTTCATGAAGGTCATGAAAGTTTATTAACTGTACACGAAAGTTCATTAACTGTACATGAAAGTTCATTTACTGTTCATGAAATTAATGAATTGTTCATGAAATACGCATGAGCTGTTCATGATGTTAAATAACTGTTCATGAAAATTCATGAAGTGCTCATGAACTGTTCACGAGTTCACAAAGTTAGTTAGATGTTCCAGATTTTCTTAACAGTTCAAGATTTTAATTAAATTTTCACGAAAGTTCATGACCTATTCATGAACTCACACATTTTTTTTACTCAGTGGGAACAATTTCACATAAAAAATCAAATTACCTGCCCTCGACTGAAACCACCAACCCCTCCAGTTTTAATTGTAATATCTCTTTCAAACATCATTGCAGTGATTTCTTCATCGATCTTACGAGAAACTGTGATATCCTACAAATAAGAAAGAAATTATTCTTCAAAACTGTAAAACCTTTATATATAAGGAGGGGTGTTCTGGTATTACCAATGTTTATAGATAGATACGTTTAAAACAGATATAGAGTGAAAAAAGTTGATACGATGAGTACTCTGATTAGCTGTCATTTCAAATAGATGAATATACATTTACAACATTGTAATTAAAAAATGTTCAATATATTTATGCTTGATGGCACTCTGTAAGAAGTGCTCAACAAATGCTGGTTTGTTTAGGACCCACAAACCATATATGAGATATGCAAACTAGATATTGTTCTTGCGTATTTATTTATATCCTTTTGAGTATTGGCCATCTGTTTATAAAAAAGTAGGGTGAAAGTTTCCTACGAATCAAGTTGATGAATCAAGAAAGATTGTAAGAAATGCTGAACATTTCAATTGATTTGGTTAGAAACAATAAAAGTTTGCATACGAAATAAGTTAATAGTTGTGTGTCAAATTCCACGTGTTCAATTACTTACAGAAACCACTGTAAAAACAGTTCAGCAGTTCATGAACAGCTCATGAACGTTAAATTGAAATAACTTTAGTGAACTGTTCACGAACAGTTCACAAGAAGTTCATAAAAATTTGGGACATTTGACGTTCATAAACTGTTTATCAATCGTTTTTCGCAGTTAAGTTTATCAAAACAGAGCAAATTGATGTTCATGGATTGTCATGGTTGTTTATGAAAATGTAGTCTTGTGGAAAAAAGCTAACTATTTCGCTACTCTACACCTAAAGATTAAAATATGCGTTAGCTAAAAAAAATACAAAATGCCACAACACAATATAATATAATACGACAGAATACAATAGATGACACACAGAGGTTATTTACACCATGAAGTGATGACAATCGAAAGATAATCACTTTTAACATCCTTTCAACCCACAAAGAGGTGACAATTAAATTCTCAAGTTATTGAATAGACCAATTAACCACCTAAAAAGAACAAACGCTGTAAATGCCAAGTTGTGGTTGGTTAGACAGATATTTTGTAATGTGCACATCACTTCATTTGCTAAAAGTTAAGTGTCCCCTATATGAAACAGCCATTGGTAAAATGGAGTACAGGGGAGTGTGGGATAGGTCTAATGAAAACTTAATCAACTTTTTGTTCGCCTATACAGTAACACATACCTAGCTGAGTAACCCTGCTAGTCACCAGAAAAATCAAGATTATGACTTTTGTGATCAATGCATTTAGGATTGCTATTACTATTACCTATTATACTCTATGATATAATTCTAACATCTTTTTCCAGGATTAAAACTGGAAAAATATGTTTAACAGATGTAAAAGAGTTTTCAAATGTTATAACATTTCAGTTAAACATTTAGATCAGAAGCTCAACGAAGAACAACAATCCATATTTGAGACATGCTGCTGGTTAGATTGAAATAGGTCAGCATGATGTGTTTATCGTACCTCTAAACCAACATATTTGATTTCTTGATTGCGTCTGACAGCAGAAAGGAGAGCTTCGACACCTTCGTCACCAATTGGATTGAGCCCTAGCTAGAAATAATTAATAATGAGAATAATATTAATAACGTGCCATGATCATTAGCAGATACGATTGAAAGTCAACTATGTACAACAGTCCATTGACTATTTAAAATATAATCAACCATTCTAACATAGCGAGTTTTTCTAGTCATTTTCATTTGAGCATGTGCAGCTTCTATAAATAATATTTTTGTTAAAATAAAGCTTTTCAAGATTTCACCAGGGCTAAATACATACTGTGTTTCACAGCATAGAAACATGTTATTCACGTGTTACAGTTTTTATTGTTGTATACAGCGGTTGTTATTGAACTATTATTGAAATATTAGCAAACTTCCAAGTTAGTAATAAACATTGAAATAATTAATCCACCTTACACAAATTACTGACATGTTTGACAAATTATCTATCACCAAAGTAATTATCAAAGCCATCAAGAAACTAAATCTGACTTTGTATTCATGCAACACAAACTATCAACACAATTCCCGCTTCTGAATGCCTATTCAAAAACCATAATATCATGAAAGATTGTGTTAGTGGCTGCAACAAAGAGGGGAATTAGTCTAACCTCTGCAAAAAGGAAATTGAATCAGAAGGTAATAATGTTAAGTTATCATATTAAAAGTCACTGAATCAATAACTATAGCAGGTAGGAAATTAGATCGATATTTCATCTCAAAATTTACGTAATTTTTACTCAAAGCAAATGACAAACTTCTGGCTCAAAAGACATAATGGTGCAAGGCACACGCTACGAAAGATCATAAAACTATTTAAAAGTTCACAGAAAGTCCATGATCATGAACTACAGAAAGTTCATGAACTATTCAAAAGTTTATGAACGAAACAAAAGTCCATGAACTATTCAAAAGTTCATCAACTATTAAAACGTTCGTCAAACAATTTAAAAGTTCATGACAGTGACAGTCAAAATATTCATGAACTATAGAAAGCGCATTAACTATTCAAAAGTTAATGAAAGATACAAAGGTCCATAAACTATTCAAAAGTTCATCAATCAATTATTAGAAAGATCAAGTTCATCAATTATAAAAAGATCAAGTTCGTCAATTATAAAAAGAACAAGTTCATCAATTATTAAAAAGATTGTCAGTTATAAAAAGATTGCCAGTTAGAATATTATTCAGACTGTACATACCTTGAAGGAGATAAGGGCAGGATGTCTACCAAAGGCAATTGATAGTTTCACAGCACCTTTCGGACTGATTCGATTGTTACTACAATAAGCAAACAAAGATAAATCATCCGTTAGATGTTTTTAGATTACCGCTCTAGATGAGATTAGATGCTCTATAAAAATGTATTTTCGTGAGTCATTATTTAATCAATTTGAGCCATTATACCTTTTTTTAATTCTTTTTTTTTTATTATACAATTTGCGGCTACAAGTACACTATTATTCAAATGAAAATAACTAGGTCCTAGTATAAAAAATAATGTGTGTAATTTTTCATGTCTCTTGTCTCATTTCTTATACATAATGGATTTACTTTGTATACAGTTAAGCTTCCGTTTCTAATCACGTATACCTTGTAAATGTAAATCATTGTCCGTACTGCATTAATGCTTTTCACGTCTGCCATTCGTGGCAACAACACGCATATTAACAAAACTGGTCCACCTTCATAGAGGCTTTGTTTATCAATGGCCAAATTAACCTTTCATCCATTCTTTCCGTGTTAGTGGCCAGCTACAGTTATTAACATCAAATATATATCTCAGAATTTTCTATGTACGCGAAGCTAAATTAATTGGCAATGTACCTAATACCCTATATAATGTACCTGACATTGCCTTGCCTTGTTGAATTGCAGTTATATTTAACAATTGCAATACGAGTCTTCTTAGACAATATTTTGACGCAGTAGCTAACAGCAAATAGATTTATTAATAAAGAACAACGTTTCGGGTTCTCAACTGAGCCAATTTTCAAGTTAAATGCAAGGTTAAAAAGTAATCTAATTTATAGCTTTTACATAATAAATAGCTATAATAATAAATGCATCCTTGGGGATGAAATTTACGAAATACATTTGATCTTATAGAATCAGATTGTCCATTCAGGAATGGTTTCAATTCTCTAATGAAAATCAATTCGTAAAGCAAACAATCGAATTTGTCTTTGTAGCGGCATAGAATGGCAAATTGATTACTGATATCCTTAGGGGCGAGTCTGTCAGCAGAAGATTGCCTTGCATGCTCTTTAACGCGTTTGTGTAGATGCCACCAAGTAAAACCGACATAGTTTGCTTCACACAAACCACACTTAAATTGGTACACTAAGTTAATTTAAAATCTTTGGTTTTTTCTCAAGGTATCTGAGATCATCGATAATTTTTGCACTTTTAAAAACAGGTCTAAAACATTTCAGAACCTAATCATTGGCCGATTAAATAACAAAATCAGCTCAAGTTTTAGACCTGCTTTTAGTTAATTTTCTATTTCATATATCACTTTACAATAAATCAGGTAGGCTATTATCTTGATTTCATTCAGGATGTTTGGTTAGTTGGTTAGCATATCTAGAGTGTGTGAGTTTAGTAACCAGATGTCCTTCCAACAGTGCTTCTACAGGGGTTATACCCTGCGGTCCTTTCTCTAACGTCCTAACCATGTCACCAAGACCTCACTATCACTGTAGAAAAGGAAATAATCTGTTCTTAGCATATTAGGAGATGTGAGTTTAGTGTCCAGATGTCATTCCAGCAGTGCTTCTTCAGGGAGTTATACCTTGCGGTCCTTTTTGTAACACCCTAGCCACGTCACTGAGGCCCTTAGCTATCATTGTAGAAAGGACAATAATTGTTCTTAGCGTATTTGGAGGGTGTGAGTTTAGTGTCTATATGTCTTTCCAACAGCGCTTCTTCAGGGGGTTATACCTTGCCGTCCTTTCTCTAACATCCTAACCTTGTCACTGAGGCCTAGCTATCACTGTAGGAAGGACAATAATTTTTTCTCAGCGTATCTGGAGGGTGTGAATTTAGTGTCTATATGTCTTTCCAACAGCGCTTCTATAGGGGGTTATACCTTGCGGTCCTTTCTCTAACGTCCTAACCTTGTCACTGAGGCCTAGCTATCACTGTAAAATGGACAGTAATCTTTTCTTAGAGTATTTGGGGTGTGTGAGTTTAGTGTCCAGATGTCCTTCCAATCGCTTCTGTGGAGGGGAGTTATAGGAGTTATACCTTAAGATCCTTTTTCTAACGTTATAACCACGTCACTAAGACCTCACTATCACTGTGGAAAGGAAAATAATCTGTTCTTAGCGTATTCATAGTGTGTGAGTTTAGTGTCTTTGTTGAACAACAAGCAAAATCCAAAGAGAAAAATATTATATGTGTTATTGTTACCTAAGATCCAAATGTTCTAACGTCTGGTTTTTTCTTAGATAACGTCCGAATGCAAGACAACCAATATAACAAATACCATTCCATGACATATCAAGTGACATCAGGGTATCGTTGATCTGAAATATACCATCCAAAATTAATGAATTGGTAGAGCATATAAACAGCACAATCCATTAGAAAAACCTTTAATCATCTGAAGGTCATAAAAACTGAATAAAATTTTAAAAAGTTTATTTGAAACAAAAGTTGTAAATATTGTTCACAGAAGTGATTGAAATATATGTCGATCTATCTATGTTTGAAAATACAGCTGTGAAAAGGCTTCATGAGCACATGAACATAAAGTTTCCCATACGTTCATGAACTGTTGATAAAACTTTGAGCAATTTCACATTCATGAAGCAGTTAATGAATTGCTTGCGACTGTTATGGAACTGTTCACGGACCCACAAAAATGTGTTCATGAACGGTTTATGAAATCGTGGATAATTTCATAGGGGTTCACGAAAATATACTTAGATAAAATTCCCAAGTAAAATGACCATGAACAGTTTATGGAAATGCTCATTAAAATTCACTAGTAATAATGGACGATCATTAACTGTCCATGAAAGATTTACAGAAGGGTTCATGCACAGGTTTCCGTACATCCCTGGGCAAACACTTTAGCTCCTTCGAAAATCCTCTAGGTTTAGCCATTCTCTCAATTTTGTTTGCCGTGTCGGATTGTGTATTTTATCTTTTGCTGACTGTTTGAAACCAATCAAGAATTTTCAAGGATTTTTGTTATCGAACGCCTATGTTATTCTATTCGAACCATTTAATTCCAAATTTATCAAGCCCTTTCAATGTTGTGGCTTTTGCTGGCATTTTTTTTAGCTCAGTCAAGACTATGGACTTTTCTACAAAAGTCTCGAGATTGGGCCCATGTTGTCGCTCTTAAAAGGACTGTTCCCAAAAAAGAACATCAATGTCAGATAAAAACAGATTTATTGCTTAAAAAGTTGCCGTAGTTTGCCATGGGCCAGGGGTTCGACAAAAGGAGGGATCCAGAGGTACTAGATTTCAGAAGGTTAGAGCAAATTCAGAAAAATTTGACATTTTTATAATTTATAGGTCAAATTAGAACAAAAAGTTACAGAAGAAAATGTTGAAATTCCTGTAGGATCCCAGAAGTCTGAATCTTTTGTCGGACCATGCTTACCCCACTATCACAATTCCAGGTTTAAGAACAATTGCAAAGGATGATGAGTTACTTACTTTCAGAGCAGCAGCAAGTGAAACTGCACCTTTGTTACATATGCCATTCCATTTCAAATTTAATGCTTTCAAACCAGCATTGATACCCTGAAAAAATAAAATCATCAAATTCATCAGAAGAAACCTCTTTAGTGTTCTTATAAGAACAAAAGTACCATGTACCATGAATGACCATGCATGTAATGACTTAAATACCGGTAACAATAACTTCACCCTTGTGAAGAACAGTTCAGGAGCTCACGAGCAGTTCATTAATGTTAGAAGGCATCCAATTCAAGCTATTTGAATCAGTCTTTTTGATTGCACGCTTCACAATAAAATTAAAGTACAGGCAAAGTCCAACACCCTAACTATTACACCTAACTATTAACTATTACATTATTTTTACTGTGATAAGTGTTGATTTTACAAGAAACAAATCAAACCATACCAAGCCAGCTCCAAGGTAAAGCCCACCAAGTTCACCAAATTCATTATAGCTTAAATCCAAACAATGAAGAGTGGTATTTGTTTTTAACATTTCTGCAAAAGCTTGTGCAACTTTGTCTGTAAACCGATTTCCTAAAGTAAAAATTTCAAAATATGAAAGGTTTTGATAATATCACAAAATACCAACATTGATTAATATAATAATTGCTAGAGTTAATAACATAAGAATTTGCTTTCCTTATAAGACTTGAGCATTACTGAAAATTCATAAATTAAGCGTACTAATAGAAATCTTCGATTCCTAAAAAAGAAGAACCAAAAATTGGTGTGCACCCAATATCTTGGGAAATAAATCCACATCATGTATGACTGTTCTGTCGAAGACGTAGGCCTGAGATATAGAATTACTACAAACGGTAAACACTGTATCTGCATCATGATATATTTTACAGAAGAGGAACATGAATTGTAAAACAACACAAATCATAACAGTGAAGACACTTTCGAGTTTTTTATACCAAGGACAAAGGTAGGCATATGTGACACTAGTAGCTCCCTTCATTATTGCTAGCCATGTACATCTATGTAATTTGTGCTTAATTGACAACATATGTGAATAATTCTACCTCTTATATACAACTTACAAGAAAGTAATTATGACCATCCTATAGTCTATTGCAAAACCAACTCACATTAGCTTCACACAACTCAACTCATGATTAAAACATTTCATGAAATTTATGATAATTGAATCCAGTAAATTTATAATATTCATCTCCTTCAAAATCACTACATTCTATTGAACCGTTCAAGAAGCGCGAAACGTCAGCTCATGAGGTTCAATGATAGTTCATGAACTCATTGAATATTTTCAAATAGGCTGTACTCTAAGATTATGACCTGTCTAATCCATGAACTATTCCAGAACTATGCACACATTATACATACATGAATTTTCATATAAGGTGCTCTCCCCCCAGCGAAAAATTCAGAAGTTCATGAAAAGTTCATGAAAATCAGGGTCAATTTAGCGCTCATGAACTCTTTAGCTTTTTTCACAGGGGTCACAAAAAACATTTTTGAAAAGTGAATAATGAAATCAGATTATAAAATGGGACATCATAATCAAGAATAAACCGGAAATTTATTGGTCTGTTATATTGTTTGAATATGATGTGGAAGAAACTTCTCATTTAATTTGATTGGTTATCTAAACAAATCTGACGCTTTATGGGAGAAAATTTGCTAAATCTGCTTCTGAATAAACAGATCGAGCCATATGTTTGTTAATGAATTTTAGGATGATGATTCTGACAGGGATAGAGTCTTGCAACTCAAAATCAAAAATGTGACATGTACGCATAGAAAAAATATTGTTTGATCAAAACATGTTCTGTCCCATAATGCACTATTTAAACTTGATGTTTTAACATATGCTCGCATAAAAACTTCAATATATGAAAGAAATGAATGAAGATATTTACTACAAATACTATTTTTGAAGTAATTTCAGTGTTGTTCATTGGGTCAATCTTATTACCTTTTAAAATCAATGTTTTAATAGTAGAATTTTGCATCAGTGTCTTTGCAAATGAAATACCACCAACGGCACCAATTAAATTATCAGTTAAATCCTTCAATAAAAACATGCAAAAAGTATCAAATCCCTAAATTTGAGGAAATGTTATCAAACTGTTGAAAACATTATTCAATGATCAGTCACTTGTAAATTTGAAAATCTGAAAACCTGCTGAATAGGCTACTTAATAGGGCCCTTTTTATATTAGTACTAATATAATTAGTTGCTTTCAAATGTTAAGGTGTGTTTTAGTAGTTTTTCAGTTGAATGAGAACAATCTAGATAGCCTGTGTCTGGTGAATTTCAGTATGTTTTCAGTACTTAAATCTTATTCCATTATGTATTCAGTAGGTTTTCAGTTGCGATTCAGTATATCCAAGATTTATAGCCACTGTTGATATCATGCAACGTTTCAAAGATATCAGTATTTTGCAAATAGCTTTTACAAAACTCAACTGTTTTATAATCCTTCTAAATATAACAATCAATTTATTATAACAATATTTGGCAGAATATGGAAAGTGCTATCAACAGAGTTGTAAACTGTGTCCAGAATTTGAAAATATATATTTAGTTTCACTTACCACACATGTCAGGTAAATATTATCATGTAATGCTAATGACAGCATCAATCCACCATTTCTCCCAAGATGGTTACCAGTCAAGTCTAATTGTTCTAATGATGTGTTAACCTGAATTATACCAAAGACATAATATCAAAATAAATAACAAGAATGTCTTGGACAAGAAAGAAAATATTGATGTTTATTAACTGGACTACATTGTATACGACATGACGACAATATATGTCATATGGAGTACAGGCTTCATAAATCTTAAACAAAGCTCATGAATGAATGAATTTTCCAAAAAAGGTTATTCGAATATTCTTAAAAAGACTATGTTCAAAAATGATGAGATCCTCTGCGAAAAAAGTTCATGATCTCATGAAAATGAAATTGTCCAAAAGTTGATGAACTGTTCGTGAACTTTCAGGAAGATTCACATTCATGGACTGACTTGTGAAGTTCATGAACTCTTCGTGACTGTTTGACATTTTGCGAAGAATGACGGAATAGTGTAAAGGAAAATGTAGTATAGGAAAGTTTCAGTGTAATAATGTGCGTTAATATCTATTTGCAGTGTAATGACTCATTTACAAAAAATCACTCTTTGCAAAAAGGAGCCACTAGTGGTAGGGTAATACAAGAGTGGGGTAATACAAGAGTGGGGTGATACAAAAATGGTAGGGCACCTTAGGGAAATACCGTCTCAATTACTTTGTTATAAATGGTTGATAAAATTTCAAAATCACAAACAGTATGATAAATCATATGAAATCATTTCTTTGGAAACGTTATTAAAAATCTACAACATCGATTATTGGCTGCTGCAGTCACCAAGTAGTACATTAATATTTTATTAAATCAATTGTTCTCCTTCATTAGAAAACAAGATGGCCGCAATTGATAATCAAAACGAGACATGCCATAACCAATGGAAAGGGAGGCAATTTTGTTGGTTTACACAAGTTGAAGTAATCATGTAGTACTTAATTAGTAATTAATTACTTTGGGGAAAGTACTTAGTAATTGTAATTGATTACTTTTTCGTCTGAAGTAATTAAAAACATAATTAGTTACGATTGAAGAGAAGTAATTTGCCATTAAATGTGATTACATTTCTAAAGGAATTCTCACATCACTGGTTCGCAAAACAATTTTGTTTTAATGAATTTTGATGCAGTTCTTATAACACAATTCACCTAGCGCTGCTACTGTTCTACCTACATGGAATGTGGGATCACAGGTTGAAGCAGACTAGAATGCTTTTATATTTGCAGTCGAACTCTTCTTAACTAAAAAGCATATAAATCAGGCAAGAATACAATTTAACCTTATCAAAATTATGTGATGAAAAGGTAAAATATTTAGGTTTCTCATAATCAATCTAAATTTAAAAAATATTTCCTAAATCGAGCGAGATGAAGTCTTGAATGTGATAACAGTAGGCCTATATCAGGAATAGCAAGTGTTGTATGTAACGGATTGAGAGATTACTGCTTGCATCAAGCTGTGCTTGACATTTGGATGGCGTGACCGCGTTTGGTGAATTAGTTATATGTAAATAATTTCATACATTCAACATCTGTATGAATTTGAATTTTTCCAAGAGAGCCTTCCAAATAAACAAGCATATGCTCTTACAGGATGACCCTGGTAATACTCAATGCTATAAATATGATTGAATTTATATTGTATACAAACTTTGTATGCTGAAATTCTTTGAGTTGACTTTATAAAAATAAGTATCTATCTATCTATCTATCTATCTATCTATCTATCTATCTATCTATCTATCTATCTATCTATCTATCTATCTATCTATCTATCTATCTATCTATCTATCTATCTATCTATCTATCTATCTATCTATCTATCTATCTATCTATCTATCTATCTATCTATCTATCTATCTATCTATCTATCTATCTATCTATCTATCTATCTATCTATCTATCTATCTATCTATCTATCTATCTATCTATCTATCTATCTATCTATCTATCTATCTATCTATCTATCTATCTATCTATCTATCTATCTATCTATCTATCTATCTATCTATCTATCTATCTATCTATCTATCTATCTATCTATCTATCTATCTATCTATCTATCTATCTATCTATCTATCTATCTATCTATCTATCTATCTATCTATCTATCTATCTATCTATCTATCTATCTATCTATCTATCTATCTATCTATCTATCTATCTATCTATCTATCTATCTATCTATCTATCTATCTATCTATCTATCTATCTATCTATCTATCTATCGATTATAGCAAGTCTTTTACAGCAAAACAAGATACGAATCGATGACGGTGTGCAGCTCTCTGACATCATCATCCAAAGACATGGAGTAATTCAAGGCGATAGTCTGTCACCTTCACTTTTCATTTTATTTATTGCCGACCTGGCTGATGTGTTTCGAAATATTTCTAATCTTAAATTTCTGTTCTATGCTGATGATTTGGCTCTTTATTCTACATCTCCTGTGTCAATTCAGAATGCACTAGATGCTCTGTCTTCTTGGTCAAATACGAACAGTCTCTCAGTCAACCTAGACAAAACCAAAATTATTAAGTTCAGAAAAGGTGGCCGGTTGAAGTCTGATGACAAATTTATTTACAGAAACGAGGAGATTGAAATAGTTAAAAGTTACACTTACCTTGGCATTGTTCTACAAACTTCATTGGTATTCACTCAACATATCACAGACAAAAAATATAAATTGTTAGCAACCATTGGCCTCATTAAATATTTACAGCTTGTATCCGTTTCGACAGCTATTAAAATATTTGACATGAAAATTAAACCTTCTATCACATATGGCCTAAATTTAATTTCACCATATTTATCATTATCAAACGTATTGGAGCTAGACAAGATAAAAGCAAACTTTTTGAAGCGTGTTCTTGGTATTTCGCCACGTTCATCAAATACTCTGTGCTTCATGATGGCTGGCACATCAACATTCTTTGATGAAGTCAAAACTAACTTCCCCTTCCAACAAAAAGTCATTCAAGATCATGCTGCACATATACTAGAAAAGGCAAACAAATTAGAACAGTCTGGCTTTCTAATGGCGCCTGCATTTTTATCAGAAGGGTGGAAATCATGTCAGCAACCAAATAGAAACTTTATTACACGTCTTTCTGTTCATGGTTTCCATCACCTCATCTGTATCAATGAAAAATTTCACAATCCATCAACACAATGTATCTGTAAACAATGTGGCATGGAAGCAAATGATAGATATCACATCATCAAATGTAAAATGATCACATCATACATGCAATTTGTAAAATTGAAAGATTCTTGAAAAAATGAATAAAAAACAATAATAATAAATGAATAAAAAAAAAAAAATAATAATAAATAAATAAATAAATAAAAATAAAAATAATGATTAATAATAATAATAATACTAATTGATCATTGATCAACACATATCAAATATTATACTAAATTTGCTATATTAACCAATTAGATTTTAACTTTTATACTGTACTTATCTTAAATTTTGACTACCCTGCATTAGGGTGAAATAAATACGTTTACATCTATCTATCTATCTATCTATCTATCTATCTATCTATCTATCTATCTATCTATCTATCTATCTATCTATCTATCTATCTATCTATCTATCTATCTATCTATCTATCTATCTATCTATCTATCTATCTATCTATCTATCTATCTATCTATCTATCTATCTATCTATCTATCTATCTATCTATCTATCTATCTATCTATCTATCTATCTATCTATCTATCTATCTATCTATCTATCTATCTATCTATCTATCTATCTATCTATCTATCTATCTATCTATCTATCTATCTATCTATCTATCTATCTATCTATCTATCTATCTATCTATCTATCTATCTATCTATCTATCTATCTATCTATCTATCTATCTATCTATCTATCTATCTATCTATCTATCTATCTATCTATCTATCTATCTATCTATCTATCTATCTATCTATCTATCTATCTATCTATCTATCTATCTATCTATCTATCTATCTATCTATCTATCTATCTATCTATCTATCTATCTATCTATCTATCTATCTATCTATCTATCTATCTATCTATCTATCTATCTATCTATCTATCTATCTATCTATCTATCTATCTATCTATCTATCTATCTATCTATCTATCTATCTATCTATCTATCTATCTATCTATCTATCTATCTATCTATCTATCTATCTATCTATCTATCTATCTATCTATCTATCTATCTATCTATCTATCTATCTATCTATCTATCTATCTATCTATCTATCTATCTATCTATCTATCTATCTATCTATCTATCTATCTATCTATCTATCTATCTATCTATCTATCTATCTATCTATCTATCTATCTATCTATCTATCTATCTATCTATCTATCTATCTATCTATCTATCTATCTATCTATCTATCTATCTATCTATCTATCTATCTATCTATCTATCTATCTATCTATCTATCTATCTATCTATCTATCTATCTATCTATCTATCTATCTATCTATCTATCTATCTATCTATCTATCTATCTATCTATCTATCTATCTATCTATCTATCTATCTATCTATCTATCTATCTATCTATCTATCTATCTATCTATCTATCTATCTATTTACTTGACTAATTAACTAGGAATATAGAAGTGTGAAATTCTACATTTATGCAAAATCTTTACACAAAAATTCACAACCATTTATGCAATTTCATGACAGAAGCGTTGACAGACTTCTTTTGCGGTTGATTTAATAATATTATGTACTGTACAAATAGGTATGCGAATCCGGTGTGCCGATCAGATCAGATAAGCTTTTGGATCGAAATTAGATTGATTTTCAGTTTTTGCATCAGATTGGGTTGACTTTTTCTGTCAGGTTAATTCAGATATTAAAAATATATGTACATTGTTTTTTGCAGTTTTCATTGTTTTTAACAACATTTGTCATTAGATTTAATCAAGTGATCATATGTAGTTTGCTTAAAATTCGAATCGGATGAAAGATTTCATATAATAATAACTGAATACCTTTAATGCTTTACAGACAGCGGCACTTCCCATATTACCAACACCGTGATATTTCATTTCAGCATAATTTTGATCAAAACATTTTGCAAGGTATCGTATTGGTATCACACCTTGAAACAAAAATGGTAGCACCTTGTAATAAGTAACAAGAAGGTGCATTTCAATTTATCTCAAGATCTAAAGGAGAGTTGATTCAACTCTATGCGCCTTAATAACTATCAACACTCTCTAATATTCGAAAGTAAAGTGTAACCTGGTTGAGTAAAATTTGGATAAATGAAATTCCTGCATTTCTGCAAGTTGGCTTTTAAACCCTCTAAACTCTTTCCTGGTCTAATTCGTGTTAAGCAATTTCGGATAATAAATCGTTAACAATTTTGACTTGGATTTAAAGGAGCAATATTGACCGGCGGTCGGTACGAGCGCTACAAGCTTGAGCTTTATATAAATTCAACGATCAATGTCAGTCATGGCTTAGCATGGCTTCAAATTCTAAGTATAGTATCAGCATGGTTTAAGGCACAGAAACAATACAGACGACAAACACACATGTGACTCTAAGAGCGTGTTGAGCCCACCAGTCATTTTGGCCCCTCTGAGCAGGTTACACTGTATACTCATTTGAATCACAGTGTTTAGATCTATGTTTCCAATTTTTTATTTTATCTTTTTTTATTTTCTATTTTTCACATCGAAACAACATGTATTGCTTTATTTCACCGTCTTTGCAGCTTTCCGTCTAACTACTATTGATCGTGAGGGATGCCCCCAAGGATCTCCATTATCCAACACTGCCCACATTAAACCAAGGAAATTTGCTACTTTCATGTAAATTGTAGATTTGTATTCATACCTATATCTTGACAAGTTTCAAAGTAGCTCTGAGATGAACCAGGACGTGACAAACATTTCTTTTTCTCATGATTATCTTTGAATTAAATAGACAACAAAATGTATCAACAAATAATGTAGTAAACAACGTTTCGCCTGTCAAAGAAATTCATGAGTTCATGAAGAGTTGGAATATGCACAGTTAATGAACATTTTGTGAACCAGCTGAACAGTTCATGAACATATTTGTGTGGGTTCACAAGAACAATCACAAAGAGTTCATGAACAATGAAATATTTACAAGGATTATGTCCAGATATACTATTGTTATACAACAGACACCTCTATACAGTTGTCAGGATATTTGAGTCTAACACAATGATCTCAAATATTCTTGTATTAAATAATTAGGATTCATCTTTAACTTTTTAAGATTAAGGCAACCACATTACTGAATGTAGCATATCTAGATACATTGAACCTATGTATAAAGGTCACTCTATTGAGTATAGAGCTTCTATACCTGTCTATAAGGTCACTTTATAGTGTTAGCCTACGAAGTATGTTACGTTCTATCAAATCTAACATCCACGGAAAGGTTCCATCTTTGATGGCAATTCTGGCATATCCGAATCGCTACTGACAGAGATAATCCATTCTAAAATATCACAAAGGTTTTCTATGAGCTGATCCCAACTCTAGTCTCATAACCTACCAATATAATGTGATTATAAAATGGTTTACTTTGATAAATATTGCCCATTGACTACCGGTGGACAAATCAGTGGTCAGTGGGCAATACACATCAAAGTGAACCATTTTGTAATCACATAATCAGACATAAATGTTCTTGATATTATTCGTTGAATAGTATAGTTAGAAATGAAAAAAAAAACATTTTACAGCAATTGCCACTTGGGTATATTCAAAACCTGAAAACGTACTGAAAACGTACTAAAAACGTACTGTTTCAAAAGAAAGTTTGTCATGGGAATAAGAAGTTTTAAATTAACGTTTCTGGTGAATTTCAGTAGAATTTCCATACCCAATCGTATTCCAGTACCTTTTCACTGAGTTTTCGGTAGCGATTCCGTACATAAATGATTTAAACTTAACACTTACCCAGAGATATACACTCTATATCAGTATCAAAGCCATCTTCGTTTTCTTCTGATGCATTACATAGCTCATCATCAGAACCACTAATGTTAGATGCATCATTAAAATCACAATTAGGATTTTCTAAACCAATTTCATGCTCTTCTGCTTTAGTCGAAATTGATGGCACATAGTCTAGTGAATTTTGTTCTTCTACATTTTTCTTGTTAAATAACATTGGGGTTGACGAAGAAGAATGAGAAGTTGTATTGGACATCATTGTATAATTGCTAAGAGGTTCAGTTGGGACTGTGAAATTTAAACAAAAATAAGTTCCGTCTTTTACTAAGCTTATTACTGATTAGCTCAGATGGCAGAGCAACCGAACTTCAGATCGATCATATCTGATCGACTGTGGTTCAAATCCACCTAAGGTCAACTCAGCCTTGACCTTACCTGAAACATCAAATGAGTCTGGATCATCGGATGGAATGGTCCAGAGGAAATTGCATTGTGAGTAGCTGAGGCGCATCGTGCGCATTGACAATCAAGACCTATCTGCCATGAAATCTGTTGAAATTGATCTGCCAGTGTCGCGGCTGAGATCAACAATGAGCGTTTAAAATCATTGTTCTCAGCGAAAAAAGCCACTCATCTAGAAATAGAGGAGTGGTACGGGTGCCTTCGGTAGGGCGACACCGTCTACATTACTTACTTTAAGCTTATTACTGTGAAATAATAATAATAATAGGGTCTAATGATTTATATAACACATTGCATATTTAATAAATGTTTATGATAACTAGATTCGAGTTGCATGCAAATGCATGCTTATATTGAGTTGTGAATTATCTGGCCTAGCTGATTCAAAATAAATACTCTTTTTGAAACATATTCTCATTCGATGACTAACTGGATAGCCTACTAGTGGTCTTAAATTCAGCCAGCAATTTCTTCTGAGCCTTTTTACAATTTAAGGCAGCCTAATAATTTAATGCTATGGTACAATGTACTGTGATACATAATTTACAAATAGTTAGACTGGTTGTATGGATTAGTGGGCAATTCCATAAGAGATTTGTTGAAAATTATAATTTTCTAAATAAATTCGATATTTATTTGGTGGTAGGCCTACATATGCTTCAATTGTTATAATATGAAGTTCTAATTTTGTTCTGATAATCATTAAAAAATATCTGGAAGAAAAACTAGCTTGCGCTGAAAATAGTTTCGTCACATGTGAAATCAACGAAAAATAAAACATGAAGCATTGATAAAGCTTCATTTTAAATATAAAAATTTGTAAAGTTCGTCTTCTTTGTTATTTATTAAATTAAACAACCTGAAGAAGTGAAATATTTTTCAAAATAGTTGCTGCTAAAAACGGGATTATTAGTATTCAATTTACCTTTAATTAGACGCACAATTATGGTTTTACTGTTATGTTCAATGGCGATTGATCAGTTTTGATTTTGTTGTTGTTGTTAATGATGTTGCTTTTATTTGACTATGGATTATATATATACAGTGCCAGTGAAACAAATGTTTTCCTTTCAAATGATAAAATTCTTCATTGGTTTATTTTGATATTTTGCATGTTCAAATAATTCACAAAACAAAGTGCAACTTTTTATACCTTCCATTGAACCAAAATACTTTCTCATTGTTCAAAAATTACGATTTTTGTAAATGAAACATTACATACAAATTTATTAATTCATGGGAATATAAATGGGTGACGTTATTTAAGAGATAATCCGTCAGATTGGAAAGAATGCATTATGCGTGGC
The DNA here is from genome assembly GCA_916610825.1 of Haliclystus octoradiatus. Taxonomy (NCBI): domain Eukaryota; kingdom Metazoa; phylum Cnidaria; class Staurozoa; order Stauromedusae; family Haliclystidae; genus Haliclystus; species Haliclystus octoradiatus. The sequence continues at coordinate 6,239,026 of OU744452.1, forward strand.
CAAGGTCATATTTTTCTTGGAAAATGTGCGGCTGAAAGTCAAATTCTGGTGTAGTTTTGCGCAGGTGGATCTCATATGTAGGCAAATTTCAGATATAACATACGGATCTGGATTATACAGCACGTTTTTGAGCGTGCCATGCTTTTGTTTACAAAACACAACAGTTTTATAAACAGTGCGCTCCAAATCGATAGCTCGCATAGGAAGAGCGTGCTTTCACTTGAAGGCGAACTTTCACTTCGACATTCCAGGGATTCCTCTCACCATATTTGGTAAAACGCGGGTGGAGGTCGAGAAAGAAATGTCTAGCCTCTTTTTCTCGGCCGTTGCCTAGATACAGTTCTGTTTTGCAAATAAACAGATGAATAATCTTTGAATTTCTTTCGAATTATAATTGAAATCCACAAAATAATAATAGGGAAACTACTCAGAGCATCTGTACTTCTCAATTGAACATGAGTAAACTTTCAAATAGTATTAAGTAAACACTTAGGTTCTATATATATGCTCTACAGATTAGATATAAGCCACTGTCTTATAATTGTAGGACCATGGTAGGACCTAACAATTATTTCAAGGTTGAAAAACTATCATTGTAAAATAGTTTCAACTATTTGATGGCGAATTGTGATCAAAATCACTTTTTTAAGCAATAAATTTATTTCACGCAAAGCGTATATTTGTCAATCAAAAGTCTTGTGAGATATTTTCTTACGCGTCATCATGTAATTCACAGGAAGTTTTTACACAACCCTTGAGGATGGCTTGCTGTATAATTAAACATTTTTAAAAGCTCGCACCTTCAATTGAAAGCACGCTCGAAAGCGCACTGTATAATCCAGGCTTTAGATCATGGCAATTATGTCATTTTCTTATGAAATGCGGATAAAATTATGAAATGTGCGACTGTAATTTCAGCCGTGAAAATGATTGTGCGGCCAAGATCTTGCCAAGATCAAACAGCAAACTTTCAAATCTGGATAATCCGTGATAACAGTGTGTTTTTATACTGTCAAGATGAAACCTACTAAAATAAGCAGGGAACAATAGGCTACATTTGTACGCTATAAACAATATTCCAATATAAAAGGTGACATTATAAACAGTTTCTACTGTATGTAGTTTTATGTATGTCTGAACCCTACATAATCAATAAGTACCTTGATTTATAACATCATTGCGGTTGTGGATAGCATCTATTTTTGACAATTTGTATTTCTTAATTATTCCAACTTTCTTAAAAACTTTTTTATCGGTAGGGTTGGTAGGTGTTACTGCTTTTGATTTTACTTTAACAGAATGTTCATTTTGTGTGACTTTTCTTATAGGAGTAGATGATCTTGATGATCTTGCTCTTATTGGTTGATTAATGCTATTGTTTTTCTGTGTTAAAGGAGGTTTTGGAGTTAACAGATACGAGAAACTACTGCTTGTACTTGATCTTTGCATTAAAGTAGGCCTAGAAGGCCCATGTTTTGTTTCTGCTGACTTGTTGTTGATATGCCTAAGGCTAGGCATAGATTTTGTCTCTGAAATTACTGAAAACCGTTCTCCATTCTCAGTAGGCCTATTTTCTGCTTCTCGTAGTAAAGTAGCAGGTTTTGATATAGCCATGTAGTTTCTCGATAGGGTAATTGAGCTATTATCAACACTCAAATGCCGTTCTGTATTTCTTATTCTTCCCGTTGCTTTTGGAAATGGAAATCTTCCAGTAGCAATTTGGGTGCCATTCTTATCCATCATCTCATAGTAAATCCGTGTTAAATCCAATCGCAATAACAGCTACTTCTATTCATCCTAGGTTTGACAAGAGAACCATAATTTTCCCATTATGTTAATTGTGAAGTTGCAAACATCTTAGCAGACACGGATAAAACCGCAAACATCCACAAATGATACTCATTTGTCATTTTTGCTATTCTAGTTCTGGAATGCATGAGGAATCCGCCATGTTGCCAAACTCTACTTTGGATTCTGATTTTGGTCGAAAATGAGATTGTCCATTTGTTTCTGTTTCCATAGCAACAATATTTTTTTTAGAATGGTTTTGAACTTTGTTGCTAATATCCATTTTCTCTTTTGAATTCTATAAATTTAGTTTTATTCCAAATTTTACTTAATGATGATAGAAACGTTTCAAGCACTGTAAATAATGTTTCATCAACATCATCATCATCATCTTAATTAATTATTATAATTTAAATGTCTATATGACATTGAATAGTTTAATGTGTACACTTATAAAGGAATATGATTCACAAATAAATGAAACTAAATGACATTTTTTAGACGGGGGTGTGCCATTTCAAAAATTGAAGAAACATCTAAAATTTCATAGCAATTGAGGATGGAGACCCTAATTTTCATGTTTTTACGAGTAGAACAAAGGAAAAGTTCTAAAAATTTCGAAAATCTCTAAATTGACACCCAAAAATTGCACAAGTATTTGGAAAAATGCACCCCTTAAAAATTTCACGTCCCCGTATAGCCAATGTATGGAAGACCCCCCAGGATGCAGTCGGTTGTTCTGTCTCTAACAGAAAGCCAAACTAGTTGACTTTGCATATCAAAGACACGAGTGCGATAGTTACAACAACTATGCACTATCCTCATTCCTCTGTTTCGCAATATCTGGAGGTGATCTAGATGTTCGGTTTTATAATTCCCCCATGCGACAGCGCAATAGTCAAAATGTGGTAAAGCAATGGTGTTATAAATAGTTGTAGATGTAGATGAAAAACTGTAAATATTATATTTACTTTTAAAGAACAGCGATCTGCCGATCATGACGTACGAACAGAACTTAGCCGAATAAGCAACAAAATCAGCTGAAATTTTAGACATGTTTTCAAAAGTGCAAAAACTATCGATGGACTCCGGTGGGACAGGAATGGTTCAGAGGGAATTGCATTGTGAGTAGCTGCGGCGCATCGTTGCGCATTGACAATCAAGACTTATCTGCCATGAAATCTGTTGAAATTGATCTGCAGTGTCGCGGCTGAGATTAAAAAAGAGCGGTCAAAATCATTGCTCTCAGCGAAAAAGCCACTCAGTTATCTAGAAATAGAGGAGTTGTACGGGTGCCTTCGATAGGGCGACACCGTCTACATTACTCTACTTTATTATACAGCCAGAAGGAATTTGAGAATAAATATCCCAATTACATTATTTTACATCTTCAATTCAAAATGTGGCTAGTTTGCCTTTCATACTTGAAAATTCAATTGCTTCTCTAATGTAATAATCGACACGCAGGTATAAACTGAGATTACAGATAATAGGCTTCTAAATGATCTATTTGAAAATTGTTGCAAGTTTGAAGACGCAAGACTCAAGCCTTCTAAGCGAGACTATCTAGCCCATCTAGATGACCGACAGCTTTCCTCCGCCAACGGCCAACAGCTTGAGCATCGCTGTGGAACAGCTGAAAAAATAACGATGTTTGACACTTTTTTATTCTGTACTCCGTGTTCTGTGCTCCGTGAGCCTGACCCACTGGCTGAACTCAGATACCGTGAAAAAAAAAGATTTTAAATCAACAAAGCCTTGTGTACCATCTTAAGTGTGGTTTGTATGAGGCAAATTATGTCGGTTTTACTTGCCGGCATCTACATAACACGTTAAACAGCATCAAAGACAATCTTCTGCTGTTGGTCAACATTTACAAAATTTGCTCATTGTTAAATTAATTTATTTGCTGTTTAGCTATAGTGCGTCAAAAAAAAGCTCCGCTACGCTCGGACTCGTGGTGAATGAAATAATAATCAAAATAAACCAAATGAAATCAAATTCAATAAAATATCAAATCAATCAAATCATCATGCAAGGAAAAATCAAATCAAATCAAATTCAAAAAATTAAAATCAATCCAATCGAATGATATGAAATCAGATTAAATAAAATAATCAACTTTAATCAAATAAATTAAAATAGATTAAAAAAAAAAATGGAAGTAAATTAAAATTAATCAAATTAATATAATAATTATTGTATAAGATCAATAGATTAATAAAATAACTAAAAAATATGAGATAGATGTTAAGAATGGAATAATAAAATAAAAGTTGAAAAAGTAAAAAGAAAGTAGAGTAAAACTATCAGAAGAAAAATACATCCAAATAATAAATCAAATAAATAAAAGGAAAAGATGATTAATGCAGACCGATGGATCTGGATTGCAATCCCATCCGCCTAATACAGATGCTCCTCCCCCAGACAATACCAAGATGGAATAAATGGTGATTTTCACTGCTTATAATACAGGTGTGAGTTGTAAATGACGTGCGAAATTGTCTCATCTTAAGCGGATGTTGCAGCAGAATCGAAACATTTTGATAAACAACTTTAAAGAATTGAAACAACAAATAACCATGAGAATTATTACCAGAAGAAAATTTATTTCTCACTAATTATACTAGGGGCCTAGCGCAATATTTTGACCTACAGTGAATGATGTGATATTTTCCGTTCGGAGTATCGCTTTGTCATTGTTGTCTCATGGACAAACTGGTTTAAATAGTCTTTTAGAATTTAGTCCAAATAATACCATGACGACTGGTTTAGCAGTTTAATTTAATAAATAACTTCAGAAAACAATATAAACAATAAATATATAATACTGTCTTGTCTAAGCCCCAAAACAAATGATGAATTGTCGGTTTAAAAGTTCTCTCGGTCAAAACACAACAGAAATTATTTTCAAAGTTTCACCTCAAGTAGTGATGTTACAGAACGATTAAAACCTTTCATTAACCATTTCAAATGATGAGAAGAAGAAAACAATCATGTGTTCTACCAATGAAGAGATAATCACGATGTAAACTAATCCAGGAGTATTAGAAAACATTTCATTTAATAATGCAATTGTAATCTAGCTAAGCTGCGAGTACACCAACATGGCTGCCATCAGAAAATTTTAGTAAAATGTCACCTGAGTGAAAATGCTTCTAACCGTGATTCCAAAGGCAATGCTAGAATCTGAACAATAACTCAGTGAAGTCTAGGTGGATATTGTGCAATCGCTGATTGTCTATGTATTGTTTGCGGACACAGCAGTATGCGATTTGCTATTTACACAAAAATCACGCTAACGGTCACAATCACGGTAGCTATGTGTGAAAACGTAGTCGCAGCATAATTTATAAGTCGCGCCCAAAATCACGCTTTCGTAACCGTGATTTACCAATTTTATTTTAACCTGATGCCATAGACTCATGGATATTCCGTAACCATGAGTCAAAAACTCCGCGATTCCCCCATGACATATTCATTCTCTTTTTATATGTGAACGTGCCATTTTGATTGAGTAGGACTCTTTCACATATCTGTGTTAATACATATTAACACACTTTTTTGTAATAAATTTCTGATCTATGATTTTTGTCGTCAATTTTTGACTGTCTGCCGGATATATAAAAAATTGAACTTGAAAAAGAGTTTTTAATTTGAAAATCAAATTTAAATTTGAAGAACGTTTTTTTAAATTTTTGGAACTTTTCACTTTCTTCCAGTGACACTCCTCCATTCTTCCGTAGCTGGTGTTTAATAGACACCACCCCCGCTTAGATGAACGTTTTAGCACGTGGCGTTGGTGTGCCATTTTCAGATGGCTACATATATATACTTCTATATATATAATTCTAATTTTAATAGAGTAAAAACTAGAAGTCTGTCTGAAGATCGCAGTGAAATGCGTGAAACTTGAGCAACAGTAAAGAGTGCGTATTTTGTTTCGGACTCCCTCATCATAGATTATTACTAATATATAGGCTTATAATTATTAACGGAGTGTCAAGGTGATTGATCCACACTCTCGTTATGCATGTCATTCAATGTAAACTTATTCAAATCTCAGCCACAAATTTCAGTAAAATGTATAAAATGATGTTAAGAGGTACGATTTCTCCCTTCTCTGAAATTCGCCCCGTATGGCGATCATCGGGCATGCATAGTTTCATAGTGCTCCACACACGTACATGTATATACACACTACTCATACCAAAACCAGGAAAAAGATGTGGAATTTCATGGCGTTTTCATGGTCTCTTTAGATAGTTAATATGGAGGTTTGCATTGTTTTCATACTTTTTCATGGTCTCTTTAGATAGTTAATAAGGAGGTTTGCATTGTTTTACTTTTTCACTTTTCATGTTGTTTTAACAACTCTTTCATAGTATGTTCCAGGTTTTGGAGTTGATATTGAAATGGAGATATCAAAGTTAAAGTTTTTATTTTTATCGTGATCGATTAAATATATGTCATTAACGTGTCACCTTTTATTCGATTGTCAGCCATGCAGGTAGCATACTGATGTGCCCGATGGTTTAATTATGCACTACACTTCAGTCGCTTTATGCATTGAGATTAAGGTTCAACTTGCAAATAAGTGCTCTTACTTTCTCAAGTCATTTCAATATTGCAAACATCTTGAGATAGTGTTATCAATGAGGCGTGTATAATATTCATGATTATCGTGATATCCTCAATCAAGATACAACTGACATTGCCTTTAATTAGTATTTAGATGTTTACTAAAGCTTTAGAATATAATTTTCTATATATGATATATTATATTTAATAATATATATAATATATAGGATGAAAGAGTCAAAAATTATTAACTTTACATGGGTTCAAAACGTAATTTTTTGTCGAGTTTATTATCATTTGCATCATTCATTATTGGACGGCGAACATCTCCTCCAAGTCCTTGCCAGTTCATTTCGTTAATGTAATCACTTTTAATGTAAAAATCAGTGATATAATTAGTTATCATTCCATTTAAAGTTTTCTTTAAATATATCATATATTGAACTTCATCGACACTTGTGCTCAGCGTTGTCATTACGAAACCTTTACAATACTCTGAAAATGCATCACAGATTTTCTTTCCTTCTCCTGGCGTTGTTACGTAGAATGCACAACACTTTGGTACAACCGTTCCTCCGCATGTAAAATCTCCAAGTATAGGACTATCTGCCTCTTTAATTTGAACATATGTGCTGAGGAATTTTTGTTTCATCTGTCTTGAAGGAATATTTACATGATTTAACGGTATCTCAGCTTCTTTTTCAGTCAATATTAACGATGGCTGTGATTTTGGTATATGTTTTTGTGTTTCAACTACTGGTCTATTCAACTCTTTTACTCGTTGATTAGTCTTTCTCTTATCAGACTTGTTTCGACAAGGCTGTGCATTCCTATCAGAACAATCTTGGCCCCTCATAAAACCTAGTTGGAAAACAATTAATGCGCCTGTAACTAACAAACAAACGGTAAAGAAAATTCTCCATTGACTTTTCTTTCTTGCACTTCTGTTCAGCATTGTGAATCTTCAGCTGAAACCAATAATATTCCTTTAACGAAATGTAAAAGTTGAAATAAATACAAATAATAAATACTAACTCATAGAGTTTTTCTAAAGAAATATAATGTCCTTTCGAACCAATAGTCTTTTCGATTTTTTACATTTCTGAACACAGTAAACACAACTCTGCATGATTTAATGCCTCGGTAGCCTGTTTGCAAACATTAGACTTGTATAGTACCAGCAGTTTGCTTTCATTATTTCAAATAATATCACTAATAAAAACATCCTAGAGGATATCATACATTATCTTCACAATATATATGAGAAACCTGCTCATGTGATTTACAGTACTCTATCAATGCACCTGCTGTGGGACATTTAAACAGCGTCTTGTAATATTATGATGCCTTCGAAATGCAGCAGTCTTGAATCGTTGTGAATAATTGATGTTGACAACAAGCAGTAAATCGATTTTTCATAACTGCGACAGGTAATTTGAAGCATAAAACGATTAATCGGCTTAATAATTTAACGCTTGCCACTTAATGCTGCCTTTTCACAGATTTTATTCAAACTAATGAAATTGTTATAATCCGTAAAAGCATATTGTAATTTTGATATTTTGATGTTCAGCTCATATTTATATAGTCCTTATATAGCTGGCTACTGAAACTGTTAAATCGACCAGGCAATTTGAAAACATATCAACATGACAAAATAATATAGACGTTATTGTAATACTGAATACAAAACATCAAGCGTTTATTACAAATTCTACATGTATCGTCATTCATTTTGATATTTTCTAATAGGTATTGTTCTTGCCAAAATGAGAACTGTTTGAATGCTGAATATATAATGTCGTTGGTTCTATTAGTCAACTAGCAAAAAGATTATCTTGAATGCAATCAAGTACAATATATTAAGGTTTGGTTCAGACAGCTGATGAACTTACAACACCTTCCACAAAAACACAAAGTTATAAATTACAAAACAAACTATAGAAATACAAACTAAATTACGTCATACAAGGCAGATTATTAAATATATTGAATCGAATTTCATGAAAATGAGGCAAACAAATACGAGATTATACAAAAACCGTCTACTATAATATCGCTATAGGCATGCAGTTCTCGACCGAGCAGGTATAGTTTGCATTTATTGCTTTTTTAAATATCACGTTGACGCAATGTTGTAAGCAAATGGGATTAAAAAGCGTTTGACGCTCATATATAATGGAGTAACGAAAGCCATCTAGCTATAAAAGTGTGGCCCACAAGTTTTTGGGCTCGAAATTCCACATTTTTGTTCGAATTAAAACGAGGACTCACCTCTGCCAACAGAGCGTTTATCTAATTTATCCGAGGGAATTAATGATATTATTTTCCGGTTCTTTGTTCAAATATCGAGAGGGTTGATTTGACGGAGCAAAAATGATATCGTGGCTAGAACATGAGGGGTAACTCAATGAAATTTTATCACATTTTTGTGTTGCTTTATTTTTATTAAATTCTTTTTTCAATCAATTTTCATAATTCTTTTTGCGTCTGCCGCCTTTGCAAATTTACTACAAATCTATCATGCATAAAATGAATAATAAAGTAGTTATTGCAGCAAATATTAGTTATACAGAAGCGACTACCACAAGGTGCAGTTTAAATAAGTTGAATATCTGTTTTACTTTTCATTTTACACATGGTAGATTTCTAGTAAAATTGCACATTAAGGTAGCAGATGCAAACAGAGTTCTGCAAATCTGTTGAAAACAGAATACAACAGAAATAAAAGCGATAAAAAGTGAAAAAGTGTCCTTGTTTACTCTGACCTAGCATTCGGTATATATTTCCAAATATTTTCGATGATAAAGGAAGGTATAAGTTCTCTCGTCTAAAGCCCTGGGAAAACGACAGCAACTTTTGAGGTACAAATTTTTTTTTGTCTGACGTGTGTTTTTCGTGTCTTGACTTAGCAGACTTATCAAGAACAGCTAAACGGACCATAAATAAGGCCTGTTTAGAAGGAGGCTGATCATCCTTCTAGAAGGATCAACCTCCCAGCTGAATTATCCGACTCTATTGATATTATGCGTTGTGTTTACAACAGCGATCCAACATGAAAACAGCTTTCAGGTAGGAGGATCACTCTTCTCTCAATGACGGATGATCCTTCTATCCGAATGCAGTTCTACATTTTTTTCATGTCATGTCGCCCTTGTAAACACATTTAAGGACGGATGACTCACGTAGTCGGCACAACATTTAGTGGAATCCAGATCATTTTAAAATACATTTCGCCGGAAAATATATTTTCGGAAAATTGCTGTGATTTGTAAAAATTCTTCGTTTCAGTTTGTTATTGATGCAACTTGTATTTGTTTTGATAATTCTTACAAATGAATGCTCAATTCTCTACAGTTGGCGTTGAAAGCATGTTAGGTAATAAAAGTTTAAGTGGAGATGAGTTTTTATCTCAGGCAGTTGTTGTAAATGTTCCTGCTGCTGCTGCTTCAAGGAAGAGGAAAGCATCGCGCCAAGACGACCTCGACTCTAATTGCTAGAAGGAGAAAAGATATATTTCACAGATGTGATGAAAAATATCATCAAGTACATTCACTAGTACAAAGTAAAACTGATTCGCATAGGCTGTATTTCGAACCCAAACTTGTTTCATTGTATTTGGAGGTTCAGCAATGTATGGCAATTGATTTCCCCGACTTTCGGGTAGTTTTTACAACTGAGTCAACAACGGTTTTGTCAGAGATGACAAGCAAAACGTATAACTCATATAAAAAAGATTATAGCAGAAGAAAAATTGTACATAACATTGACGGAGCTGTAGATACTACAGAAATCAACATTAGTTTAGATTTACACAATGCTTTGGAAGTTAAAGATGAGACTAATGAGGGTAAGCCCATTGAATTAAATATTCATACAAACTGGTATAATATGCTATATCTCTTTGATAACACGTCATAAATTTATAACCGCTGCTGCTTGCAATTCTACTTATCTCTGCGTATTTTATTTCAGGCAGTTCAAATGTAAATCATGAATTCATTTGATATTACATTGGCACAACTATAATATGTATCAATATAATCAAAACTTAAAATTATTATGAGATGCCTAAAGTTGGTTGCCAACTAAATATAGTAATGGAAATCTTAGCTTCCAGGAAGGATTTGGTTGATGTGCTGCGGGGAATATCAGCGAGCATAGCAGATTCAACCAATAAGCTTACTGGCCATCTGAGCACTTTATTGGTTGCAATCACAGAGTCCCTAAAAATGATTGCAGTGGCTTTCCAACCCCCACAAGACCAACCAATAAACATGACCGGCTTGGGGCAACCATATATGAAACACCCATTACGACAGAGACGACATCCCCAGCAGTCACCAAGTATGCCCCTATGTAATTAACACCAAATGGCTCATGCCAAACCACCATCACAAAACGCATCAGAGCAACAGTACCGATATCATGACGTAGACAATAAATGACACTTACAAATCATTATGCTTCTTGTCTAATTCAGAGCTATTATTTATTTAGGGTTATTGTTCATTGTTACCGCGGTAGCTTGTGTTTTTTTGATGCCTTTGAATTTTCTCCCTGTCGTGCGCCATAAAGCTATATCTGATGGGAAACTGTGAGCCAATTGCTTATGATAACAAACTCCCTTACTAAATACAATGTAATTAACCAAACATCACATGGCACCAATATAATGAACAGATCAACACAAATTAACTATTTTAAATATCAACACTTGAAGGGCAGACAACTTTTCAACTAATAAATGCGACGAAATGAACCAAAACTTACATGACATCAATATCACGAACAAATCAACACAAATTAACATATGGTAACATAAATTTATGGTCCTATAAATTTATGGTAACATCTCTTCGCAGGCAAGGGTTATTATTTTTCGAACAATCTCCCCCTTCCTGCTATTATGAGAGTAGAGATTGTCTGATGTATTTTCTTTTTCTTTTATTTGTTGTTCATTTACAGTTGAAAGCACTTCAGCTTGAATGGTTTCATTTTTGGCCTCACAAAAATTGTGTAGTACAAAACAAGAGTAACCGATCACGGAGAGAGCTTTTAGATTCAGATTAATACGTTTTGAAAGAATTTGCCAGCGAGTCTGATAACCACCAAAAGCACATTAAATTGGGTTTCGGGCACTGCGCAACATGTTATGAAAAATTACCTCCTCGTTATTTTTATGGAGCAGTATTCCTTCGTGCAATATGGCAAAGGAGGGTAGGCTTATATTATGCAACATAGGCAATTTGGAATGTTTGAGTAGTTTGTTTATACCTGAATTTGAAAAAATATTGGCATCGTGAACGCTACTATGCTTCTACATCCAGAAATTGACCATTGTAATTACAAACAACCTGACTATTAATTTTGTATTTCTGTTTGTAGCTAAAATAATCGTATGCGTTTTTAGTTGGTTGCTTAATGCATATATGGGGTTCCATCTATTTAATCAAACGCTTGAGGAAATCCAATTTTTTACCATATGATCAATTTCAGTTTTCATCTCGTCTGTAGTTGTTGGCAACTTGATTATATGTGAGCCAAATATGTATCTTATTTCCATACATACCTTTCGCATTACTTTTGATACCGTACAAATAGCAACACCAAAGAGATTTGATGTCATTATCAGTGACCATTGATCCTTCAAGTAATATCATCCCCCCTGGGGCCAGGCTTTGGTTCCAGAACAGGTATTGGCCTATCCACCAGCTTATAGAATTTAGCTTTGGATATCATGTGGCTTCTTTGTGGGCTATTTCTTTGAATGGTTAGTGGACAATCCAATGATTATTTCAGTGTATCTGTTATCAGTTATCCCCGGCAGGTAACTCAAGAGCGTTCACTCGTGTCAGTTTGAATTCAGAAATAATGTAATAACTTTTGAAAATATTACACATTTTAAATCAGCGTAGTGCCAATATTCGAGCCATCGCATATTTGCGGTCGTTTCAAAATCACACATATCACAGATAATAGGAACATTTTGAAGCAAAAGATAATATTTAAAATAAATAAACACTATCAATAATTCCAACCCAGCCAATTCTGTTAATTTAATTTAGAACAGAGCAATTGTGATCCTTGCAATTTGATTGGCTGACGACGAATGACGCCAAATCACCATAACAATGCGGTGGCAAAAAGCACAGTCTTCAAATTTTCAAAAATGGCTAATCAAAAAACATTTGATTTTGGTTTGAGTCTGAATAAAAGATTTTCTGAGACAACAGATGAAGATATTGATAAATTATTAAAATATGTTGAGGCTAAAAGTACAAAGAGAGCAACGGAATATTCAATGAAAATATACCGAGGTAAATTACATTTTCATATAATATTACTTATAATATAATATTATTACAATTGATTAATAAATTTAAATAAAATTCATCAAAACATCACATGAATTGTTGATTATCATTACTTATTTATTTTATGCATATTTCTATTCACAGATTGGGCATCTGTCAGAAATGTGTTGACTCCATTGGAGGACATGTCTATAGAAATTATGGATAAACCTTTGCCGTATTTTATACGCAGGCAAAGAATAAAAGCGGAGAAGAGTACAGTAGATCGACGATAATGGGTCTGCGATATGGGATTTTGAACGATACCTGAATAATCTACCAATAGAGAGATTTTTAAACTCACCAGCGATCCAAAATTTGCCAACTCTGATATAGTTTTTCAGGCTAAATTAAAGTCTTTGAAATTACAAGGGAAGGAAAATGTGAAACACAAGGAACCAATCCAAGCAGCGGATCTTACCAAACTACGAACGTCTGGCGCATTATCCTTGCACAATCCAGTGTCCCTGCAGAGAAATGCATGGTTCAATTCGTTTATACTCTTTTGGTGTCGCAGAGGTCGAAAAGGACAAATTAAATTGACCAAAAACAGTTTTGTTTTTGCTGTTGACGACGAAGGACGCCAGTATGTAATCATGTCTCACGCAGAAATCACGAGAAATCACCGAGGAGGCATGAACGATATTGAATCATTTGAGAAATTAGGCAGGATGTACAAAGGGAGCAGTGACTTTGATGTGTACACTGCATTGCAACTTTATTTAACAAAATTGAATCCACAATGTGATAGACTTTTCAGTACCCAAAACTTGCATGGATCCCAGAGAGTCCAATCTGGTACGAAAATAGGCCAATTGGAGTCCGCAAATTAGCAGAGATGATGACGGAGTTTAGCAAAGAAGCATTCTTGTCTAGGATGTACACTAATCATTTCGTGAGAGCAACAACGATAACATTGTGGTGTGATGCTGGCTTTAGCAATCGCCATATGATGGCAATATCAGGCTACAGGAGCGAACAATCCATCGCAAATTATAACAACAGACCGTCTGCCGCTCAATTGGAATCCTGTAGCAATGTACTGCATTATGCCTTACATGGAATTGAAATACCATCAAATAACACGCCTGCTGTTTCTTCATCAAATTGTGCTGATTTAAATAGAGCCAGTTCTGTTACTATCTCGAAGAGCTCAACGTCTACCATTCCAGCCATGTTTTTTAATTGCTCAATTGCAAACATCAATATTCACATAAGTAAATGCAATTATCTCTGTATTTCTTCAATCACCAGTTATATATTGTATATTAAATGTTCAGATCATTAACTTTTAACCCATAACATTATAAAATTATGTTACAATAAATCAAGTTGTTGTTCCTAATTGCATGCTTGATCGTTTCGTTTTCGCCGCTCGCTTCTTTCAAATTTTATCTACATTCTCAAAACGGCCGAGGCTGCTATCACTTCATTTCATTTCCGGTGACGTCACGAAAAAAGGAGAATTCACGGTCTCATCAGTAATAGTCATTCATATTAAAGGTTAACAAATATGTGCTAAATAACCCCAAAAATGGCTAGTTCTGTTCTAAATCAATTTTAAAACTCATCAACAAGGGTTGGTACGTATCGCAAAGTAAAATATCGCGCGTCAAATCGCGAGCAAAATTTGAAAATGACGTTAATTGAGTATAGTGAAAGGAAGTCACCAGCTCAGTTAGTTCCTGGTAGGAAAACCTATGGTTGGTCAGTTTCTATCTATTTTTAGATCTAAATGTGAATAAAATTCCCATCCGAATCGTTATCCTACAGTAGACTGGCATTATCCTTCGTGCTCGCCATTGTGTTAGCCATGTCGTCACGGCATTTCACACCATTCCGCGCAGCAAGAAATGATATTCACACTCGATGATTTTTTGTTGATGTTTTTCAGATTACTGTTTTCATGTTAAATATTATAGCAATTTTACAGGATTAATACTTTTCAGTATAGAAATTCAATATGAAATATTTTAATAAAAAGTCGTTTTGATATTTTACATAAAAAGCTACCAGTTCATCTGCCTTGTAATTAGATTAACTTGTATTCTGTACAGCATGCTATAGACTATTTTTATGTCGAATAATAAATCATTTGAATATTTTCTAACTGCGTATCAAAGTTTTCAAGCTGACATATCAATCTGAGAACGGAAACTTGGCCGAGTAATTGTCTAATTCTTCGACAATTGACATGCTACACTGATTTTATGGTTTTAAAGTAAATAATCATTGTCAATGATATGTTATCACTCGGAATATCCCCTGGGAATATCCCCTGGGAATATCCCCTGGGAATATCTCCGACACGAATGTATAATTATATTGAAGAATGATTTATTTTGAATTGTGATAATTTTCTAACTCTTTCAAATAATTCAAGCATGCATATAAATTTAAAACAGATATTTCTTTCTTCTTTTTCGAAACAACAACAGATGACGCCATTTTGTCATACCAGATTGTTAGAGATTTCATTGAGCAATCACCCGCGTTATATTTTCAACACATGCGCAATGTAAAGTGGCCCCATTATAGGCACTACCGAATTAAATAAATTATTCATGAATTAATATTGTAATTATTAATAACACTTGTTCTTGTATCTACTACTCAAAAAGTATTAAAAATGAAATAAAAATGATGATATTATTCGTCATCCTTCTGTGCTAGCGCCATATTTGACAACAAATACATAAATACATACCTGTACGTACTAGGTATCTAGTTAACATTTTGCCTTTATCATTGAAAAAATTGACTATCTACTATAAATTCCAAACTATTACTTTAACGTGAATATATATCGTGCAATACTTAGTATCTTCATTCGAAATTTAAAATCTCACAATTTCGCTATGTAGTATTAATAGCAGTATTTTGTCAAAAAAACTTGAGATTTTAATTATCTCAGCTTAAAATTTTATATATCTATTTTTAGTGTCAAATTTAATTCAGACTAAATTATTTTTGGCATGGACAAACTAAGTTAACTGATCCAGAAGTCGTCCACGAAATATTATTCTCGCAATATCGATGAAAACAAGGCTTATGTATTTGCAGTACTTTTTCAACTAGATCGCATATGCTCTGTATTTCTCTATTTCACATAGAATTGTAATTCAAATGAGGCTATCATTACAAAAGGACAGATGCTATATCTGTCAACAGATGGTTAAAAGGTCACACCCATAAATTCCTACAGGTTATCTCTAGGACTATTTGACCTTACTAATTTTGCTTTTAAAAGAACTTTCAATCAGTTTGATTGATATCTAATGAAAATATAGCTGTAATTCCTTGGTCAAACATCGATATTTCAAAATTCAACAACTACCTGTGAGTAATTATATTTGTTTCAGAACTGTTAATCTTCTTTATTATAATGAGAAGTACCTTTTATTTCAAATGCCGTTTTGAATTATGAATGTAATTCCTTATCAAGCTGAATAGAAAAATTATATAATTTAACATGAGTTATCATGTATATAGTAGGTAGATAGATCATATATTTCAAACAGATAAGAGGAATATACAAAACTTTAAATGATAGCATTGAGCCATAGATGATAGTTACATAATATTTGGCTGGTTAAGTAAAATGAGGATACTAAAAGTTTGGCATGATTCTTGGGCCATAATCTCGAGACGTTGTTTTTCACAGTACGTGTGCTCAATTAAGTGCAAACGTTTATTTATAATTTTATTTTTTGATGCACACTTTTTCTGATAATAGTTTCTGGTTATCTAAATTCCAAATAAAGATCAGATGATAACCCATCTTATTTTTTCATTTTCATAAAAATATGTGTTTTTGTTTGTTTTCGTTTCATTCTGTGACTTACTGTGATGAAAATACACAGATCGTACTGTTTTGTATTTGCGAGACGATATAAATTCATCGATGTGCGAAACTGTTTAACTAGCGCTTCAGTCTCTGAAATGATTGTTGCTGAAAAACGAAAAACTGTTCATAAAGGGTTACCACATACTTGCCATGTTTGTATTCATATTTACTAAACGAGAAAATGTTGGGAGACACGAGTGAAGCGCTAAAAAATCACGAGCTCCGAGCGAGTGATTTTTAGCTTCCCGAGTGTCTCCCAACATTTTCGAGTTTAGTAAATATGAATACAAACATTTGCAAGCATGTGGTAACCCTTTTCTAAAATAAAACAAATGTCGGAATCTCATTCGACGGCGAATTTTCAATTCATGAATTCACAATTTAAAATTCAATTTCAATTCATAAACCAAGCATGAAGAGAATCCCACGACAAGATAGATTTTGTCGAATAAAGAAAGACATATACAAGAACGTCTGTAATATAAGTGGTACAATAGTTCTTAAGCAAATTAATGCAGTAATTGTTATTTAAATTTTAGGTTTACCTTGAAACAGCATAGCCTATAATTGTCTTTCATTCTATGTTTTTGTTTTGCATGTTACACTATGGTTACACGACCAATAACTCATTTACCACGCTTTTCGATAAATAAAAACATCTTGAGCTAAATGTCGTTTTGTAAATCGTAGCCATTATTGAGATATTTATTGGATTGGTATCAAAAAGTTATAAATTCTGTATTTTATCACAGATCATACTTTTTGAAGCTTACGGTTTTTCCCGGTTTTCGGAGCCATGTTTTACCCTAGGATTTCATGCACGCTCTTTCGACCAATCAGATCGCAGAAAACCTTCGTGATATTTTAGAATTGGCTTTTCTCAACTTTGATGCATTTATTTAAAAAGTGAAGCCGGCCACGTATCCCTCTGGTTAATGATGAATCCATTGATATGTGTTTCAAGTATACTACATTTAAAACGGTATCGTGAATCCCGCCTTACATACTACAGACATGCAAATGAAAATAGCATAAAATTTAAACGTAGATGTATAGGCTATTTACTCCGATATAGCTCTTCGTTTTAAAATGTCGCTAATTTGGAAAACATTGAAAATTCGCATAAGATCCAATATTTTATAAGATTATCAGGCAGCGTGATTTAAACCATTTGACAATTAAACAATTACTTAATAGCCCTTAAATATGCTGTATTTAGGCGGAAAAATTGATGTTCAAATTGGTGTTAATAAAAGATGAACACATTGGAACATTCCACAATTACTTGTTCAGTGGTCTCATAAATGATACTCCAATTCTTCCTTGTAAAACGTAAAATGAGATACTCTTGCGTATTTTTATATTGTTATTTTTGACTCATGCTTATTTCGTAAGCAGTCCTTTTGGAATGACAGTTCAATCCAATAAACTCCCACTTTTCATCACTAAACTATTCAAAAATCCAGCGTGGCATGATATATTACAATTCTGTTCCTTATAGAAATGAAAAGGACTGGAAATCTGTCATTTCGTCATTTTAAAACATCGTCAGAAATTATAATTTTCAAACCACAAATCTGTTACAAAGTTATCTGGCCACAAATGTGCATACAAAAAAGTAATGTAGACGGTGTCGCCCTACCAAAGGCACCCGTACCACTCCTCTATTTCTAGATGAATGGCTTTTTTCGCTTAGAGCAATGATTTTAAAAGTTCTTTGTTGATCTCAGCCGCGACACTGCAGATCAATTTCAACAGATTTCATGGCAGATAAGTCTTGATTGTCAATGCGCAACGATGCTCCGCAGCTACTCACAATGCAATTCCCTCTGGACCATTCCATCCGCCATCCTCAAATGGTACTCATTTGATGTTTCAGATATAGTCAAGGCTGAGTTGACCTTAGGGGGATTTGAACCACAGTCGATCAGATATGATCCGATTTGAAGTTCGGTTACTCTGCCATCTGAGCTAATCCTCCCGTTGAACAAATGTGCATACTTTCCGTTAACCTGATATCTCTATAATTTCGACAATGAGACGTACAAAATTCCCTTACAGATCACAAAAATAGAATTCATTTAGTAACAGACCAGACTATAAAATGGAGAACAAAAGTTTTTACATTTATTCTTTGTATTTAATTGAAACCAACATTAATAAATTTAAAGGTACATCCAAATTATAAATTATTTGCCTACAGATATTTGCTAATTTACAATCAATTGTCTACACAATCTTTGTGGTTCTCTGAACAACAATGGCAATCTGAAGGTGGTGGTAGATTCCAGGTATAGGGTATAAATAGTGTTGCTTCTCGCACTAAGAAGATAGCTATTGTAAATGACGGTGCGCGAGCCCCAGAATTTCCCATTGACTTAACAACAAGATGAGCAATTTCGTAAGTCCTTCTAATTGACAACTTTACACATCCATCAGCTGCTCCTACCCAGATTGATGTATTCCTTAATGGCTAAAGACCATGCATGAATTCCTAAGGTAAAACATAACTCCGAAAACCGTGAAAAGATGGATTCAAAAAGTTGCAACTTTGATAAAATACAGAAAATAGCTTTCCGACAGCAATCAAATAAATATCTCAACTATAGCAACGATTTACAGAACGATATTCAGCCGATGAAATTTGTATTTATTGAATAGTTTTGAAAATGTAAAAGTTTATTGTTGGTGCAGCATGCAAAATAAAAATACATAATGAAAGAAAATTGTAGGTAACTGCTGCAACAAGGTAAACCTAAATTTTAATAGCAATTAGTACATTAATTTGCAAGAGAACTATTGTACAATTTGTATGACAGAAGTTATTGTATATATCTTCTTTACCCAACAGCATTTTTCATGTGGGATTCCCTTTGCTTGGTTTATAAATTGAAATTGAGTTTTGAATTGAGAATGTATGAATTGAAAATTCTAGGGCGATATAGAGATCCCGACGTTTGTTTTATTTTTGAAAAGGGTTACCACATGCTTGGAAATGTTTTTATTCATATTTAATAAACTCTAAAAATGATTTTCTGAATTCATGAATGTCTTCCTGCTTTTTCTCTATAGTAATTATGAATACCAACGTGGCAAGTGTGTCGTAACCCTTTGCTGAACCTTGCACCTGATTCCTTTGTTTGCGATGCAAGCATTCTTGTGATATCTCTTTGATCTGCTGCAGAGGAAAGGACTTATTTTGTGTTACATGTTGACCATTAAAAAATGCAAACATGTAATATATCAAATAATAATTATTGGTAGAAGCGGTTATACAATCTAACGTCGGGATGGAACGTAGTTCTGAAATTTGAATGGTTGGTCCATGTGTTTGGAAATTCTAGTATAAACTTTAAAATTCCTATCGAAATTTGTCGATAAAATTTTCGAAAGATGCTCAAAGCTGAAAAACAATGGGAAAATGCAATGAATTACTAAAGACATAATATCAACAAGCTGTCTCTATTCAATGTTTTGAAGTTTTTATTTGACCCAAAGACATTTCAGCCAGTAAACTCATTGAAGTCAAATTTAGTTTCAAGTCATTTATTCAAGATTCGAACGACCTTACCAGTAGCTTAAACATGTCATCTTCTCAATAGCTTCTAACTAACAAATTATTAACGCACTCGTCAGAAAATGGTATCATATTAAATAGGTAGTATCAACATTTGTTGGACAATTTTTCAATTACTCTATCGTCTATTTAACAATTAGAAAACATGCCCCAATAGTTATCAAGGTCTTCCGATTTTTAAAACACAACAGTTGAATATTTGATGATGGTCACAAAACTGCAACTTCCACAAAATAGTAAAGTTAAGCAAGTGAGCTATTGAGTATCTAAAAATATATTAATGTTTGCAGTATGTAATAGAGAATTTGGTTGTATATAAACTTTAGCTGACTAGATTATCTATTAAATCTAATTTGAATAAAGTAGAAACGAAACAATTATCAGGAGATTGTTACACAAGAACTTAAATTGTGTATGAAAGAAAATCCACGGGGGGCATAAAATAAAAGCTTTTGAGGAAGTATAATAAATTACGATGAAATCTTCCTAAAGTGTTTAAATTCGATGATGGAGTTACTTCTATAAACATGCTTGTTAGAGGGATAGTGTTCAAAGCACTGTTATCACTGAGCAATTTGATTGCATTCCTGTGTAATCGTTTCGAGAAATAACATATATATAAGTTTCGATTGAAGCGACATTGAAACAATAATAAATAATTAATAGATGTTTTCAAATTTTAAACAATAAATAATACAATGCGTTCGTAATAATCTATATCTATATTCATATTGCATAATCTACAGGTGACGCAGTCGACAAATTTTGGTTTGAGAGGCAGATCGCTTTGAAGATTTAATTTTAACGAAACCATTGTTAAAATATGGCACATAAAAAGTTATTCGTCTCTGTTTTGGTATTTATTATGATAATGTTTCAAATTACTATTGGTAACTGCTGTGGATTATATCCAGCTAATTCAATAAACTACAAAGGAAGGTATTTTATTAACTCTTTCATAGACAGTATTGAAACAATGAAGAAAACAAATGTGGAAAACAGCTTTATTTGCAATGCAATATGCAGACATACAAATGGTTGTGTTGCAATTGAATTCAATAATGAAATTGGCGTATCAAACAATTGCAGATTATTCAACTTGACAAATATAAAATCCAGCATCAAGTCAAAAGCCAGGTCAGATGTTATTGTCTACTTGAAGGTGAGGCGAGGAGATGAATATAGATAATATATTCTATACTCAGCTCAAGGTGTTCTTATGACATTTTTCAAGATAAGATGCGTTTTCAAATAGTATAGATACACCCCAAATAAATAATGCTCAAAATTGCGCGCAAGCTCAATCCTGAAAAATATTTAATGATATCTAGTCTGTAAATTTATTTGCCAATTTGTAATAATAACATTTGATATATATACTTATATACAGGAAAATACTTAAGGCCAGCATTGGCTTTTCCAAGCACAGAGCGGAATTTGAAATTTACTTAAGATAGATCTTAATATGAACACTGACTGCGTATCTTCATCGAACTGTTCCTGAAACTGCTTGTAGCTTAAGAAAGTAAAAGTACATATTTCCAAGTGCCGTCAATCATCTTGGTCAACTTCATTCGTAAGATAGAGGGTAAGTCTAAAAAGTCCCGCAACTTACCCTTTTTCTACAGCACAATCATTTTATTTACTAAATTTTGATTTTTTACTGAAATATTTTTTGGCCTTCGTCGACTTGTTGTTTTGTTTTGAATTCAACTAGTACAAAAAAAAGATCTACCCTGGATCCGCAATTACATTTTCGCAAATTTGTAGACCGTTGTCTGACATAGACAGAGCAGTAGTTAGCAGAGTATTGACCATGTATTTTGAGACATATGTAGCAACCCTTATAAAGCTAGAGAGTTAGGCGCCTTATCGATTTCTTGTTTGCCAATCCTGAGAAAGGCTGAAGCTTGAAATGCAAATCATTGTTTCTTTGCTTGTGGCACAAACATTTATCTATGGAGTTGAAATCGGCTAGATATACTCTGCACATATCAAAGACTGATAGTTTTGACAATACAACGAGATATTACAAATTTGTGTTCTTTTATGGCAACTATTTCTTTGCTGGAATATTATATTATAGTGTTATCGTTTCTAAAACCTAAGTGCTGGAATACATTTATCAAAGATACAGTTTACATTTCCACTAATTAAATATCTCAAGAAGAAGCAAATACACTGTTATATGCTTATTTATTTGGTAATGTCGTTAAATTTTTGTTAAATATTCTTACATTGATTAGGCTGCCTGGCTACTAGCCTGCTCGCAGATTCACAGTCAAGGTGTAAGCTTTGTAAACTGTAGAGTCTGATAACTCGAAGAAAAAAGCTTGCTTTTGCTGATTCAGCATGGTACGTGGAAAGGTGTAAAAACTATTGCTTTACAATCTTCAAGTTAGCAGACTCTGGTAGTAATGGTGTATGTGTTTAATTAACACAGGTTTCATAATGTTGCAAATAGAAGAAGGCATCCAAAGCTGTATAACAATGTCCTACCTTTATGCCATCTATGTTTACATATTGAGTCTATTAGTCTAGCTTATAACACATCTAGTTCTCTTCCATGTAGTTTTCTGTCTTAAAATTCAGGTATATATACATATCAAAAGTTTTCGACTATAACTGCTATCTTAACCATATTTTCTGCTGACTGTAAAAAATATTTAAATTTCAAAATTGACCATGTAATCAAATGTTTGAAATTTATATGAAATCAAAAATCATCAATAAAGCAATTGAAATGTAATTTGCCATGAATGACTAGTGTTTTAGTAATGTTCGAAGATAATATCGTTGAGAATATTAATATTTAACAAATAGAAAACAGTGCTTTGTCTTATGTACTGTGATGCGAACACTCTGCATGAAAAATAAGGCCTGATAGAGGCCTAAAATTCTCCCTTCACCAAGAGAGTGATTTTGGCATCTGGACGGTCTCGTAATAGTACTTAACACGGATAACCATTTTCAATTTCTGTTATAAAATAAATACATTTTTTAACGAAGTTGATGAAATGGCAAGCTCGTAAAGTTATAACGTCACTGTCAACACAAAGTTAGTCAGTTTTTAAAATAATGTCAATCTTGATTGTCGAATTAGACAACATGAATGAGAGTTCAAAACCAAATTAAAGAGATTAATCTGTACATATAACTATCTAAGACATCTTTTTCAATATGTTCTTTTGTTATTTACATAGTGATTGGTGCACAATTTCTATACATGCAGTACCTTTTTGGCACGCTAGTCACTGAAGAAGATAGGATAAAAACACACTTGTGATTTTCTAATGCACTCTCCTTTTGCATTTAAATAACCTCTTGTGTGACGTAAAGCCATTAAAAGTATTAAAAAGCATATCAAGGTCGATTATTGTAATTGTATAATAACTAAATTGAATCGATCAATCTGATTATTAGATACAACGAGATTATAAAACCACAGTTTCATTAAATCAATTGAAATTGGAATTTTAATTTGGAATTCTTGGATGAATATTTCAAATTTGATTAATAATTTTCATGTACATTAATGTATGCATATGTTAGTCAAGTAGAAGTTCTAATAGGGTTCCACTTACTGTACAATGGAATTGACATATATTTTCAATAAAAGCCATAGTTTGCGCTCGAAGGCGATTTTTAGAAATCGCGATAAAGCTACTATTAGAAAAAGACAGAAATAAATCGCCCTGAGAGCCTGTGTAAGTTTGCTACCTTATTGCATTCTTGCACGTGCTCTCTTGTGCGATATAAAGCTGTCAGTTTCAGGGGCATGCCTCTTTACTTCACCTCACATTGAAATACGTTTTGGCTACAAAATTTCTGATCTTCAAGTTTTTTTGGTAGTCTTTTACGACTTTGAAACAAATTTTAGAAATAACATATTATTTATATATATTACTTAATTAATTGTTATTATTTCATTTTTCTATGTATTTATTTCTATGTATTTAAATGTTTTCATAGATGGAATGCAAACCTTCAGAATTAGGTAAACTCAATTGTTGTTTAATTCGTGTACTTCGAATAATCATACTTTTGTTGTCTCAATATATATTAAAACTTAGCCATAATAGCAAAATGAATCATTGATGCAATATCCCTGAGGAGCTAGGTAATTTCAGAGGCATATATACATAAGATACGTAAATATTGAGTCTTATCCTGTATAATAATGTTGTGAATAATTGAGCAAAAAACACAACTTAATTGACCTTCCAAAATATAATTTAAAACAAAACAAATAATGAGCTATAATACAGGCAAGTTTCTGTTTTGAGATGTTGCCTAATTGGCTCTAGTCGACATTATAGCTGTAGTCAGCCTTCTTCGCTCTCAAATACCATAAAAATGCAAACTTTATTACAATCTTTGCATTAAACCAGCTTTTGTTGTTAACTACGTTGTCAACAAATACGAAATTGGATAAGGTTTTTTTAGTTTTTGATTTGTGACAATAAATTCGTAAATAAATAAACTCGTTTCCAGGAGTGATCATTCAATAAAAAGTCAGGTGATAATAGCTGATATATTTCTCGTCATTGTGACCAGCAATCTATAATAAAATACGCTGTTATATACTCTCACTATGAAGTAACAATAGCTATAAATTTCTTTTGAGATCAGTCAATGCAACATACACGGCTTGGAAAAATGTATCTGCTTGTTCTGAAACATGCAACAGTGGATTGATGACTCAGATTCGTGAGTGTGTCCCCCCCTCGTGCAATGGAGAACAATGCAAGGAAGAAACTGAGAGAGTGGTTCCATGCATCGCACCTCCATGTCAAGGTAATATTATTGATTGAATTAATGTACTAACTGTGTGACTTTATACTCTACTGACTGATGAACGTTATATTTGAATGATGTCAAGTAAGCTGTCATGAAATAGAATCCTCGGTAGTCAAAGAGCATTCTTAAATCTGTCTATTATTGACTCTTATTCCTAATTTAGAGAGCCCGCTCCGATATTTTTTGTTAAAATAAAGATTTCGTAACATTTGTCAACTGAATATAACACTTAAATATAGAATGCAAATCACATTACGTATATGAAATTGAACGAATCGCTTAACTATCTGTGTTATCATCAAAGAAACAGGCCGTTCAAAAGACCATTTCAAATCAATATGTTATTTAAAATTTGTTTGATGAAATCGAAAAAGAATTACCGTATTTTAAAACAACAAAGGTGCGAAAGACATTTACTTACAAAAGCGTTATTCATCCTGGTAACCTAATTAAGAAACTGAAAATTTTGCCAAGTATGTTGGAAAGTTTGTAATCGGAATTAATCAACACAAATTATCTTCAATCATTAGGAACTTTTGTTGCTCTTACATTTATCCGAAATTCCGTTCCGAAGGTATTTTGCCATATTTAGTAATGAAACAGTCAATAATTGGTTGATACTAATGGTTGACCGTGCCTGCTGACATTACAGGAATAGATTCTAAAAGCAACTCATGGCCGTTACTCAGAGCTCTTTGATGTAACAGACACTATCGTACAATGAGACAACAAGAGGTGGAAGAGAAGGTTTACGTTTTAGTTTACTAACACATATAGATTTACAGGAAATGAATAACAATAGACAAATATACAATTAGGTGAATACAATAATCAATCACAACAGTATGTATAATAATAATAACATTTATATTAAGATTTATATAGAGCTTCACAATTTCTAACAATAAACTAACCAAAATATAAGAAGTTACTGGAACCTTTATAAACTTATATTTTATATGAATGATGAATCAATGATATATATTTGTCGAATTGGAATTTGACAGGCAAATAAGCAAAAAATCAATTACACTTATATACAGTGTAAATAAATCTTAAAATTTGTGCTAATGATTCGCTATTTAATCTAAATTGCAAAAAGCAAGTGATGTAGTCATGACCACACTGGAATGACCCGGTCAATGATATCTTATAGAAGCCTGAAAATGGAACATTTTATTATTTCATGTGACAGCATGTCCTCCTCACTTAATTCCATCATCCACATATACGCGTTTTCATGTTCCTTGAGTTATCTAATATCTAATTGTCACAATTACGGTAAAATCAAACATTTCAATTGCAGTTTGATCTTTATTAAAGAAGTGGGCTTACCTACAATTTCTGCTAACACATTTCGGTAGACATTCTACTACCCTCTGTAATATCTTATTACATTTACAATTGTGATATACAATGCGAGTCTTTTGTTCTTTTTTGGGTCTTCTTAGATTTAGAAATAGATCTGCTTAACAAACCTTGCAACATCGGTCCAGTACCGCAAAATGGTTGGGGTTATGGATGTTCGAAAGCAATTGATGGCAAACAAGGTGGGTCATGTAATGCTGATGGTTGCAGTGGTACCTATGGAAGTAATGGTGTAAACTATTGGTGGTATGTTGATCTTGGTGCACAACGTACAATAAGTAAAGTAATGATTTACAACAGAGGGGATCTAGCATCCCACATAGTCCATCTTGATCATTTCACCATTCAATTGCAAAATCAACCAATGCCAGACCAAACTAACGCAAAAATGTGAGTTATCAATCAAGACAGTATTAATCATTACATCCAGTAATCATCAATAGTAAATGTAGTATCCGAGACCTATCATTGTCGATCCCTGAGTAGGATGAATGCAACTAACCTAGATTAGGCCTGTTAACTATGCTTGGTAATATAGTTAACTACTTTAGCAATGATTTACATAGACTGCTTTCGAGAATATGAATATAAACTATTATGCAATAAAAAACTTTAAATAACATTTCATCGTTAGTATAGCAAGATATTTAAATAGAATTTTCAAGCCAACAAAGTCAAATGTGGTTTTTGGGCTACAACTGGTCCCGCGATTATTACAGAAAATCATACAATGTTGAGATATATTCCTGGTTAATTGGTAAAAGTGGGTTTAAAAAACGTTCAAAATTACTCGAGACCATATCGGATGAGTACAACTCTTTGCAAATTGATAAATGTACAATAGAGGTCTTTTTTCTTTAGCTAAAATTTTCTATGCTTCGATTATTCTGTCAAACAATCAACTTTTGATTATTCCTTTTATACACTGCGCGTGTAATAAAGTTCTGCACTGAACTCTCTATTCTGCCTGTATGTGATTCAATATAAAGTTTCAAACTCAATAATATTGTAATTTTGAGATATAAATTCAATAAATCACAAACTGCTATAGTCCATGAAGGCTGTGATCCAGTTTCTTTGCATAGTAAACAACACACTTCTATAAAATAATACATGACTTCTTACTAATATCCTGATCAAACTACGAATTGTTATTTGTAATGTCAATATCGAATTGTAATAACGTCAGCGTTATCCAAACCTTTGTTGCTGTTGTTTTGTATATATATCGTACCCATATAGGTGTTATAATTGCTGTGAATCAATAATACACAAGAATTATAAACTGTAATAATTCGTTTCGATTCCCTACATACATACTATAAAGAGTATCCTACATTGTGGATTACAAAGCTATTTAAATAAATAGAAGAGGCGTCGAAAGTGGATCCGACAGTAATTCTGATCCAATCAGACCTTTTGAAGCAATTTTGTTACATTAAAATGTGCAAATTTGCTGAAAATGAAATAAATTTTGTGTCTAGGAGTATTTTGTTTATATTCTCATAACGTGTAAGGGTTTCCAAAAAACCCCTGTGTCTTGTAATAAGGTGTATATTGACTGATTTGACTGAAAACAGAATTAGCAACCATTTGAATGGATATTTGAATGGATGTTTGACTGTTGCATTTATAACTTCAGTTTCAATTATATAACACAATTACAATTTGAGTAATGTCTATATTAATTTTAGAATTTGTTTTTCCTCTGATCAACAGTTGTTGTTTATTTCCAATTTATTTTGCATAGATTATGACTTATATTACCTCTTTAATAAATCAATATTTAAGGAAGTTATTTAAATTTACTATCAGACTTTATCTAATACTTGTAAACATATTTGTGTACACAATTCTGAAACTGAAGCTACGCTGTCTTTTCAATTGTCATCTTTCAGTGTTCATTTTCAAAAAATACAATTAAACATAATTATTCATATATATTTAGCTATTGTATTTAACATGAAAAAATATCGAATGTTTCTATAATCGTACTTATTATTCATTCTCAGATGTGCTAATAGAATACCTTATGACGTGGAAAGAGTTCGTACGTTCAATTGTGAACCTCATGTATCTGGTCGCTATCTGGCTGTTTGGATTGCTTATGGCGATAGTCCCTATCTTACAATGGCGGAAGTGAGAGCGTTTGGGTATTAGTTTATTGATTGACAATTTGTCTCAGCGGGGTTGTACGTAGCTGTTGCGTCATCCTTAATTGTATACTACCCTACTACTTTCACTTTATATTCATATTTGGTGTTTGTATATTAAGACGATGGTACAATGTAAAACGAACTTTGTATACTTGTATACCTATCTTCGAGTACTTGCAGAAGCATCATGATATCATTTTGGGATTCACTTAATTTATAGCACGGCACAAATGTAACTTCATATTAAAGTCAAGTTATTATTATATTCCATACTATTAGGAATAAATATCACGAACAATGCTATCGATTTCTGTTTACGATAACACTTACTCTGTTGAGGATGAATAAATCTGATCTGACTGTTCTGATAATTATTGCGTATGTAATGCCCAGAAAACAATAGTAAGTAATGTAGACGATGTCGCCCGTCTGAAAGCATCCTTACCACTCCTCTATTTCTAAATGAGTAGCTTTTTTCGCCGAAAGAAATGATTTTGAACGCTCTTTGTTAATCTCAGCCACGACACGGCAGATCAAAATCAACAGATTTCATAGCAGAAAGGTTTCAATTGTCAATGCGCAACGATGCGCCGCAGCTACTTACAATGCAATTTCCTCTCGGCCATTCCATCTTACACCCTTAGATGGTACTCGTTTGATGTTTCAGATAAAGTCAAGGCTGAGTTGACCTTCTGGGGTGGGGGGATTTGAACATCAATCGATCAGATATGATCCGATCCAAAGTTTGGTTGTTCTGCCATCTGAGCTAATCCTCACAAAGAAAACAATGACAAAACACAATGTCATTAATAGCATCAATGAAATTATGAACAATTTTACGATTGATGCCATGACCAGATAATACCTATGCAACATCACAACTGGTGTTTCTTTAACAATAATTTCCACACTAGTTTGGCAAAAACTGGGAAATCCAGACCTATACAGTCCGCTATAACAAATCTATAGGATGATAATGGTTTATCTGTTAACGGTCAATCTATTAGCTTAGAGCAATAATGCTAAACGATCTTTAATGATCTCAGGACAAGACAATGCAGAGCAATTTTAACAGATTTTATTGCAGATGGGCCTCGATTGTCAATGCGCAACGATGCGTTGCAGCTACTCACAATATATTTCCCTCTAGAAAATTCAATTCACCATAGGTAGAAGGTAATCATTTGATGTGTTAGATAAAAACAAGGCTTAGTTGACCTTCAGGAGATTTGTGCTATAGTCGATCAAATTTGATCCTATCTGAAATTCGGTTGCTCTGCCATCTGAGCTAGTTCTCCATTAAAAATCGACGACATGTCAAGATGACAACACCATGACACGTCGAAGTAACGATATCTTATTTTAGGGAGTGAAGAAAAGTGATATGCTATAGTTCATTACTCTCTAGATGAGATTCGTAGTGGGAACGAGGTTTGCTTAGTGTATACCGGAATCCGCACCATTTTGGCTTCTTAATACCCGACAATGTTGCCGGAATCTGTATCCATTACTGGGAACAGGATTCTGCACATTCAGAATAGTAACACTCTCGTAAAAAAGGAAACAAATTGCTCAGCGTTGGAGAATGGCAGCAGAGCATCTATTTTTATTTGCGTAATCAACATAGAAATGACCCGAATAGATTGATAAAAGGTCTCCAACTCCTATTAATAATGTCATAGATAAGATTAATTATTAGTAAGCAGTTTCTTACAAAAATCTATAATGCAATATCGATTTTTGGTTAGCATTGTATGTTATCACGTCCAAAATATTTTGATAACTGGCACACACACTATTGATGACTATCCAGTTACGGTTACTGATAACTGTAATTTACAATTAGTTGACGATTGTATACTGTAGCTTAAGTATGTGTCTAATATGATTTCGTGAAACTGGCAAGTTCATGTTTACTATCTATTCTGTCTCGATTCATAAGCAGGATACAAATGAATGGATAGGAATTTTGATATCGTAGTTCATATTAACACGCCAATATTTCAAAGCTATATTAAATTACATTGTTGAAATAGAATTGAGAAAGTGTTTCTCGAATGGAATACAGATGCTGGATTCAAGAGATAAAAGCAGATTGTAAAATTCAAATTTGATAGACAAATTAGAATTGAGCACGTGATAGCTGAGCACCGACGGATCTTCTCTAATACATTGAAAAGAGCAGATTGCAATCAATTTAATACAATATTACTGTTCATTAGTGATGCTTACAGAGTATTCTACTACATTGAATTTAACTTGAATTTTCAATGACGAGGAAATTTGGAGTTAAAATTCTAATTATATTCTGGCACTTGTTAGAAGTGAATGTCTTCTATAGCAGTAAAAAATACGAGCGAATGACCAATCATGGTATCAGCAGATAACAATTCATAAATCGCATCATCCCCTGCTGGAATAATCTTCCACAATCCATTGTCACATCACAAACTATACAAACATTTATAAAGAATTTCTAAGAACATGATTTAAACGGCACGTGCATAATGCGTAATGGAGTAAGCAGATAAAAGTAACATAAGACAATCGAAATATCAACACATTCAAGTATGAGGATTGCCAATTATTATAGTTTACAGTTTCGGATCTCATCGTCCACTTACGGAACAACGATTTTAAAGACGAAAGAAAATCCACTTGCTGCAATATTTTGTAAGTGGTCGACTTTGCGCTTGAACTCAGAAGGAGCTCGTCAAGTTTCTCGTCTGTCTTTTCTCTAAACCTTGACATAGCATGTCAATTATGATCTGTACATGTTTCTGAATCAAAATTAAGGTCATGCTGCTTCATTGATATTTTGTTTGTTTTATTGTTTCTCGTTTAAAGGATGGCCCAAAACTCCCATCACTTCACAAGTAGAAGCGTGCATGCTCAAAAACCAATCAAATCGATAGGATTCCTTACGTCATTTTGGAACATAAATTCATATCATTATTGACTTTCATTTTCACGTTCTTATATTTATTATTATTAGCAAAACTCTCTTATATATTGGTTGTCTTGGATAACCAATTAAGAAAAGTATCGCAATTTGTAAATTGTGTATTTGCGGCCACAGGTAAGAGGAGCGTTACTTCATCTATTTACCAGTCAAGATTTTCACGGATAACTTAACAACATGATAAGGGAATTTTATATCGTATACAAATAATGATTGACATTATTGGATACTAGCCTCTCACGGAGAGGACACCTGTCTATAATTGTAACAATTCACCTACGTCATATCTTGGAATCTTGCGAAATATTGTGAAGGGCACGGAAGTGTTTTAACGACATCCGTGTTTTTGAGAATTTATGATCAGTGCTGGTCAATAATCTATATTAACTTCACATATGTTGCTATGAAATTGTAATCTTTACTGCTAGTGTGCTTATTACTGATTTTTGATAACAACTTACGAAGAAAATGACACCAACAAGGTCAAAAATTGATGAAACTGATGTAAGCCATTAAATCCGATATTTATAAAGAGGTTCTAAAAGAAGTCATTCTCGATGTAGTTAAGGACTTACAATTTGACGTAAAGCAACTAAAAGAAACGGTACTGAAGCAAGAAATGACCATCCAAGACCTTCATTCTCAAATTTTAAAGCAAGACAAAGATATTGAGCGTCCGAAAGCTGCTTCCACCAAACAAATTCGTCGCAGCAACATTGATACGTTAAAATTTTCTGGCATAAACCATCAAGGAAATAATATAGAAGTGAAAAATATAATTATAGAAATTGCCTCAGAAAAACTTGGAGTTGAAATCCAGCCATCATAAATTTTAACATCAGTATTATTACGAAAGAACCACAGAACATCAGAGCAATCTGGGTGCAAGAACAATATGCAAAACAATAATGACTTCTAAAGTGAGCTAGTCGATGTAACTTTTTCTAACATCTGGACAAGGAGAGCAATGTACTCATCAAGGAGAAATTTGAAGTCCACAGGCATATTTGTCTCTGAAAATTTAACCAAAGGAACGTCCAATCTGTTCTATAAATGCCACCAATTGAAGAGAGATGGGAACCCCTTGCTGCATGGTCTTATGATCTAAAAGTTTACATGAGCTATTTGGAGAGAAAAATCTTGCAGATAAGTGATGAAGATGAGCTGTTAATTTTACTTTATTATATTTTTTTCTCTATGTTTATATATTTGATAAATTATAGTTTATACAGTAGGGTTACATTCAATCAGCTAGTTAGGCTATCTTGCCCTTGATGATGTTGATGATAAACATCTCACTCTTGGTTCTCAAAATGTTCGTAGCATATTAAAAAACCATGAAAAACTTTCGGAATTTTTATCCCAGACCAACATTAACATCTTGGCATTGCAAGAGATCTGGCAAGAAGGAGCCACTTTTATTCCCACTTACAATTTTGTTTGTAGAGAACGACAAAATAGGAGAGGTTGTGGTGGTTGGTTTTGCTGGTCATGACTCACTCACTTTATCTGTCTGTGATAACCTTACAACTATCAGTGACGACCTTGAAGGCTTTACAATTGAAACTCCTTCTTTTTCTATTTTGTCTATATTTATATCCAACCTAAATCAATACTCTCAAAATCTCGTGATGCTTTGAAAAGCATTTTGAATAAAACTAGATAACAAAACTGTTTTTATGTTAGGTGATTCCAACACTAATCTTCTTGTTTCTTCATGTAAATCCCAGCATCTCATTGATTCATTATTTTACTTAAAATATTTTCATTGATTTCTAAACCTACACGTTTAACACACAAATCCTACACACTGATAGACAATATCTTCACTAATTCAAGGCATTCTATTTCCAGTGGTCTTATTACATCAGATATTTCTGATCATTTTTGCCCTTTTACATCAAACGGCAACCACTGTACCCCTTCGTAGAAAATATGTTTTCGTGCTATAGGTCCAAATAACATGGCACAGTTCAAGCATTTGCTTTCTCTGTGTGATTGGTATTTACATAACACATGCCAATTGAATCTTTTCAAAAATTTCAGTTTAACATCAACACTTGTCTTGAAACTGCTTGTCCTGTGATCAATAAGCCTTCTGGTGGAAGAAATCACAGTCTACACTCATGGTTAATACCTTCTTTGCTCATCTCTCGCAAGAGAATACAGCTTTTATACAACAAATGAACCAGAACAAAAAATATCAATGTAAAGGCAATCTATGATTCATACAGCAAATTGTACAACAAATTAATTAGAAAAGGTAAGACTATTTATAGGAACACTTTCTATGATGAAAACAAAGCAACATCAAGTCGATTTGGAAGGCAACAAATGAAATCCTTGATAGAAACAAAAACAAAAATGGATATCCAAACTTGTTTAATTTGAGCGATAAGAAATTCATGAAAAGCATTTTATATAGGAGGTTGATAGCCGTTTTGGTATCGAAATAATAAAATTTCGAGTGACTATCCGGTAGGTTTCATTTTCCCTCATTTGCCGTAAGATCCTAACGCTGGTCAATATAGAATGGAGTAAGAATATTTATTCCTGTGTGTAGACGACTCTACTCACTCATGAGTATTGCTTGATAAGTAACGATGTTTAATCAGCAACCAGCAATCAGAAATATTCAATTACCTCATCGGGTTCACTAAGGTCAAGAATTGTTCTACCCTTAGCACTCTTTACTGTTTTTATCTGACTGATTTGTCAACTCATTGTAAATTCAGGCTTATTCCTTTTTAATGTTGTACTAATATAGAGGCTGTTTGGCATTCCTCGGGATTGGGAAAATCAATATGGACATGTAAGGATTAATCAATCATTGAAGATAATCGTGATGAGTCCTGTAAGCCACCTTCCCGTGTTCGAATCATATGATCAGCTACGTTCATATCTCTAGTGTAGATTGTTGCAGGTTTATTGGTATGAAACTGCAAATTAATGTTAAAGTGTGGCTTTAACACAGCCTCAAATAGATGATTGAAAGCTGGTTCAATGAAATGATGATATGGTGTGATCATTCTCACTTGATTTGTGATTAAATTTTGCTCCGTTTTCTTAGAGTGACTTTTCGAATGTGTGATGTATGTGTTGAGTATCATATTAAACGTTTTCCTCTGTGGGTAGCCTTTGGTACAGAACAACAAATAACACATGTACAAGCGCAAGATGATGATGTTTTGATCAAATATAATGCGCAAATAGCGAATACTTTGCATTTTAGCTATTCCTCATTTTGTAGCAGGGTTATGTTGTGATTTAAAAGGCAAAATATTACGTACATCTGCAGGTATAAATCTGATTTTACTATCCCCTCATGCGCGTAAACATTAATATATAAGAATGCAACATTCGTTGGTGAGAATTTTGCTGTGAATTTCAGGCGAGTGTGCACATTAATGAGGCCACCGATGAAAGCTTTAATTGAGTCGATATCGTGTCGCCATATTAAAAATATGTCATCCAGATAGCGAACCCAAAACGCTGGCTTGTACTCTTGGCTTGATTTCTAATGTTCCTCTACCTCAGCCATGTAAATGTCAGCATAGCTTGGTGCACAACTGCTACCTATTGCGGTGCCAGATATTTGCAGGTAAAATTGGTTATCGAACATAAAATAATTTGTCGATAGGATCATATGAATACTATCAAGCAATGCCGAAATTGGAGGTCCTTTGTAAATCCGATTGTGTTTGGTCACAAATGACCATGTAACGGCTAATAATTCCAGCTCAATAGTGGCATAGCGTGACTCAGCATCAGATAAATACCTTGATCGTAGGTACGGGAGGCATCAGTATGCAGTTCTGTTGTAAACTAATATCAAACTGCTTGAGGAATGGAAGTGAAACTAGTGTCTTCTTGACACTGTCAAATGCATTTTGGTGAAGTTCAGTCCATATAAATTCGTTACGAATAGATAATAAATCACGTAATGGCTCTGAACTGAGCAACTTCTTTCGAGAAGTGTCCTTATTGACTAACCATTCCCATAAATGAACGTAGTTCAGAAATATTGGTAGGAGCTGGAAAGTCAGTAATCGCTTCAACTCGTCTGGGTGTAGCACTAATATCATATTTGCTTCGGATTCGAGCTCAATTAGAAGTTGAGTTGGAATAAGAAAGTATGAGACCCCTTTACAAATATATATTTTCATCTTGGTGCTATATGTAACTAGAATACCACGGCAATGTAAAACGCCAAGCACTTGTAAAGGTGAACCATTAGTAGCAGATAACTGGTCTGAGGTGTGGTTTAAACGAGACAAAGGAATATTTTAATGTCCATCAATAGGGTGTCACTTGCAATGCAAACTTCATCGCCAGTATCAGGAATACCACTAACAGTTATTTCCTTGCGATGTGTCAATGATAATGCTAGAGAGATGTGTTGACATTTTGATGTGACCTTAGGTGTGGTATGTGAAACAGCATTTAGCTTCACACTTTCAATTATGTGTGAAACATCATTTGTAACTTTATTAATGTCCACTTTACCAGAACGACACACAGGTCTTATATGATCTTTCTTGTTACAATTATGACAAGTTTTATCCTTAGCCCAGCAAGATTGTGGATCATGACCATGATTGATTTTATCACAATGCTTGCAGGGGACAGTGTTAGATTTCGTATCTGAAGCTTTTTTACGAAGTTTCATGATGAACATTAGTTACATGAGCAGGCTGAGCCGTTTTAGAGACCTCTTCGTTTCGTGCAGTTTCTTCGGATTCACATAATTTTTTGATAATAAAAATAGATACGCCTTCATCGAGAGCACTAAATTTTCGTCTGATTTCAGCGTCATAAAGTCCTTCTATAATGAAGTCCCCCAATGAGCACTCGTGACAATGGGGACAGGGGTCCGTAAGATGAAATAATTTCAGTTTTTCACGATAGAATGCACAAAACGGTTCATTCTCACCTTGTGAATACTGCATAAATGCTGCACGACGTATCGGCAGATTATCTTTCTGCCGATCTAATTTATGTAATAATGTATTTGTATTAATAGTGCTTTGATCTACATTCAATACCAATCGGACAGTATCTTGAGTGTTTCTTGTGTATCAAAGTGTTTCTTGAGTCATACGAGAAAGTAGAAATGAAACTTGCTGTTGACTAGGGCAACGAGTAAGGCCCGTAAATGATAAGTAGTTATCTATTTGACGTCTCCAGTCCAAAAACTGACCATACGTAAGGTTATCGGATAATTTATCTGGAAGTGGGAAAGCTCTCGATAGGCGTATCCCGAAGGTGAGTTTTCAATATTACTCACTGGCACACTTTCAATAACAAGAGAATCGTCGTCGCATGCATCAGGCAAAATAGATGCCGCAGTCTCAGTAGTGGTATTAAGGCCAGTAAGTTGTGCCATAAATGCAGATAACGAGCTCTCCATACGCTTTTCAATCGAATTCATACGGGCAGCGAGATTGACATTATCGTCAAAAAGGGACAGCTCCACATTAGCATTGCCCTTCTTTCGTGCCTTCGATTTTGGAGTTTTATCAGGCATAACGTTTAATGTAAACGATATAACATATACAGAATGATAATATATTATATATCAAACTAAACAAGATATAATAATAAACAATGGTATAAGTTCAAAAATATCAACTGCGTCATGTGATGTCTCAATATAATGTGACAATTGATCATGTTTACGCTAGATACAAGGTGTTAATAATAAGATCTAGCTGTTAGTTAACACAAATATAACACTATATCCATCATATAATTTGCCGAAGCATAGCGTCATAAGTGAGTCAATTCAAGTCAACTATATGCTTGTGGTTGAGGAAGCCCACGTTTCAGATGCACATAACAGAACAGGTTCTATCGTATGTATGAATAGTCGTAGCTTAACAAGAATGTTAACATCAGACGTCCAAATTTATTTAGGTCTCTTGTTCTATCCGATCCTGGCCTCCATCTTGGGTTAGATCATGTGAAGGAGTACAGAATTTGCACTTACTTTAAACGAATTTAATAGTTCCAGATGTGATCATTTTATTATGTTCTCACAAAAAAATACAGTATGATTTCATACGTATGATGTTATTATCATTCACAAGGACGACTAACAAATTCTGATTACAGTTAACACATACGCAGTAGATATAGGAATATAAGGGTGTTAGATTTGTGACATCAAAACATATCGCTTTTTTAAAATTAATTATTTATTATTAATTAAATTAATTATTAATTAATTATTAAATGATACACAATTAAATTCAAATATCTTATTAATAATCTGAGTAATTAGGTAAAATCTTTTGAGAACAATGTCAAGTAGTCAAGTAGAGACACATGGTATAATAGATTGTCGTGTGCTTCGACGTGGCTGTGATACAGTAACATCAGTATTGTCGTAATCATCAATATCACGATGAATAAGACCTAAAAATCGACGATTACGCCAGTTAATTGGATCAGACAATAATTGAATAAGATAATCACGGTAGTTAGCCAATACAATAATTCCATATTCTATCAAATGGTTTGAAGTTTCATCTTGAATACAAACAAGATCTCTGATATGAATTCAAGGTAAAGGTCCGGCATGTTGATTATAATATGCTTTAGTGTTCTTGGAATCTTTAATAAGCTTGGAATCAATTGCTTGGACTGTTTTCTACCATTCAGGACTAAAAGTGCGGTAATGTCCCAGTACACATTAGCGAAATAAATGACAATATACCCTCTGACTAGGCGATAAACCTTCATTTCTTGGCGTGTCACGTAACTCAAGTAAACCTTGTAAAAATGACTCTGAATGTACATCTCCATTGGTAGTCTTAGCAAGTAAATATTTGAAAGCCTTTATACTACATTCATCATGACCATTACTTTGTGTAAAATAAGTGGATGATGGGTAAAGTAGTGTAGAGGGTATCGCCCTACCAAAGGCACACGTACCATTCCTCTATTTCTAGAGGAACTGCTATTTTCGATGAGAGAAATGATTTTAAAAGCTCTTTACTGATCTCAGCCGATCTCTTTACTGATTTCGATTGTCAATGCGCAATGATGCGCCGAAGCTACTCTCAATGTAATTCCACCTTGACCATTCCGTCAGCCATACTAAGATGGTATTCATTTGATGTTTCAGATATAGTCAAGGATAAGTTGACCTTCGAGGTATTTGAACCACAGCCGATCACATATAATCCGATCTGAAGTTCGGTTGCTCTGCCATATGAGCTTATCCGCCGATCCGGATGATGGGGACCAAGATACACCCCAACGTGATAAGAAAGAGGTAAATTGGTCTGACAAAAATTGTGGTCCAGCATCAGATATAAACTTGCAATGCACACCAGTATGAATAAAATGGTGTTTGATTATAGCAATAATCTGAGAGGTTGAACGGTGAAGGGTTATGTTGCCATTAGGAAATGAAAGGGAATCCTGAAAGGCGGTCAGTGTAAGAAATTCTAACTATTGTAACAATAAACCACAAGTAAGTTAAGAACCAAAGAATCTCATTGTTTTTATATCACTCATACTGTATCTGCCCTTATGGATACATCTGACAAATTTCCATGTTGCTCTCCACAAGGGACTGGAGCATAAACAATACATTTATAACTAGTGACATCATTTCACATAATTAGTAAATATGCATATACATCTACAAATTATACTTCAAAGTCTACACTTGAAAAATAAAAGTATATATATAAAATTTAAGGTATTGAAACAACTAACATTTCGTTACGAAAAAAAAATATGTTTCCAAAAGTACAGTTTCATATTTATATTACTTAATTAGGATTTCAGGATTTCTCCAAAAACAACGTTCCTGGTTTTACAATTATCCTTTATTCCAATTACAGGCTCTTCCAACCACACACCAACTGCTTGCAGAGTTTGTCCTTGACTTTTGATTATGGTGACGGCAAAAGCTGGGCGAACAGGAAATTGTCGACGTTTCCATTGTATTGGAAACTGCACTGTCTGGTCTGCTTTTTTCGTCATATCAATACGTGGGAGGCAAAATTTCTATTCCAATGTGGTCGCCTGAAAATGATAAATATAGTGCAAATTTATTGGCTGTAAATCGCGAAGAGATGCTCTGATGCAAGATTTATTGGCTCTGTCCGCAACCAAAGATACCCAGTCAGTGAATGGTTTGTTGAACATGTTGGTAATATTACTTTGAGACATGTTGATAATCAGGGAATATAACTTCAACGAAAGATAGCATTGAGCTTTTAATAGTAGATCGATTCTGATCATTCATTTCAAATAAATACTCTTCTGGGATTTGTATCCAATCTGGTGATTTGACAATTGGAACATCTCCATTCCCAATGTCCAGAAGCCATTTGTCAAACTGCGATAAATTAGGGTCAAGTCCATGCGCATATTCTCTCATGGCTGGGTGAGTTGGAAATGTCGTCAAAGGAAACTCTTTTTGATGGAGGCATTGTTATTTGTGATCTAGTGCCTCTAGGCACAACAGGAAGACAATGTGAAAATCTCCGGCTAAAATTAGCAACTTTCCTCCAAACAATTCCTGGGATAACATTATGTCTTCCAACGTGCGGTCCAGGGCTTCAAGCTGAAAGCGATGAATTATTGGAGCCTCATCCCATACTATTAGCGCCGCTTCTCTTATCAGTGCAGCGAGTGGGTCATTCGGGCTGATTTTCATAGTAGAGTTTTGTTTAGTGAAAGAGATGCCTTGAATATTGAATGAAATGTTCGACCGATCGTTAATAACGTTAATATCGATCGTTATCAGCAATTCCACTGGAGGCAACAGCAATTGCAGGTTGTTTGTTATTATTCAATGTGTGGACAGTGACTAGTATCGTGTCAAGGGTGAATGTTTTTCCTGCGGCTCCTCTGGCATCTATGAACATAGCTGACTTTGAATCTGCTCGAAGAGTACTCATTGCTTTCTCAAAGAGTGCTATTTGAGAAGGAGAAAGATGGGAAATCATTGTTGTAGCATGTTGTATTGTCTGATCGTCATTGAAATTTAGTTCTTCCTGGAGTACCACATGTACGTCTACAGTGTCCTGATAGTGAATAATTTGTCTGATATCGTTGCGATCTGTATCTGATACAGCAGGTATGTCAAAGTCTGTCAGGCACTTTCCTTTTACTTGTAGCATATTTCCAAGTCCATAAGAACAAATACTCTCAAGTTAATGTCTGTTGCATCAGGGTATTTATTCTTGAAGTCATCCCACCATTGTCAGCATACATGTTTATCGTATAATTTCATTTGATCATTTGCTTCACAAAATAGGAGAATAGCAGCAAATAGATGCCTGATTTGTCTACATAGTTGAGAAATGGCAGCTTCTGACAAAACCATTCCCCTTTCACCATCATCTCGAAGAAGTCCAAGCTCTCGGCACACGCTCTTGTAGTTTTGGTGTGAAACGTCATTTAACTTCAGCATGGATGAAAATATTATTTTACCTTTACAATGGTCATGATGCCGCAGTATTCTTAGATAAAATTAATCACCACTCATTGGATAGATTGTGTGCAGGCAATCAATTATTGCTCCAAACCCTCTTTTTCTATCATACCACTTTCCCTGCCTCTGCAAAGTTTTAAATTTCGGGAAATCTACATATTTGATCGTGGTTTGGGGATTATTCTCATTAAAAGAAAAAAATGTAGTTAACTCAGTAGACTTGGCAGGTTCCATGACTATATTGTGGGCCTCATCTTCCTCAAATATAAAATACTTTTCATTTTATAGGTGTACTCAGAGGGCTTTTACTGCTGGCAACTGTTGTGTTAGGTGGAATCGTAGTAATCTCAAGCAGGCTTCACTGGCTCCTAATCATCAAAGGTTCTGAAACTCTGACACCTCGTCATACACCTGGACTGCTTCCATTTCCCTATTGGATCCTGTGTGAAAATTGAAATTTGATCGCATGACCAAAATGCTTTGATCATTGAAGCTGCAAAAGTCTTACATCAATCATCTTGTATTTACATTGACTTGCGAATTTAATTTTATGTTTTATATTTTCTTGCATTTGATCAAGCTTTTCACTTGCAACTCAATTTGTATTTGGCCAGATACATTTTAATTCGTAGACATGATAATCTACATAATTATTTGATGTTCTATTACGAACGGATTAAAGACGTCACAATGGATACATCAATAGAACAATGACTTGAAGATTTTTTTAATTTGTAACCCCCGGTTTATTGCCATGTAAAGGCAATTACGGAGACATTCACGACCCTGTGATAAAGCTGCATTTGATTCGGTTCGCTTTTAGCTCGCTCGTATAACGCAAAAGTGCGCTTAATGCATTAGATTCGCTGTTAGCGCGCTTGGACTATGCGAACTTAATACATTGGCGAGCTCAACTGCGTTATACGGAGCGCGCTCACAGCGAACTTAATTCGAATGAATAAAATAATTGAAATGTATTAGGTTTGGTTCGGTCGTATAATCCATGCCTTAAGAGTTCGTTGGAAGTAGAATTTTATAAGTAAAAATAAGATGTGAAAATGAGGCATGGGTTATACGAGCGAACCGAACCTAATAGCAATTGAGCTCGCTCCTAATCGAATTAGGTTTGCCCGCCGCGTTATACATGCGAACTTAACTATTAATTTAGCTAATGTGATGTAATGTAATGTAATGTGATGTAACATGTCTCTTTTGTCATGGAAAATTTTGTTGTGTGAAAATTGAAACTTGATCGCATGACCAAAATGCTTTTATACTGTTTTGTTCGGTTGAAGCGGGAAAAGTCTTGCATCTTGTATTTACGTTTACTTGGAAGTTGTATATATATATATAAATATAATACTAAAATATATAAATCTTCCTCATGATAATTTTGATTTCTTGCAAATTAAATTTTATGTTTTATATTTATTTGCATTTAATCAAGCTTTTTCTTTGTAAATTAATTTGTATTTGGCCAAATACATTTTTATTCGTAGATATGACAATCTACATAATTATTTGTTGTTCTATTACGAACGGATCAAAGACGTCACCATGGAAACATCAATAGAACAATGACTTGAATTTTTTTTAATTTGTAACCCCGGTTTATTGCAATATAAAGGCAATTACGGAAACAGTCACGGCTCTGTGATAAAGGTGTATTTGATTCGGTTCGCTCGTATAACGCGAAGGAGCGCTTAATGCATTAGGTTCGCTGTTAGCGCGCTTGGACTATGCGAACTTAATTCGAATGAATGAAAATATCGAAATGTATTAGGTTCGGTTCGCTCGTATAGTCCATGCCTAGAATCATAGTGCTTCATTTATAATTTTCAAGAATTTTCAAGAATGGGAGCATTGACATTCTTTTACAATGAAATAAAATTCTATAATAAATCGCGATAATAATTCGATATTGATGTTGAGCTACATCTTGTTGTCAATATTTCTAGGCGCTATTTATAAAACCTTACAGATGTCGAATAAAAGAAAAGACGATTATGAATGAATTAGTTGTTTTGATAGAAAACCTGAAACAATTAATTTTGCCAGATTCGTGATATGTATATATATTCAGAATTTCT
This sequence comes from Haliclystus octoradiatus, assembly GCA_916610825.1. NCBI lineage: Eukaryota > Metazoa > Cnidaria > Staurozoa > Stauromedusae > Haliclystidae > Haliclystus > Haliclystus octoradiatus. The sequence continues at coordinate 6,282,008 of OU744452.1, forward strand.
TGAAAGGGACGCCTGATTTATAGATTGGAAATGTTCAGTGAAGCTTTAAAGATATATAAATGCTATAGCCGATGGTTATATTGTATTGCTCATGTCATGATGTCTGACGAAAAGGATAATTTACTATGTAGAAAATGAATCTACTTTACTATGCATTTGATCGCGATATGAAACGATCTTTCTTTGTCAGATTTATTTCGAATAAAAGACAAATTATGCTTTATTCTTATCGGGTTTACATTCTCCTTCGATAAAATATGATTGTTAACTTATTATTGATTGGTGTATTAACTCAGAGAACCTGCAATTATGTTTATAAATGCTGTTCGGAGATTATGCCGCTCGTATAGTTTTTATTTGGATCTCATTTGGAAAATGGTAATTTGTATTTTAATAAATAATGTTTGCGATGAACGATAATTATATGCAACCTTTTTCGCTTTTATTTTTGTAACACAAGGTTTTTTACACTCATATAAACTTTATTAACTATTGAAAAAATGTTCTTGAATTATGTTTTTCTGTTTTTAAAGTTGAAAGCTATTTTTGAACGCTGAAAATAATATAATTATTATTTATCACAAATCATACGCTCAATTCAATTTTATTTTGTTGAATTAGATATACCTGAATTTAGCTTTATTAAATGTTGATAAACGATAAGAACAAGACACCGCTATTTTTATTCTCGAAACTGTAGTAACATACTGTGTCTTAATCTATAGCAAATCAACAGAATGAAATTTTATTTTAATCGATGTTTACTATTTCTTTGTTAATTATGGAAGCAAAATCGGAAAACAATAGTCTGCCCGCTTATAATCAAATGATTCATATTTTTATATCAAATAATTAATTTTAAAATGATTTTGTGCAATGCCTTGATTAATTCTGAACTCTGTAGTTTTAGACTGTATACAGATAATATCTTCAATTTTTAAATATTTTTTCGAATTAGTCGAACGCCAACGTCATTTTGAAAATTTTTGCAATTTCATTTGTTTTTATGCCCCACGATAGATTGTTGATTTCAAAACAGATTGTTTTATCAGTGTTCTCACAAATTATATAAATTAAAATAGCCTTTTCAAAAGTGAAATGTTTATATTTTGAATTTAAGAAAACGTAGAAAGTAATAAATGAAAAACTGAATCAGTTTTTAGTTTCACTTGTTAAAACCATTTACACGAAGCTTTTAAATTCGAAGCGAAATATTTTTGATCGGAAAATTTCAATTTGATTTCGATTTGGCTGCCCGCTAGATTATTAACCAATGAAATTTTTCAAATCTCTAAATCTGTTAATACCATGATATCAAATAAAGTATCAAGAGAAGTTAATTATTTCAAAACAACGCCAGAATATCATAATATTCAGCAGCACAGGCCACAATTTATTCAAAGGAGATTATTTGTGAATGCAAACGGTCTGTGATGCATGCACACTAGTATTTAAGGTCGCATAAATATCACACAAATCATGCAAGAATATGAAAATGGTGAAGCAAAATATAATATTTCTAATTACCAAACATTATTAATCATGACACGCTATCCAATTATGTTATTTTTACACGAATAGAAACAGCGAAATGTTGTTAGATTTTGATTACTTTCCACAAAGTAATTCTTCTTAAGAAAGATGTAAAACTTTTCTTCCCCTCCAAGCTTTTCAAACATCGTCAAGTTGTATACGTATACTCATCAACAACTGTTCTCACGCCCAAGTAAATTTCGCGCTTTAGAACGCAAGCAAACAGTCAAGACGACGATGATATAGTGAAAGGAAATCACCAACCCAGTTATTTTCGTGTAGGGAATCCTATGATTGGTTGGATTCTATTACTTTTCAGATCTAAACGGGAGTAAACATTTCCCCTCCAAGGCGCTTTCTTGCGGTAAACTGACATTGTCCTTCGTGTTCTTCATTGTCTTGGCAATGCGGAATAATACATCACACGTTTCTGTGAAGTAGCGGGCGTTGCAAGAAATTATATCACTCTTGATGTTCATTTTTTGCTGTTTTCTTTCTTAATAACCTTACTTTAAAAACTGTACAGCATGCTATGGACTATGTTTACGTTGAATAACAATCATCTGAATTTTTTTAAGACTGTGTATCAAGGTTGTCACTTGGAAAGGAGACTAAGCTGATTGAATTCAATTCAAAATCAATTAAAGTTAATTCAATTGAATTCAAAGTCAATTTTTTGATGATTGACAGACTGCACTGACTTACTTTTTCAAAGTGTGTCAAACTTTCCCATTATTTTGTAATACATCATTATCATTAGTATATAGTATCATCGGCTACTTCTATTTCGGGAGTCACAATTATTCTTGTGGCATTCTTTTTGTTTCACCTTTTCGTTTTCTTTCTTTTTTTCAATTTTTCAATTCCACTTTCGTGTCTAGCAATACTTCTATCTTGAATAGTGCATTTAATCGGTCACGATGTGGTCTGACTCTATCACAGCTGATAGTATGGCCAAAACATTTCAACTTTTGGCGATTTATCTAGCATTTTTCATTATTCAATAATCCCTAGGCAATAACATTTGCGGTGGCGAACAATAGCTTTCCTAACCAGTCTAATCAATAAACTATGGTGCGATCAAGGTAAAGGTATGCCAATCTTTCTCCCGTCTTCCAGGTCAAAGATCTGATCACATGAAAAGGTCATTATCATGCTAGTTTGAAATACTTTGCAACAAATTTGTAGACTTGGATAAACAAAAATGGTCGCAATAGCCACGCTAAAGCCCCTAAAGAGCCCACCTGCAAGCTAGAAAAAAGAAACACAGCCTTCGTGCTCGTAAGTGCTGAAGTGTTTGCCAGAGGTAAGACTGCAAGCAGAAATTTTATATAATATTATTTTTGTTAAACCAATCGCTAATTCAAAATGCTGTTTTCCAGATTCGTTGAAAGTAGCAACAGTTGGTGAAAAGGTGGCAGAGGCTTAAGCGGTAGATGATTCTTTGCCAGAAGAAAAATTGCGTGGCCTCAAAGAGTGGGCAAAGAAACTGTCAAATCTTTGTTGGGAAGATTTGATTGCCTTAACAGATCAAGAAAAAGATGTTGTTGTCACTAAGAAAAGACACAGTATTATTCTACAGTTTAGAAATATACAAGAGTGTGTCTTGTTCTAATTATTTCTCATCAACTTTTAAAGAAGTCTAATTGTAGGATATATAATTCAACAAATATTAAATTGAATTGAAGATAAAGCGTATTATTTGTCATCAATAATAATTACAATATTTCTAGTTTTCAAAAATAGCTTTCAACTTGAAAAAATCACTAAAACATAACTAAAAAACATTTCAATAGTTAATACGGTATGATATGAGTGTTACCTAGCTTGTGTTACAAAAATGTAAAAGTGAAAAAGGTTGCATATAATAATCGATCATAGTAAAAATAATTTTTAAGTAAATGTAGATTACCATTTTCCAAGTAAGTGCGAGTTACGAGCGGCATAATCTCCAACAACATTTATCTAAATACAATTATATTGCAACCATACTTCATCGAAGGGAAAAGTAAACCCGATAAAAATAAAATATAAATTTTCTTTTACTCAAATTAATTCAGACTAGGATAGATTTCATGTCGCGATATAATTCTGACGAAGATAGATTTCATGTCGCGATCAAATGCCTGGTAAAGTAGATTCCTTTTCTCTATAATAAAATCCTTAAGTAATCCTAAGTAAATCATACATCATAACATGAGCATTTAAATATAACAATCGGCTATGGTATTTCTATATCTTTGAAGGGGCACTAAACATTTTAACTCTATAAATCATCGCGTCCGATTCAAAAATTCTGAATAAATATGCATATCACGAATCTGGCAAAATGAGTTGTTTTCGTTTTTCTATCAAAACAACTAATTTATTCATAATCGTCTTTCTTTCATTCTCTATCTGTAAGGTTTTATAAATAGTGCGTAGACATATTGACAACAAGATTTAAAATAATATCAATATCGAATTATTATAGCAATTTATTATTGAATTTTATTTCATTGTTAAAGAATGTTGATGCTCCCTTTCTTGAAACTTTGATAACAAGAAGCACTATTGAGGCTCATTTTTCACATCTTTTTTTACTTATATAATTCTATTTTCAACGAACACTTACTTTTTTATGGATAATTTCAGATTTCGAAATTTGACTGAGTCGTAATTTTTAATAATTGATGTGTTTTAGCTTCCTTTTAGCACATAAAATATAGCTTTTGTAGTATTTCTACGTTAAATGCATATATTGGACGGCTGCCTCAGCGCTTGGTATTCAGGTATGCACTGATTCACAACACTATCCATATAGCTTGAAAAATTGCATTCACGTTTAACGCTTTGGTCTATTTTATGCCAATAATATGCCGTTATCTAAACAGTTCAATCGACACAATTGATGTGAAATGAATAATATCTTTATGGAGGAAATGGTTAAGATGTTTTGATTATTTGTACATCGATTCAATGCGTACTGTGTCTCATGTTCTCCAAAGTTCATTCTCGTTATTATACAGTGATAGTCAGCTTAGTCAATAGTTTAATTACTAGTGATCTGAAAGTTTTATCACTAAATATTCAGTACTCGACCTACACTAATTGCTAGTTATTTGAATAATGATCTCAACAAACTCGGCCCAAATTAAACCCAGCAACGCAGGTAGCTCATTGCTAATAATAAATAAAAGAAGATATCAACTTTAGCCAGAATCACAAGTGAAAAAAATGTGAATTCATATTTTCGTATCAAGACATTCATTGTGGTTTCAATGGAATAATTAATTTGCACCAGTTACTTTTTGTTTCTTGAAAAAGCCTCTATGATCGGAAGTACTTATTTTCAGTACAGTGTTTTCCAATTATTACTTTGTTGTGATTATGAATTCCAACTTTTCGTAATAATTGGAATTCAAAAATGGGATTATATATGTTATATTCATAGAAAGTCTGTGTGCTTCACTTTTAATTTGCTAAATGTCTTGTAAAATCAGGTGATATGTAGGCTGAGCTGGATAAACTGTCTGTATTTATTATTTAAACAATTTCTAAAATAAAATGGATTCAAATACGAGTCTCATTGTATAGCAGCTCAAACTCTTGAAAGAGAAAAACATGCTCCATTTTTGTTTTGCCTATTATAAATTCAAATTCCTTGTCGCAGAATGCTGTTCTTTGAATTAGCGATATATTAGAAAGTCTACTTACTTTTTGTGTAGTTATTTTAATATTATTTCTTCCTTAACGACAGTGTTTTTCCTTGCCATTGTTCTTTATCATTCAAAAATGAAAGTTTATCTTAGTATTCATCTGTAATTACTTATTGTATTAATCTCACTGAAGCAATCATATCTACATTAATAATATCTAACAAACTCAATATATAGTAGTGGAAAAAGTTAAATATTTTAGCTTTAAACTGTGATATCTTAGTATTTCTATGAGTAATTACGCACAATCTATAGTGTATAATCTAATAGTTAGTACTGCAAAATATATAGGCAATAGGCATCAACACAGGTTGAGCTAACGTGTGATGTTTTCACTACTGAGCATTCGGAATCAATTACCATCTCATAGATATGCCTCTATTATCAGTAAAGAAACGGTCAAGGAACAAATCTGTCGCACAAAGACCAAATAGATTTGCCATTCGCATAGATGATAGATAATAAAATCACAAGTAAACTTCCTATTCTTCATTATGACATACAAAATAATGTTGAAAAAGTTGGATTTACCTAGTTGTAGAATATAATTATTAGTAATTCTGTGAATTTACAATTATTTCAAAACACTACATGCTGAATTTTTTTTCCTCTTTTTCAGCATCAAGTACACTTTCAATATATTTCATTACAGACCATTAAGGAACAAATGTGTCTCAGGCAGGACACCCGTAATTGTAGATTAATCAGATAATGGAATGTATCAACAGAACTCTACTTCCTATTTTTTCTGTGTCCATAGTATAAAAAGCTTAGTCAGGCCTTGTTTTATTATCATTCCTCGGTGATATTGAGAGCATCAGAAATCAAAGAAAGAATTTACAGTGCATTGAAAGTAAGTAATCACTATATGTTATATAGTGGAAGCAATAATGTCATAGTGGACTATAACATCATTTTACGTTTCATTTAACTGAGCTAATTAATCATTATTTGCAATTAGAGACAAGGAATTACAATATTGTATGTGAGAATGTATAATCAGTTCTAGATATAACAGTAGTGTTTGTGATTAATTACAGGCTAAGAACACTCCCAGACTCACTTATATTCAAAGAATATCGATTATTTTCATGCTATAGTAATAGCTGTATGATGCCATTTATAGTATTTGCCTTCACTTCCAAATGTTGTTCTTTAAATTATAAAAGAAAGATTTTTAATAATTTTCAAGACTAATTAATGAGCCTTTGCTTTCCAATGCTATTAACTAAACAAATCTGCATATATATATATATTAGCCTATAAAAGTTAAAATTTAGAATGATAGATTTCTAGCTTGCTGTTATTCTATTAAGTAGATTATAATGATGTATTTGGACTCTAAGTATGCTAAACTACGAAATATGATGTCTTTAAAATTACTAAAATATCGTGAATATTTCCTATTTTACATATTTTTAACCAAAGCATGATTGTTCATTTGTTAGAAATTCAATTGGGAATTATTCATAATGACGAAAACTCTGTTTTTGGTATGCCTTATTGGTCTTTGTATCGCAACTTATTTTGTTAGAGGTAAGTAAGAGATAAATTACACAAATGTTTATAGAGGTTATTTTGTTGGTAGTACTGGATTTATTCAAAAGTTGTGACGCCATTTTCTACTAACAAACAAACATTTACCAACAAGTAATGTCATGATACAAAACATCGAAATCAAAAATGATAAATTTAACATAAGGATGTGTAACACTTTACATCAGCGTTTTTAGAGGAAATGTATTGCAATTATCATGCTATCATACAGTATTGTATAATGCAACCCAAAAAAAGGAATGTGGGGTAGGCTTTCAAACATAATTACCTTTACTGTCTAAAGTTTAAAACCATGAATATACTAGAGCACTTAATATATCTCTCTGTTCGGGCTAAGAGTGTGTTCCCCGGAGGACCTTTGAACCTCAAGGAAATAATACTCATTATTTGTCTAGGCTATTCTCTATGACAATATTCCTTGATTAACTATCTTTGTAAAAATGTGTATTAGATTTTTCCATTAAACTGTTTTGAATCTATAATTCTCAGGAGAAAAAGAAGATGAAGAAATCGAAGACGAAGGTATAACATAAATATTCAAAGTTTCTATTTATTTAACCTCTTACCTTCGGTTTTCATTTAATTCTGTTCGTTGTACGTACAGCAGATGTGCTTTTATGGATTATTTGTCTACAAAAGAAAACATTTTATTCTGATAAATAGAATTAATTCAAAATTTACAAATATTTCCAAAGATTTTAGGAGAGAAATTTAAAACTTTTATGTAATCAATTCACCTTTATAATAAGGTATTTTTCCTTAAATATGTTTTTAAGCAATTTAATCAAGTTGACATTTACTGCATGAATTTTCCAAAAGGAAAAAAGAAGAATCTTATGTTGTGACTCTAATCTCCTTAAAAAGTTACAGATTTCACTACGAAAATTCAACGGAGACGCTATTATTACTGTGCATCACTATTGCAAATATTTGTAGGAGATATATTGTTATAATTTTGAATTATTAAATAGAGATTATCATGATTCGTCCGGAAGTGAAACCGAACATTTCTTTATTGAGTTGTTAGCAATATGTCTTAATAATCTTAATAAGTTACATATAATACCAAGTTATGGCAAGATAATAGACAAGATTATATTTTCGGGGATTCTGGCCGTTTGTAAAATAAAGTTTTCTCGTTATTCATGCACCATTCCGTTTTTAAATCTGAAACATTTATTTACCATAAAACGATAATGCAACGATGTCAGAGCCTCAATAAGCTCACCGTCCTTGTTATGAAAATTAGAAATTCCATCATTCTTCGACTGGTCTGACGCTTATTTTCAACTTTCTTTAGAGACATTTGTTGCTATAGCTCGTTAGATGTTGTTACACCTGGCATTTTAATAAAGGTTGTTTATACTGTGCCAACTTATGTATATATGACAACTCAGCTGTCAAATTGCTTATGTCAACTTTTTTACAAATTTTCAGAATAAGTTTCAGAACGTAATGTTTCCAGTGCCCACATTAATTTGGAAATTGTAAGGCTTAGAATTCAGCCCATTTTTTAATTGAATAATTATTCATGCTATATAACAAACACAAATTCACAAAGTAACGACGCAAAAGCAAATTGATTGTCACATATTTCTAATGTGTAATTTCACATAGTTTTGAAAGAAATGAAAAATAAAAAAGTGCAAATTTGAAACTGCCCGTGATGGTTAACGATTTGTATGACAAGCATTTATTGTAATAACTTTTTGGTTTTTATTTTATTTGAAATGCTCGCAGTAGATGTGAAGTAAATGTACCAAGGTACCAGATGGGCCAGATACAAAATTATTTTCGAAAATCGGTTTCCAAAGAATTCATACGTTTGTGTTTCTAGATGATCTATTAAATATTGACCTGGAACAAGTCCAGTGCGCATTTTTTCATTTTTTTTTTCTTGGGATTGACTCTAAGTTATTAACGGATTGATGCAAGATCATTTCCATTCCAGTTTTATATCAGTTAAAAATGTCATTTTTGGGTAAAACAGTTGACGTCTATGCTCTGTATGTTGGCAATATTTCGTTTTATTTTTAATTATGTTTTTTAACTCATTAGTTTTCACAAACTTTATATAATATTTATTAACGAGTCCTCCAAATATTTCTTAATCTAAATAATCAGCTTATAATTATTATAATTAATTGATTTATTATTTCTGTCAATGAGACTGATATGCTTTGGTATTACGTCATTCGATACTCACTTCATATACTGTAATATGTAGCTTATGTAAATCTACATGTGATTTCATTATGGTTGAAACACATATTCATTCAAATATCTTCAATAGAATTTAATTACTTTCCCATCATACATTGACAACCCAAGTACCCTAATAATATGGGCCTTTTATTTCTTTGAAATTATGTCTACTGTTCCAAGCTTCCTTAACGAAGTTACAATTTTGATTTTAATTTTTTATAATTTGAGGTTTACAATCTGAAGAAAACGATGCTGCGAGAGGTATAGTACAAAAAAACTATCTATGTATAAAAAAAAACATTTAACTTGCCACCATGATACGTAAAGCACAATGATTCTCATTTCAAAACTAGGTGTGTTGATTTTGTTTTCATTTACAAACAATAGGGTCGATTAAAAAAAATCAAAAATAATTTGTTGTACTAAGTGACTTGATTACCTTTCCAAGTTTCTTCGATAAACGGATAAACAGCTTTTGAGAGATAAGTATTTCAAAAGAGAGAATTTTCGAAAATGGGGAATGAAGGTGAAGTGCCATAATACTGTAAAAAAAGTGTGATAAGATCACAACGACTATCGAGCATTCGTTCATACGAACAGAATATTCAAAATCGTGTTGTTGTTATGGGGGAATGCTCGATAGCTTTTGTGATCTTATCGCGCTCACTCGTAGTGATAACAATTTTACAGTATTACGTCACATATCTATGATTCTCTGTTTTTGAAGAATTGAGATTCTCACTTGTTCAAATTTCTCAAAAATACTTGGCCGTTTATAAAAAAAATCTTCACTCAGTACAATAAGCATGAGGTGAACATTTTTATTTTCGATTTAATATGAATTCCTATTAACATATCCACTGAAAAACTGGTTCGATTGGACAGCTCTAGCTTTCCATTTGATGTAATAACGAGATGATAGGCTATGTTTAACGAATATAATGATGTATAGGTTTAATTACAGTAATAGAATCACCTATCCTATTTAAACAGCAATAGTAAACAATCATTATCACGATCTACATTGAACTTTTCATTGAAGTGTTTACAAACTCAGTTTACACCTCTTTGTAAAGGTCACGCTAAGCAGCAACCAACTGTATATATTGGCCCATTGACTATATCATGTTAATTTGTATTGAAGTAAGCCTCCATAGACGTCAATTACTTCATCTTTGTGTCTAATATCATATAATCACGTAAGTGGCTGCTATATACAGGTTTCCATGTTCCCAATGTTGCGATAGAAGAATAGCTACCTCTCTCACTTATGCGCGGCCTTATATGCATTGATATCAACTATTCTGACTGACACAAATAAAGGTAGCAACCTATGAGCGATCAGTATAACATTCTATGATTTTATATATCGCATATAGATATATATAGATAAGATCTAACAGAACAAATCGTATTCAGTGTCTGCATTTGACAAAGCGAAATATAACAGACGTAGTCAAAAGCTACATACCCGTAAATGTTAATACTCATTTCAGTTTAAATCCAATACTTGCTGACAATTAAATTAAAAATTTATTTTTCTTTAGTTAAGAAGATTATTTAGTTTATTTGTCTAATGACTGCATTACGCATGATGCTTTTAGGAACAACTATGAATGTGTAATTTTTGACTTCTTTTAACAAATATATAATGATAAATAAACGCAAATATCAGGCATTCGTATGTGCTACCATTAGCTTCATTCCAAGCCGATTTAATCTGTGAAAATCTATTGAATTGCCCATTGTAATTTGAAAACTCTGATATGACACAGATGTTGTTTTCAATCTATATAGTGAACTTTTTCACAAACTTAACTAAGGCTACGGTTATATGGACTCAACAAACTCAATTCGAACTAGATGCGACACCGAATAGCATTAAATTCGCATTTGGGGTTATACAGACGAACCAAATGTCGAAGATCTCTAAAAATCTCACATGATAGAAAGTAGTTTTTTTGGAATTATACCGTATGGTTTGAAACCACAGTGTTTTGTTTGCATTATAATTCACTTTTAGCGATTTTTTCGTTCTATTTTGCCTATCAATAGTTTGAAACTTGAATGAAATAGTAATCTCAAAGGTTTGTAAGCATTTCTACGGGATACAGTTTTTGTTCTAACAAAGCATAGTACTCAGAGCAAATTAAATGCAAATTTCCGTTAAGATAAGGTATGATAAAAGCGACCCCAATTCTAGTGCTGATACATTGAATAAAATAAAACGGTTTTAAATGTTTTAAATCATGATTTTGGAAAACATCAGCTTCCCTATCAGCCATCTTTCAATCATATAAACAAGTCACCATTACAACTTCTGAAAAGCGATGTTCTTTCCATCGCATTGCCATGGAAACTTTCTTTAAAATAATTTATGATTTGCACATCCCCCGGTTTATTGCCATATAAGGTAGATATATGAGCTCAGTCACGGCACCGAGAGTCAAATGTATTCAATTCGGTGCGATGATAGCTCGCTCGTATAACGCGGCGATAAATTTAATTCATAGAGAAGAGCTCCGCACGTCGAGGCTTGAAGTGCGGAGCTAGCTTGACGCACTTAATGTATTTTGAGGAACGTTCATGAATCGAATGATGTTATACGAAGCGCACTATCATGAGATTTAATTCGAATGAATGAATCAATAGAGTTCGGTGCTTCCATAACCCTAGCCTAACTCATCTTGACTTAGTTATAGCACGCTAGGCAGTCCCTTGTTCACTGATCAGTACTGACGATTTCTAATGGCCGGAAACAAGTACTTGTCTGCTGCTATATATATTTAAATTTAGATTATCATAGTAGTACAAATCATTTGTATTGAGCAAAATTTCAAACAATTTCAAACAATCACAGTACCGGCCTTCATGTTTCAGGATTGGTAAATTTATCTGCCTGTTTGTATTACACTGTTAAATAAAATGTGAACTGTCTGGAGTGTTCTCATCATCAATTATCAATACTGTTGATTATTTGATGTTATTGTATGCCATTTCATATCCATTAAATACATTTGAATAATGCCACTAAATAATCAATTATACTCCACTTCTATGATTCTCCTGGAGTCTGGAGCTCATAAAGATTTTGTAATAATGACAAAATTCCTCCCAATTTTGTACTGAAAAGAAGATTATTATATTTGAATTTAGTGTCATTAAAGGAACGCACTTCAAGGAAATATGTACGTTAGAATGAGGACGACTGACCCAGTTTCCTCTATGAAAGAGTTGTTTTTGCAAATATGGGAAATTCTCTGCTTGTGATCCCGGGGAGGGGACTTCCATTGCGCTTTGATGGGGTCGTTGAAATGATGGAACGTTGGCAGAATGACCATAAAAATGTTGCACATGATGAAAAGGATACCCCAAATATGTTTTTATGAATGACAGATTTAACCAAAACAAAGTAAAAAAAGAAAAATTCATATAGGCAGAATTTGTTTTGCAGAATGAAAAATTGCAAAAGCCTCAAAAGGATACCTCAAAAACTTTTTATGACTAAGCATACCCTAACAACTTTTTCTGGATTTTGAAAAAGTTACCCTTGAATATTTGAACGTCCCCGTATATCAAAAGTATGGAAGTTACCCCCCGGGCTTGTGATTATCTTCAACCACGAAATTGAAAATAATATACTTTCGTAGGCTATACAGTCGTGATTCAAACCCGTTTTATTTTTTACTAAATTAGATGAAGATGCAATACTCTATTCAATGGAGAATCAAGACCCTAAGCCATGGGGTCGTCGTCGTCGACGCCGTCGTCGTCGTTTTGGTCGTCGTCGTCGTCGCTGGACAATCAGCGGTGGCGGTGGATGGTCTAGAAGCTGGGGTTGAAAGGATGTTACTTTTTGGTAAAATTCTTATCTAAAAGAAGCAGTCATACTTTATTTATTAGTATTTGTTTTGAACATCAAATGAAACCTATGTTATCATTTAATGTTCATTTCATGCATTTAACGTATAGACGATGTGTATCTTATAATCTGTAGCAATTAATAAAAATTTCATTCGTGTAACAGATAATAAACCTTTTCCAACATATCTGCTTGTTTTTCAATAATGATTAACTCTCTTACAATACATGTGTTTCGTAAATATATGAAGTGATCTGAGAAAAATTCCACAGACTAATACGAATTGCATGGAGAGACCAAGTATCTTGGCGAACAACAACAAAAAATATTTTTTTTGTAATCTTGTGCGAGCTGCTTGATATGAATAATGAATGAATTGAACTGCGCAATTATGAAACGGAAACCGTGTTTGCACAGGTTTTGGTGAACAAGAGAGATGAGTAATGACTTGAAGTTTAATACAAGCATGCTCCAGAAATTTGTTGTATTTGATGTTAAGACATCAGTGTATTCCTTATAGTTATTTGTCAATAAATGTAATTTGATTTTCTTTGAGAATATTTGAGAATGTTTCAACTGATATTTATTGTCTATTGGATAATTGTTTTCTATCGTCAGATAATTGTTTTTCATACATTTTCCGTCGTCAGCAAACAGGTTTAGAAAGGAGGATGGTACAACACAAGAGAAAATATCCATAACTCTGATTAGTAGAAAAATGGTCCTAACGCGGAACCTTTGACGCCAACTTTGACAAACGTTGGACTCCACTTGTGAAAGGTAAACTGGAAGATAGTTTATCTCCAATGCATACAGCTTGCTTGCGGTATGATAGAAAACATCCAATCCGTTCAAGAAGCTTCTGAAGAATTCCATATGCATATTAACTTATAATGAACTATTCACGTGAAACTGTCAAATGATTTACCAAAAACAATAAAACGATGTCTAGTCTTTGTCTTTTATTCACTCCGAAAATCCACTCCGGTTTTAAAGAGTAAACTTTTTGATGAATTAACTACCTTGACGTAAGGAGGAGCTTATAAAATTAATAGCATTGTGGCATAAAATGATGGGTTACTTTATAACTTATGCTGATAATGTAATATATTTAATATCATGTTTGAGGTTGACCACAGCCGAATAGAGGATGATTTTGATAAACATTATGACAGAGCCTTCTGCTTCTGCTATATTGTTTTAATGAATCCTGTTGACAATATTTATCTGGAGGCTATCGAGATGTTCCTTTATACACTTTACCAAGAAAACAGGACAGTATGGTCGAAACGTGACAAAATAAAGGCATTGAACTAAAGTTTCTCTGCGAGTTTAGCATCATTTATGTGGTGTGGCACGGCTGCCTTCGATGGGGCAATACCGTTGGTTTAATTTCTATTTTTCTCCTTCTCAAATTTTGTGAAACTTATTATTTGACAGCTTATAAATAATATCTCAGGTATCGAATGACAGAATTTTGAAAAGGGAACATGTAAATCATGGGTACTAGATATAATGCAGCCGGTAAGAAAGCGCCACATTGATTCTTTGACACATGCAATATGTTAGATCCGTTGCAACAGGTATAGTGAAAATAGTTGATTTAATGAAAATTGTTCGAAACGATAATCGTAATTATCATCGTCATTTAATCACTATAACTTGATAGACGTACATGCATTTTATACAGAGCTGAACCACATAGAAATATATAACCATATTATTTCAAACGTTCGTAATCCCGATATTTCATAGCACTACCTAGTGATAAATTGACCTATAATTCTCGTGAAACTGAGATCTATTACAATTTTAATTGAAATTCCATATAAAATCGCAATGGAGTGTTGTTGATTTCTATACATGAAGTTGCTTTAAACAAATTAAGCCTGTACTCTTCCATAATATATCATATGATAAACTTGAAACATCACTATCATTCAATGTTTGTTATCGTATAGGTCTCGTAATTAGTATTGTTTCCGTTTATAAATCCACATTAATAGATATGAATGTACATCCAATATTTACATATTTAAATTATCATCAACAAAAATGGGTGGAGGAATCATTCTATAAATATAATTAGTCAGTTGTTTACCAACAGCAATATATGAATTGCGATTAGGTTCATCAAAATATTTAGCCTCGCATTCTGTTGAATGCCCATTACGATAGTATTCGGTTGTATTAGAGCATCCAGTCCAGCATTCTCCTGAAATTGAAAGATTCAAAATTATAGGTCAATCCCATTATTATTCGTCTTTTAACTGTATAGAACTACATTTTGGAATTCCCATAGACTCGTGCAAAGGCTATCACTATGTAATGATTGACCAAATATAGAGGCATCTACCCGCAAGATGAGTGCTATTTTTCTCCTAATTGATAAGTCATTTACAGGCTGCCGCAATGTATCGCAATATTCCTTCACAAGTCGTGAGACACGAGTGAAAAAATATAATGGATAAATGAGCCGAAGGAGTAGAAAATAGCATCTCGATTGCAGCTACTGTATTATTATTATTACAAATCTATTTTTTTTTCATCGCAAATATATACAACCTAGCATTGTTTTACCCGCGCAGTCGGGTTAGTTTTGGCTAAAGTAAGACTGTAAGCAATCATCTATAAGATGATATGCTATTTTGATTCATTTGGTATTGAAATTGTTGAGTTAATCGTGATTAATCACATCTATCCATATTGATTACTATACCACAACCATTAACTGAACAACCCTTTCAAATCAGAATAATCAAACAATACATAGGATGCTGAAGGAAAATATCAATTTTTGAAGACTAAAACATTTTTTTGATTCAATTTCAAGTTTAGACCGTGCAGGTATAGGTAAACACAACAGCTATAGAACACATGTTTTGAAAATTCTTCATGAAATCAAATCAAATGTTTCTGTAATTGAGAATTCAGGTTGGAAAATTCAAATACAGTAATAGCTTGGGGTTGTGATATGCAGATGTAACTATAAGATAAGAGTTTGAAAAACTATGTTGAATTCTTTGCGTTGGGCTATTTTTAAATTATATTTGTAGGAATTTCAGACAAATTGTACATTATGAAAAATCAGTAACCGATTAAATTAGAACACAAATCATTGTTGTGATGAAATTGATGAGAGATAATTGATGTTTCAGACCAAGGTTATGTTGCATGGTAGTTAAAATGATTACATCACTGTTGTCCGTGGTTCACAAACAATTCCAGTTCAGAAACTCACAACATCTCACAACTTCAGTTTGATTATTTTTCCATTTTATTTCAATCCTTCTGAAGGATTATGAGCATTGGTCGTATTTAAATTGTGATTAACTGAAACTCAAACGATATATCTATAAAGATGCTATTGTTAGGCGTCATGAACCGTATTTGTTTGATATCTACACAAGAAACAAGTGACATCAATAAATAATAAGAATTCTAATTGAATATATTTTCAGGTTCACAATAATTAGAGATGGATAACCAATTGAATTGAAATTACATTAAACTAAGACAATATTGCATTCATCACATTTGAAATGCATATCCCTTTGTATCTAAATGCAGCCTTGGTGTAGTGGTTAAGGCGTTGGATTTCAAATCCTTGGGTCTTGGGTTCAATCCGTTTGGTCGTTGCGTCAGAAAATCATCCAGCTATTTAACGTATACATGCTTCAAAATACTAACAAAATAACCAAACATTCAGGTCAAAAAAAAGCTGCAAGCTTAACCTGCTTTTGAATAAATTAAAAATCAAAAAAAAAAAAATTACCCTTTGTATAGAGAGTTTTCTTACAGATACTTTCTACTTACCATAAAATTGTAATGCAAAATAATCATGCATTCGTCTTCTTGCCTGATGAGCACATCGACATATCATCTCAATGCTGTATGTATTCCAATTCCTCCAATCCACAAGAAAACCATTAGAATTAGGCATGTTGTAGTCTCGTTCAGTAAATGCATAGTCAGTAAACATTCGGGGTAACACCCCATCATCACTATAACAACCAACTGGCTCGAAAAATTGTTTGCAGCCTAAAAATAAATAAAATATCATTATCATCGCTTTGAGATAAATTGAATAGATCTTTCCGTATCGGCGATGTTAGAGTTGTGTTGGGGTAACCGTCTTTTCGAAATTCACCATCAGGGTTATCAATCTTTTAATTAACTAGTTATTGAAGGCCTCTTTGGGAATATGTGAGAAATTCACCATTGGAATTTTATTTCATTATACTTAGTAGCGACAAATAAAACACACGATAATCTGCAACGGTTTCGATTTATTCTTAAATCATCGTCAGGCAAGTGAAAGAGAGAGAGAACAGGTTTTACATCGTATTTATAGTTAGAAATTATTTACATGATCTATTGAAATTTGGGGCTCTATATACGACTATAACACACTAAACAATACATGAAACATTATGACGGAAGGGATGGTCTAAAGCGGTACTAATTACGGATACAATTCAAAAAAAATATGTTTTGTATTGTATCAATGGAATGTATTATTGGAAATTGGAAAGAGAATGTGGATGCAATGAATAGATACGACATTGAACTTAAAGTTTGGGAGCGATACCTAATTTACTTGTCTTCATGCCTTAACGTTGATGACATTTTGTGTGACTATTGGATTATAGTTATGTCGTCCACTCATGTCGGCAATATTTTCATTATCAACACCTGCTGGACAATAAAATTTAAAATATCTATGACCATTCTGATAGAACATTTTACTTTCGATTCTTTGTTTCATTGTTTTCTTTGTATAACAGTAATTATTATTTCATATTTGTTTTGTATTGTATCCGTAATTAGTACCGCTTTAGACCATCCCTTCCGTCATAATGTTTCATGTATTGTTTAGTGTGTTATAGTCGTATATAGAGCCCCAAATTTCAATAGATCATGTAATTAATTTCTAACTATAAATACGATGTAATACCTGTCTCTCTCTTTCACTTGCCTGACGATGTTTTAAGAATAAATCGAAACCGTTGCAGATTATCGTGTGTTTTATTTGTCGCTACTAAGTATAATGAAGTCGAAATTAAGAACCTCTCAATCTATATGGAATTTTATTTATTGCGTAATTCACAGCTTTTGTAGTTTCCGCATCTAAAAATAAGTGGTAGTTATTTTCACTAAACTTTATGAAAATTTTATTTTTCTGTGTATTTCAAGCGGACCTCTCCATTCCAAATTAAAAAAGGATGCAATCTTCTCTATCATTTGCAAAACCAACAGAGCTGATGTATAGTAAAATTCAAATTTAAACCAGTTTCTCTGTCCGTTACCAATAGGATTCTGAAGACAATCACTATGTTGAGATAATCGTATGAACTTTTTAAAACATTTGTGATATAAGATTATTGTTTGGTCTACATTAGTTATATTTAATATTATATCGTAGTTATACCAATACATAGTTGCAAACGCTGCTTACTCGATGGAGCAATTCGATAGACGTAGTTGGATAATCCTGGACCTGTACATAAGTTATCGCTGCTTTGGCAATTTTGATAATATTGATTGTAACATGTGTTACTAGGGCCATATTGATCATATGAATCCGGGTCTTCTTTTGCTGCCCAACATTCAGCTAAAAAATAAAAAAAAATTATTAAATAGAATAGATTGAAGCTTCCATTAATATACCTGATATTGAAACGGGGTCACTAACACGCAACACAAACACTTTTAGATTTGTTAATCGAATTAATAAGAATGTAAAGATTCAGCGAAAGATGAGGAAAGGTGAACCTGTTATTCTAGAATATGGTTTCAAAACAGCGTTCGATGATCTTTGTGATATATCTACATGCACGGTCTACGACCATTTGAAGATGATTATCTTCGTCGTACATAGTGCACACACGGGGAAGGTTTTTAAATAGATCTTTATATTTTAAAGTAAAATTTTAAATACTTTTGTGCAATATGGTTCTCTTAGCAAGAGTATTGCTTCATAATGCATGAGTAAGGAGTAACCAAATCAGGGGGTGCATTTCCTTCCCAGCACACACTAACCGTCATCTGTTGGCCTCATACCACTTCAGAGAGGTCTTTCAGTTCGTTCCTGTCAGTTCCTGATAAGTTTTGAAACTATCTTTGACCAAACATACAACCTTTTCCTTTTTCAAAAGGAAGATAATGATGTTTTTGTGTGGAGATATTGTACAGAATTTTGTAGTTGTTTTTTGAAATTTCGAAGCAATTTTTCACATTGTTCCTGCCTTTCAATCCATAAAAGTTACCAGCCCGATGAGGGGATCGAACCCACGACCCTCTGATTAAAAGTCAGATGCTCTACCGCTGAGCTAACCAGGCCATATTTCACTCCTCTCATATCAATGTAGAATTACTATCATATGCGTTGGACTATATATTTACAGGGTTTGTTAAAGGTCAGTAGTTTCTATATTAGTAAAGTGACCATTGATATAGGTAGTAGCCAGGATTGGAAAATGTTTTATTAAAAACGACGATAACAATATCATTTCGTACCGATCATAATAATATGACAGTATCCTGCAATCCAACAAAGACGTCATGATCGAGTGTAATCCTCCAATTTGTTTGGTTGGTTAGTCGGAAGCTCTAGGGTATAAACGTTGTTTGAGAATCGAGGTTTAACAATAAAGTTCATAATTGAAAAGGAATAAGAACCTAGGCACCCTATTACTGCCAAAAGCAATATGTTAAGATGAACAAAAGCTGTCGCTATTTGTTGCAGTAATACATTGTTAACTTTTAGTATGATCCAAGGACATTGTCAGTAGAAACAAAGAACTGCACTATTAAATTATTGATTAATCAAAGTTTGAAACGATCTTTTGTAATACATAAAAAAATGTATTCTGTACTTCAGCTGAGACTCGTGATTTTTGAAAAAACTAAATCCCAGATGATGTTCAGGAAAACTGCTCAAATTCAACAAATAAAATATAGCATATCGGAAGAATAATACCGTTGTACATCAATCAACTCTGTTTGTGTGCTTGATTAATTTTATTCTCGTCATATCGATAAAAATGGATCTATTGTATATTATAACACAGTAGATGCTGGTAATCGAAAACAAATTAGGAAATAATTCCCACTATTAAGGCATGCATGTACTAAGAAAGGAAGTTAATTGGTTTTTGGCTGGTGAACTACTATGTCTATTGCAACTCATTCCTCTCCATAGGGTCTTTTTAGGAAAAGGTTTAAGAACGCTTGTAAACGTTTGTAGGGATCTTTACTACACGTATTGAGGTTGTGAGAAACTTTACTTGTGTCTTCCCTCATTCCTCTAATGATAATATGAATAAATCCAAGGCAAATGAGAATAATAGCTCCACTGTGTTGCATAATTAATATCACAAAATGATAAAAAGTTGCTATTTATTCTCAGTACTTAATATAACAGCAAAATTAGAGGGGAGGCATATTTAGTGTCACATACAATTGAAATACCGGAAACTCACCCCAATAATGAATGCCAATAATATTGTATCCTTTTTCAAATGCAATGTCAGCACATCTATATATCGATAAATAAAAGTAACATATAATTAACAATTGTTCGAAATTTGTAGCGAATGAGATTGTTTTCCAAATCGAATTTTTCAAAACGGATACCATGTAATATGGAGAATAAAAGGTAAGTTACAAATAGTGTTTTCCTATTGTTTACATAGTTATTTATAGAAATGTTTAAGATAATCCTGATGACTGATCGGTGTTTAATGGTAAGGCTTGAGCATCTATACCAAAAAGACTTTATCTAGGTTGACAACTGTGCTTCAAATGCTTGGTGTTGTTTGTCAACACAGTGAAATACTAAAAGAAAAAAATAATTACGTACTGTGATCGTGTTTTGGTAAGGAAATTATGAATAATAGCAAAATGATTTTATGTATTTAAATTTATGGAAAATTCAGGAGAACAATATAAAGCCAGTTCGGTATAGCTTCTCCAACTCGAGTAAAAGAGGTTTTTAGACAAAATGGATAACACAATATAGAATGAAATTGAAAAAGTTAAATTTGGATTTTCATCCGAGGTCAAAAGAGATATCCTTACACATATTTCATCAAAACCTATTTAGCAGATGTTTGGATATAATTCTCAAAAAGTCTATTTTAACGAAAGCAGTTATTATTTGTCAAATAATCATGTTGATGTTGCTGAAGAAAATACTGATGCTATGATTTTTTATTGTTGTTGTGGTTATCGGTTTTACTGTTCTTGATGGTAACAACATTAAAATTTCTGATAACTGATTATTACATACTTGAATGGATGAGCATTATCTCAAAAAAAAGGAAAAGGTATTTTCTTCCAGTATTTCAGAAAGGCTCATTAGACAATTTTTATATTTATGCCAATCACAAGCTGCGCCTTCTAGTACCACCTCACAATTACAGCAAAGCGTGTACAAGAACAAAGCATAATTTTCAAGTTCCTCTGTATAAGACAAAGAGACATTTAGACACCTTCATCATCAAGTATTACCTCACCAATTCATTAATTAATTACTTCTGAGCATATACTTTTTATAAAGATAATAATGGGTGAGCGATGTTTTCTTTTAAATATAAATGTATATTTAAGATTAAATAATATATTAAGATTTTAAGATTATATTAAAATTGTTATAATAAGCAATTAAACCTTTGATTTTGTAACTTATATGTTGATTTTTATCCTTAGTGTTTATAAAGAAACTATGTAAAGTAGATTGTATTTCAGCCTGCCACTGCTGCAATGATTTATTTGAATAAACTATCTATATCTATCTGTTTCGGGGCATTCAATATTACTAATAGAAACATATATACGTTTATCGATGCATTCTGCAAACATTATTTTATTCCTTCTATACCTGCATGTGAATGCTTCTAGCCATTCGTTGTAGTTATTCCATTGTATTGCTGGTCCCTCGTATGCGCTATTACTAGGATCTCTTCCAGTCAAAATCTGAAAAAATAAAAGTAATAAGAATGATACTATAGATGATATTATTATAACTATAGTTTAATTTTATAAAAATTGCTATCAGATCACCCTAAATATTATTCCTGCAGCATTCTCCTTTTCTCTGGCAGTTTGTTTTTGGCAAGCAGACCAAATAATTAACGTAAAACAGTGCAAAACGCTTATTAATGGCAGAGAGATAGTATTATCTACTGAAGCAATATTCCAACCTACAATTATACATTCCTAGAATATAATTAATAGAAAAGCATGTGCAGAACGTCAGAGTTGCATCGATAAAATCAATTAAAGAAGCACATTAACAATCGGTCGCTATACTAGCTCAACATGAATTAATCTTAGCGTCAACTTAAAACTCAACGATCAATGTCATTTATGGCCTCAGCACGACTTCAAATTTCAATTTTTCAGCATGACTTCAAGCAAACGAACAATGCTAATGACAAACACGCATGTCATTCTCCCATTATGAATTGAATTAAATACATTGCATTTTCATTGGCATGGTATAACTTTCAATATATTTACCATCTTTTTTAATGCTCTGTTACCAGCTTGTTCATTAAAACATCCCACTGGCTCCATTTTAACAGAACAGCTTTCGACTGATGAATAAAACACAATACCACATCAACCAAATATGTTTTTCCTCATTAATCAATTAATTTCATACTGATCTGTCATTTGAATCTGTCACTAGAGTCCGCCCTAGAGGTTTTTCACAGGTTCCAATGAGTTCTTCGAGAATTTTTCAATGAAAAATAAATAAAACTTTAAGATGTATTTTGTAAAGACCATGATCCCAGTATGTTTTTTATTGTGCTGCAACAACATGACCCTTGTGATAAAGCTCTGCCGAATGATATGCAGATAGCACTTGGATACAGAGCGTCATCTATATGTTCTACTGCACACGAGAATTGCTAATCAGCTCAATCAATCAAAACTTCCTTATCTATTTCCACGCAATTCTATATTTCTACGGAATAAATGAAATTTTTAATCAGGCAATCTCTGATTATTATTTCATTTGCTGTGAGTAGCACATCAAAAATATAGAAAATGATAATTTTATGTATACTTCGTCTAATGTGTAGCTATCACGCTATATCTTGCTTTGTTTTATAGTTCACTACCTGTCTGCTTGTTACCAATCTACCTACATAGCTACCGCCATACCTATATACCTATATTGTTACCTATCTACCTAGATATAACGTCTGATGATCGTGAAATAAACACGTGAAAGCTGGAGTTACGGAAAGGCTTTGTCTCATCTTTGTCTCAATTTTATACCTACATATACCTATAGAAGTTTCTATTTTTTATAACTTAAATGGAAATTATCTCTGAAGATATACTTACATCCTCCTTGAGCAGAATGCATACACGCAAAAATCACAATGGCACAGTGCCTAGTAGATAAAATAAAAGATAAAAGCATATTGCAACTAGTTAATATGTAAAAATTTGTAATAAGAAACATGATTTACATGATATGGAATAAATAATGAGGATCATTCATCAGAGCGGAAAGATTATATCATAATCCGCGCACGCCATAGAACCAGGGCGAAAAGAGAACATGATATATTCAAGTTTTGGAACTGGTATGTATATATAACTCATTTTCACCTACCTATATAGCAAAGTAAATCCCTTACTCGATGAGCATTAGGGATAAGAATAATAATAGCAATAATAATAATAATGATTAGTTGGATGAATGAAGTCCATAACTCTCTATATTAGATATATATTATAGGGACAGCTCCATATGTTTTATCTATAAATTAAATGCTTCCTCGAAGTATTGTGTGTCTAAACAAGATCTAAACTGTTGTAATGGTTTTTAATTTCTATTTGAAAATGGCATTTTATTCCATAAAAAGGTGCAGAGAATTTGAAAGATCGTGATAAAGAAAAATTATTGTTTCTTCAAACAAGTTAAATTGAGTTCAAACAAGAAACATATTTTGCAAGAATGACATTTTTAATGTGTAGATTATGGTGAAATATGGCAAACTATAAACGGTTATTGTTATAAAAAAACGTAACTTTCTTTGGATTTTAACGATTCAGCACAATGCCTTGCATTTAAAACATTAACCCTCCATTATTTTGCTTAAAATGTCAGCTTTAATAGGTTCTATGCAGATAGAATGCAAAGTCTCAATTGTCATTTCCTCTTACAGAAATAAATTAATTATATCGATATAATTAGCAGCAGGCAAGCACTTATTTACAGCCATTAGCCGTGGTCACTATTGCTCAGTGAATATGGAACTGACTTCGTCTGTTATAGCTAGTTCACCACATGAAAATACGTCTCTGCAATGCCATGCCATACAATACTATCTGTGCGATACTATATTGGTATAATTATATTGACAAAGCAAATGATCTACTGTTTTCATATGTGGTGAACTTAAACCTCTAGAGCAGTCTTGTATTTGAGTTATAAATTTAATACAATATACTAGTTCTTTACGTAAGTTTAAAGGGCTATGTGTGCGTAACCTTCTATCACAGGAGTAGTGTCTCAAAGTAATTCATAGGAAAAGCGTAACGAAATCAATAGTTACGATAGACGATAGATTTGGAATGATTGAAATACTCAATTTGAAAATGTACTGTGAATGGTTGTTGGCTAAAACACAAACCTAGGATAATCTATTATATTGTATTAATTGAAACTTACCAAAATATTATATTTGATTCCATTTCAAACCTAAACTGAAAGTATTATCTTTGCCTAGCAAGAAGACCATTTACCAATGTTTACTGAGTATTAATATTTCAAGTGTAACATTTTCAGATAAGGAATCACATCTTTTTTTCTCTGCTTACGTAAATAAGTGATCATAATTATGACCATTAAAATGTTATCACATTCTGTTGTCAGTAGCAACGAATTGCTGCCCTATTAAAATGTTTGTTTTCTCTTATTGATAGAACAATGCGGTCGAGATCAGAAGTCATTAGTAAGTGTTATCATTTAACTGATATAGCATTTATTGTAGCTGTGTGTAACTCTGATAGAGCAGCTTTCAATATATATAGCTTTAACCTTTCTCTTGCGATGGCTGCTACCTTCTAATACAACTAGATTAAAATCAAATACTTACAATTTATTTTTATCCTTTTATTGTTAATATCATAGACTCTTCGAGATGATAGTCTACGACCAATTTTCGGTACAATCTAACATGCCGCGAAGACCCTTTAGACGCAATTCAACAAGATTTCGCATTTCGTTTTGTTTAATATAATATTGTAGAATTTTATGCAGATTTTAAACTTTCTATTCATTTTTCTGATCAGACGAATATACCTCATTTTATTTCTGCAAATAGATTTAGTTGTGCAGAGTAAATTTGAAGTCACACATCGGAGAAAATGCAGCACAAAGTTTAGTCATTATCACAAGAACAATAAATGTATTATTATTAATTTCGTCGCAAATTTAATGACATCAATTTATGTTAATTGCACGCTTATCGCGGGTTGCGGTTTGAAGGGAAGTAATGATTGCATATGTAACGGTTCGTGTCAGAATCGACAAATTAACAGGTTTTCGCATTTCGTTTTATTTAATAATATAATGTAGAATTGTATGCATTTTATAATCTTCTATTCATTTTTCTGATCAGAGGAATATATCTCATTTTATTTATAAGAATACATTTAGTTGTGCAGAGGAAATTTGAAATCACATAACGGAGACAATGCAGTACAAAGTTTAGTAAACTTATAATGCTGTAAAGTCCTTGACAACGCAACATTACAGCGCATTAATTTAAGACATAATATCAATCGGTAATGGCTTTTCTATCCTGTTTTGTTCTTTCTAATGCTACGCGGCTTTCCAGAATTCCAAACATATCAAACAACAATTATTAATTTTGGGTAAATGCTTTCATAACGATCACGGTTAAAATATAAAAGTACTTCTGTAGTCTTTGCTGTTTTAATAGTTTTTAATAGTGTCGTATAAGGATGTTTTTTTCATATGTGACAAATTATACGTGTCGCCAAAATGATACATGTCATGCTAAGAGCGTTTCTATATTTCTCAATTATCGGATATCTATTGAAGTTTTGGTATGTTGCTAATCTATTGTTAATTAACGTTTACGTTTTTTATGTTTTCATATGAATTAACGAGAATCAAAATAAGCCATGCAACTGCCACACAAAAAGGAACTTCCCCCTTGAACAAAAGTGCCAAAACTCAAGGGTAATATACCACGCAAGCCGTCACAATACCACAATACCTCTCAGACAAAACCTAAACCACCCTAACTGATCATTTATACAACGCAATACACTGCACAAATCATCGTTTACAAAGAAAAACCTCATCTGGAAGCAAATACCAAAATGCTTACTATGACATTAAATTGTCCATTCTAGCAGCCCTATAATAATATACAGAAAAAAATGTAACCTAGGCCTAACAGAGAAGCCTATAAAGTAACATTCTATTAAACAATAGGACGGAACTGATTTCCAAGTGCAGGCACGAAAATAGTTTTACATTGAGATCTATAAGGATACGAAGAAAGATTGGCAGTAATTAAGTAGTTCTAAAACTGTACTACCAAAATTCTCCTTCCGTTGATTTTTTTTTTAGTTTTTTTTTAATTTTGAACAGAATGTAGTTTTTGGAAGATACACACACAAATTATTGATTCCCAAGTTACCAATTCCCAGGTATTGTCGGTAGTGAATAATTGTTATGTTAGATTATGTAGAACCATTTTTATACATAATTGGGGTCACTATATGACTGTATGAAATCGATTTGGAGATGATATATCACAAACATTTCAGTATTGAAATCGCCGTTTATCATTGTATTATCACTTCAGATATATAGAGCTAGTATATATAGTAATGATTAACATAATAATTTGAATTTAAGGATATAAACGAAATTAGAGTTCATTAGTCATCGACCAATAGGTTAGCATGGAAAATAACGAGATTGAGCAATTCTATTTGTATAATATGGTTGGAAAGCAGTCAAATCTAACCAGCAGTGACAGCTAAATTTTTCCTAACCGTTATGGCGATATAGACAATGGATAATTAAAGTATTGATAGATTAAAATAGTTTAATTCATCTAGTGATTTCAGTTTTCAAAATTGACCTGTCAATCATCGACTAAAGCAGTTATAGATCTCGAATGAATATCAGCGTAATAACTTCGATGGATATCGGTCATTATCAGCCGATAATCATCTCGCCATCATGAGCCGTTAATTGTCTCATGCTGTAGGAGTTCTGATTTGTCGGTAGATGTAATTCGCATGATCTTTACCAACAGCAATATAAGAATTGTAATTTGCTTTATGGAAACCCTTCGCCACACATCTGTCACTTCTTCCTTCTTTGTAATACTTTGTTTGGTTTGTAGGTCCTGTCCAGCATTCACCTAATGAATAACACAGAAATGTTGTTTCTATATATATATATATATATATGTGTGTCTCTAATTGTTAAATATCTTATCTGTTTTTACAAGTCGAAAGCTGAAAGACGATTAGAGGAATCTTGAAGCCAACTCTGAGCTTCTAAACATTGTATTATCTCTCGTTTTAAATGAGGTTTGTGTATTTCAAGTTATGTAGGTTATTGCAAGCGTCAACTACACCAAGGGATAGAAGAACGTAGTGGAAATAGTTTAGTGATTGGCAGACACATAAAAGAGCACACATCAAAAGATTGATGATGTTGTCAACTCATTCAAAGTTTTAAAACATCGCAGTTCCAAATGGGATTGCCTAGTTTTTGAAATGGTATCCATAAGGGACGGAATTATTTTAAGTATATTTCTTTTATTAATCCACAATTAGTTTAGTGTAGTTAAATGTTTAAAGTTGTCATATGTATAGAATATAAATTCATTTATTATCTATTCAGCTGGTAAGATTGTTGTTTGCACTTCTCTTGGTTTAAAATCTTTCGAAAATAAACTTTTTATGGCCATGGAAGAGAATATATATCTATCTAGTTATCTACAAACTTCAACGGAAAGTGATGCCGCCATTTTGGATTCGAGCCATGCGGACTCAGCTCCGGCGTTTCTAGGGGACATCACCCCTGTTACCAAGACAACTTCGAACAATATTCTACCACTTTTACATCTTGACAAAGGTGAGCTTTCTGATGTGTCAATGACCACAAGATACAACAAAAGTTCAACGGAAGATGATGTAAATATAAATGTAAATAAACAATTTATTGCACTTGAACAACTGTATCACTCCCAACAACATCAAATCAATATCTTAATGAAGAATGTCATTGACCTGTCACAACAAAACACTGATTTAAAGTATGAAATTGAGCACCTTAAAAACAATGAGACGTACTTAAACTACCCAGCTATTATTACAGATTCAAGCCACTCTAATATGACATATGCGGAAGCAGTATCTTCAGTTCCTATTGCAGCTCTAGCCAAACAAATTCAATATGAGCAAAATGCTCAAGAAAAATGCAGATGCAACATTATTGTAACTGGTTTAGAGAAAAGTGATACGCAAACTGACATAGAACTAGTAGAAGAGATGTCAAATGACCTCGGAGTAGATACACCATTACAATCTACTGTCTCTACTGTAATAAGAATCGGCACACTCGAGCCAGGTAAACCTCAACGCATTGTTATAAAATTGAGTTTTGAAAAGAAACAGCAGCTAATGCAAGTATCTAAGAATCTGCGAACTCTCCCAAAATATAACGGGGTGTTCATTTCCCTGGATCTTACTCCTACAGAACAAAAACTTTCCTATGACCTAAGATGTGAATTGAGAAAAACGAGACAAGAGCTCCCAAATCTTATTTTCAAAATTAGTTCTGGTAAAGTTGTCGAAATCCCCATTCCTGCAGTTTTTGATCAGGATTGACTACACAATCCCGAACAAATTACTTTTACAACTTGTCTATGTCTACTTGTTATGGACTTCTCAGAACTTGCCCTGAAATTGACCCTTTTCTTGATTCTGATCTAATTATTTTAAACGAAACCTTCCTCAAAGATATTCCAATCAATTTTCTAAATTATTATGCTTTCAATATAGATGCAAGAGACCCCTTTGGTAATGGTACTTGTCCCCTTGGTGGTTCTATAATTTTGAGCAAAGGTTCATTGAACCCCAAACAGCATATCAAACAACAATACTGCATTGGAATTACAACCACCTACAGTAACATTCTTTCGTTTTATTTTCCATCCAACACTCAAATCTCCACCATATTTTATGAAATATCAAACACATGTAAATTCAAATTTACCTTCAAATATTTTCGGGGATTTTAACTGCTACATTGATTATGGAGTACGTGGAAAATCATTAATCAATCATCTGTCAGTCACTGGTTTCTTTATATTAAACAGTAACAATGACTTCACTTATACTTATTCTTCTGGAAACAGTACAATAGATCTTGTTTTTACGAATTGTACCTCACAAAATGTAATTGATCACCATATTGAACATTTGCTATTGCGTAAACATCATCAATGGTTTTTGTAAATGGACATTTCCAATGTCAACTCTGAAGGATGTTCAACCCCGTGGTAGAAAATTAAAAAGAACTGTAAATATTAACGAACTCAGCATACATACCAATTTATCACTTGCTAAAGATGCAATAAATAATAGTGATTTAGAAAAAGCATTTACTCTGATCGAAACAGCGCTATTAGATTGTTGTCCTCCTCATGTTAGCACGTCTTATCATCATAAACCTTGGTTTGATTCTGAATGTAAATCACAGAAGAAATATGTACTATCTTTATTTGATAAAATAATGCATGGATCAAATGATATTAGCTTGAGATACCATTATTCAGACGAGAGAAAGCGCTATCAAAAGTTATTAAAATTCAAAAAGTCAATGTATGAGGAAAAAATGATAATTAAAACTGTTGAACTTTCTACGAAAAAGCCATGGTTATCATTTAAAAAGTCAAATGAAAAACAGCCATTATCAATTCCCCTGGACACTCTCGTTGGTCATTTTCAAAAACTATTAATTTCATCTGGTAAATCAGCTCTCTTCGATCATACAACACTTGTTTTGTCGTCTGATGACTGGTACAACATTGTATTTGAAGAAGATGAAGTTCTAGCTGCAATTTTATCTACAGCCGATCATAAAACCACTGGTATAGATTGTATTACAAATGAGCATTTAAAACTATCTGTTGAACAACTTTTACCACTTTGGACTATGTTTTTTAATTTATGTTTAACTCTTGGAAAAATTCCACAGCGTTGGTGCTGCAGTATAGTTAAGTTATTATTTAAAGGTAAAGGAATTCGAAATGATCCAAATAATTATCGTGGTATATCTCTTCTCTGTTGCCAATTGAAAGTTCTTACGTCTTTAATGAATGGCCGTTAAAGAAAACATTTTTCACTTAATTCCATTTGAACAGTTTGGATTTCAAGAAAGCAGTTTTCAAAACCCAAAGGAGAAAGGCATATGTACGCTTGTTTTGTAGGTTTTACGAAAGCTTTTGATAATGTCACTCGTTCATTAATAGATACTAAATTACAGAAAAGTTTTAGAATTGATGGTTTATTTTTACTTTTAGTATCAGATTTCTTGGAAAACAATTTTATTTCTATTGACGATGGTCTAAACTTTGCAAACCCTGTGGAACAGAATCATGGTGTGGTTCAAGGAGGTTGTTTATCACCGACTTTGTTTATTTTATTTATTGCTGACCTTGCAGAACGATTAAGGAACTTTGGCACTGATCTAAAATGTTTATTTTATGCCGACGATTTGGTCTTATACTCTCCCAATAGTAGTTCTGTACAAGATGTGCTTGATATTTTGTTTGATTGGTGTAATGAAAACCATTTATCAGTGAATCTTGCAAAATCTAAAATTATAAAATTCCGTAAAGGTGGCAGACAAGACAGATGAATTCATGTATGGCACTAATAAAGTTGAATTAATAAAGTCCTACACTTATCTTGGAGTATGTTTGCAGCAATCTTTAACTTTTCACCAACATATTACAAACAAGTTTAATAAATGCATGATCACTATTGGCGCTTTACAAAATCTGTCACTAGTATCACTACAAACATCTCTAATTATTTTTTATATGAAAGTCGCTCCAATAATCATTTATGCATTTGAAGTCATAGCTCCTTTTTTTAAAGCACATCAACTGGTGTTTCTAGACAGAGTCAAAGCAGCGTATCTGAAACGAACTCTACGTGTCCATACATCATCATCAAATACGTTAATGTTCATTTTCTGCAACACACCTTCTTTCGTCGATGATATTAAAGGCCGCTTTCAATTTCATACCGAATCTGTTGACACCTGTCTTAAACAAAGATCTGAGAAAGTTGAACAACTATTATCGAGTGACTACATAAATGCTCCAATTTTAAAATCTTCAGGTTGGCAATCATGCAACCAAACAAACCGCAACTATCTCGCTAGACTCTCAGTTCATGGCTTTCATCATGAAATTTGCACCAGGAAAGACTATCATAAACTTCAAGTGAACTGCTTTTGCCAGGAGTGTAATGGTTTGTGCGAGTAATCTCTACCATATCTTGGATTGTCCATCCATTCAATCTTACATCGGTTTCATCAAAAATAAGGAGCAATTATAAAAGATAAAAAGAAAACTCCTAACAAATTAATAATAATAATAATCTATATAATAAAATAGGTAGTCCCATAGCCATAATCTCTTGAGTATTTTTCAATAACACATATATCTCACATTATCGTACCACATGGTTAAATACATTATATACCTCACTTTGGGAAATATACTGTACTAAATACATTTAAATAACTATATCAACTTGCTTTATTATAAACATATGATTTTAAACTTATAGAAAATGTATAAAACACAAAAAAAAATCATTTATCTCGCATTGAGATGCAAATATATGACACACATAAAAGATAAACTTGCAAAACTCTAAAAGCAGAGATGAAAATTAAACTTCAGGTAAATGCTTCTCACGGAAGAACCTGTGCTTACAGGTAGCTTATCATCAATGGCAAAAAAAATCGATAAGCGTATATGTTTGCACCCTCTCAAGATAATCATCATCATCATCATCATCATCATCATCAATATGCAGTGTCTCCATTGCATCGAATCAAGGAAAGGAATTCAAACATGTTTTTCATGTCAAATTTTCAAATTTTAATTTCACGAGTTCTTGTGTTTTGCTGCCTTTTGACTTTTCTCAAAGTAAAAAAAGACAAGGCGTTGTGCGATTGGTCAACACTATAGTTCAGTTTTAATATTCAAAAGCACAATTAGAGCGTACAAAAATTTTCTTTTTGTGACGATTATCTTTAATAAAAAGCTTCGTTGGTGTTGATTTAGGAAGAAAAGTCAATGAAAACATTCTTTTGTGGACTTTTCTTATTAGATTAACTTTGAGGTAGTGAATTCCTCTGTTCAAATTTATAGCAATTGCCATAAAATCATGAATCATAATAAATGAAATGGAATGGTAATTGAATTGCATTATTGTAGAGTAACTTTGAATGATTGTTTCTTTTCACGATTTTGGTATCTTGTTATTCCAGATAGCCCGAACAACTTGTTGTTAATAGCGTTAAACATGAGACAAATTGGAAACAATTGCTTTGACTTCATTGACATCATACAGGAAACTTTCTGTAATATTCCAAATTGATGTTTTCATTTCATCTATAATTTTTATTTAATTATCAAATTATTTATTACACAGATATACTATGTTTTTTCTAAAAGTATAAATGAAATAATTAAAGATACTAACCATAAAATTGCATAGAAAAATATTCTTGATCAGTTGACCGTGCCTTGTGTGCACATCTACATATCATCTCTGGACTATAAACATCCCAATTCTCCCAATCAATTAATTTGTCATTCCAGTTGGGTAGTGTGTAATCTCTTTCGTTCAAAGCGTAATTGGGGAATATTCTAGGTGTTCGTCCATAGTCATTAAAGCATCCAACTGGTTCAAAGTAAACGTCACAGCCTGAAAAGCAATCATCAACAATCAATCATTGGACAAATATCTGATTTGAACTATTAACACTTTTTCACGTGGTTTTAAAGGAGTTTGGATCAATCAATTAATATCATCAAATATAATAGAGATTGATTATCTTCTTATTTCTAAGGAACTTAAATGTTTCTCTTTTTAAAATGATTTTGAAATAGATAAAAAGTTTAGAATGATTATAATGATTTTGGTATACTTCATTATGTATCTCAGTCATAAATCAAAAACACATTTCTTTGAGGCAGATGTGATAAATCTTCTGTCAAAAATAATTGTTTTTTGGATTTTTCTCTGCTCTACATGATGAATTTCAAAAATGTTTGCTTTACCAATTCGTAGTAAGTGACAGTTGTAAAAAATACGGGATCTCCTAACGTGCATGTTGAGTGTATAAAATTGCCGGTTTATTGTTTAATTTTCGTGTAACTGTAATTTATTATTACCTTCGTAAACTAAAACTTGACATATTTGCTTCTGTATTTAACTACCTGATGATGTCATGGAGATGTGATACGATGAAATGTTAAATCCCAATCTTTTTTTTTCTTTCATTTTTGTTACGGTTTAGAGAAATGTATTTTTAAATGTGTGAGAGAATCAGACAGTCAAGTCTCACATTAAGAGTCTATACCCATTGGCTGATAAAAATACGTCCTTACTCTCTGAATAGCAAACATGACTGATATTTAATATATCATAATGAGATCGAAAACTTACATGTAAAAATCCTGCCTTATTTCTGAAAATGTATCCTGTGACTTGATGTTAGCATAAATTACTGATTATGAATGTGTGAATGGTTGGTGAGAATAACGGGAACGGCTGAATGATTCTCCAGACATTAGAAGCGGTGTGAATGATTGATGAGTCATACAAGAAAGCCTGAATGTTTTCAGAGACTTGTAAGAAGTTCTACATGATCCATCAGAATTACGAGAAGGTGACTGGTGTAAATGGCTTCTGAACATACAAGACCGTGTGGTTTGCTCCTTAGACTAGCAAAGACGGTGTGGACGATTCCTGAGACAGACGAGACTGTATGGATGGCTCCTTAGACTTACGAGACAGTTAGCATGATTCCTCAGACTTATGTGAAGCTGTAAATGGTTTCTGAGACTTACGAGAAGGTGCAATCCTGTATATGTAGTTCGTGTTTTGTTCCCCAGAACACATCTTTCCACCATGTGGACAAGGGGCAAAATCTGTCTTTACACAAGTAGTTGTGTTACCATACTTGTTATACTCTTCATGACCCAGTTCAGAGCCCCAACACTCACCTAAAATAGAAACAACAGATTGTGTAAATATTGTTCAATAACACCCTTCATTTGAAATCAAAGTTGTTTAGTGGTTATGTATCAAGTATTGTAATTGATAGGTATTGTAGTACACTGTATTCTATTTCTGCTAAAGTGGTTAATTTGCTGGCTGAAAATAATATTAACTGCAGAAGTGGTATCTTTTATATCTACGGCAATGTTTAATTTAAACAAGCTGTTGTTTAGAGCAAATGCCACATGTAGCGGTTAAGAAAAAAAATTGATTTAACAGCGCAATTCTGCACATGCATATATGACACTTAAAAGTAGATTCCTCGTATATATATGGCGTTATCAGAGAATCTGTGATATACAAGTAATAGGAAATTCGTTAACGTATACAGCCTAAAAGCTGCGATTTGAATTGAAAATTTAGTATAAATCTAAGATGATTATAGTTGGAAATTCGCTAGATCATGTCTGTGCAGATTATGTTAAACTAGCAATGAGTGTAGTCCATAATGGACCTTCTATGATAAAACTTTCAGATCACTTATAATTAAACAATTGACTAAGCTTTCTATCGCTGTATAATACGGAGTATGAACTCTGGAGGAGAACATGAGACACAATACGCATTGAAACGATGTAGCATTAATCAATACATCTTAATCATTCCTTTAATAAAAATTTAATTTATTTCACATCAATTGAGTCGATTGAAATGTATAATTTAACGTAGCTTTGTCTACATAGAAAAACTTTATTTTATGTGTTGAAAGGAAGCCAGAACACATTAATTATTATAAATTACAAATACTCAGTCAAATTTCGAAATCTGAAACTATCCATAAAAAATCACTTCAAATCCGATCAGATCCGAAGACCTAAAATATTAACCCGAATCTGACCCGACACGATCGGATCGCGTTCGGTTCGAATTCATAAATCTTTATTGCAATATATACAACACTAATGTGGTGTTCACAAAATAACGCCGTCAAGGTGTGGCCGGTCAAACTCGTGGCATTGCATGCAATATATTCAGCATTAAATTAATTTAGCTTCGACAAAACACATGGTCCACTAATTTCTGTTATTAACATGATCAAGCGATATCTTTTGTTAATTAACAATGATTTACTGCTTCATATTAAAAAAAAAATCAGAAAAATCGTTGATAAAAACTGCCGAATGGCAGATTTGAACTTACGACCCTGATTTTGTAATACCAGAGCATTAACCAATGAGCCAACCCCTTACATACTGTTGTACGCGCCTTGACTGTACTAATCAACAAACCTATTGCTTCGACAACGTATTACTGAACAAGGCGACAGCGCGTGTATTGATTTCAAACTATATATATAATCTGATAATATTATGATATGATAGTATATGAGCCTATATATTTTTGATCTTTGCAATCTCAGCAAGTAGGCCTGTGATTTTCATGGCAGTCTATCAAAATACTAAGAGTTCGTTGAAAATAAAATTTTAAAAGTAAACAAAAGATGTGAAATGTTGAACTCATAGTGCTTCTTGTTATCAAATTTTCCAGACTAATAGCATCAACATTCTTTTAAAAGGAAATAAAATTCTATAATAAATCGCTATACTAATTCGATATTGATATTATGTTACATCTTGTTGTCAATATTTCTACGCGCTATTTATAATACATTACAGATGTCGAATGAAAGGAAAGACGATTATGAATAAATTAATTATTTTGATAGAAAAACGAAAACAACTCATTTTGCCAGATTCGTGATATGCATATTTATTCAGAATTTATTGAAACGGACGCGATGGTTTATAGAGTGGAAATGTTTAGTGCAGCTTCAAAGATATAAAATACCATAGCCGATGGTAATATTTAAATGCTCATGTTATGATGTCTGACGAAAAGGATAATTTACTATGTAGAAAATGAATCTACTTTACCATGCATTTGATTACGATATGAAATGATCATTTTTGTCAGAATTATTTCGAATAAAAGACAATCTTTATTTTATTCTTATCGGGCGTACATTCTCCTTCGATAAAATATGGTTGTTAACTTACTATTGATTGGTGTATTAACTCAGAGAACCCGCTATTATGTATTTAAATGTTGTTCGGAGATTATGCCGCTCGTATAGTTTTTATTTGGATCTCATTTGGAAAATGGTAAGTTTTATTTTAATAAATATTGTTTGCTATGATCGATTATTTCGTGCAACCTTTTCACTTTTTATTTTTGTAACACAAGGTTTGTTACACTCATCCAAACTGTATTAACTATTTAAAAATGTTTTTGAATTATGTTTTTGTGCTTTTAAATTCAAAGCAAAATTTTTGAACGCTGAAAATATTATAATTATTATTATTTATCACAAATCATACGCTCAATTCAATTTAACTTTGTTAAATTTGATATACCTGAAATTAACTTTATTAAATGTTGATCAAAGATAATAACAAGACATCGCTATTTTTATTCTCGAAACTGTAGTAACATACTGTGTCTTATTCGTATAGCAAGTCAACAAAATGAAATTTTAATATTAATCGATGCCAGTATAATTCCTTCGTTAATTATGGAAGCAAAATCTGAAAATAAAAGCCTTGCTGCTTAAAACCAAATGATTCGTTTTTTTATATTAAATAATAAATTATAAAAATACTTTTGTGCAATGCCTTGATTAATTCTAAACTCTATGATTTTAGACTGTAGACAGATAATCTCTTCGAACTTTGAATATTTTTCGAAATAGTCGAACGCCAACGCCAATTTGAAAATTCTTGCAAATTAATTTGTTTTTAAGCCCCGCGATAGATTATTCATTTCAAAACAGATTGTTTGCTCAGTGTTCTCACAAATTATGTATCAAAATAGCCTTTTTAAAAGTGAAATGTTTTATATCTCGATTTTGAGAAAAGTAATGAACGGCATTTTGTTTCATTAATAAATTAAATTAAGACCTCAAGTCTCTTTAATTTCATAGCGTTTGTGCCGCGCTATATGTATTGCTGATATCAACACTACATGAAATATGTCTACGTTTCTTTGATTTCAAAACATATTTTGTCTGGCCTAGTTATACTGGTAATTGAATGTAATTCAGTATTTCGTATTGCTTTAATTATCATAAAACTGATTCAGTTTCAAGTTTCACTTGTTCAAACAATTTACACGCAGCTTTTAAATTTAAAGCAAAATATTTTTGTTCTGGAGATTTCAATTTGAAGTCGATTTGGCTGCCCGCTAGATTATCGACCTATGAAATTTTTCAAAATCTCTGAATTTTTTAATGCAATGATATCAAATAAAATATCAGATGAAGTATATTATTTTAAAACAACGCCATAGACCCATACTTTTCATACAACAAATTTGTTACTGTACACGGTTATCTCGACACAAATGTTTGCATAATTTCCCGACAACGGATTATCCGTATTATTTCGCCAGTAAGACGTACATAAGTCGCGGACAGACACAGAAATATCGAAATATAGAAATATAGAAATATTGTGATATATAAACAGACAGTATTATGTATATAAGTGATAAGTGATAGTGCGAAAACCAAACTATAGCTAATAAAATACTCACGATAGTATTGAATACCAATAACCTTGTATCCAAGGTAGAATGCTTTCTTTGCGCATCTGAAAATTTAATAAAATATGCATTCTGAATGATCTAGGTGTCTAGTCGTCCCAGAAGACAACAAATTACTATAATATCATAGTCAAAAAGTATAAAAACATTTATCTAGAAAAAGTGTAGAAATACTACGGTATTCAAGAATACTGAATATAAATGTCACGTATGAAGTTAAAAGGGGCTACTGGGGTTGCTATTCAAGACTTAAATAGGTTCAGAGAATAATACTCTGGGGCTGCTCATGATTTTCTTACGCTACGCCTTCATCGTCCCTCGTGATGCCATTTTTCATATAACAAACATTTCACATTAAGTAATAAATGTTTGCTTATTATTACTTTGCCTTATGTAAAATAGAAAAATTCGGGCAAAAGTTAAAACAGATTAGCTCAAAATGCAAGTAGCTCGCACAATAACTTAATGTAAAAGCATCTTACTCGCAAGTGAATGCTTTAAGCCAATTCGCGTAATTACTCCAATCAGGTAATAACTGTGGTATGTCCATTGCGTTCTTATAAGAACCTTTAGGACTTTTAATATCCAAGACCTACAAAAGATAAGATTTAATTATCAAAATTAAATTAAAGTGGCTTTACGCTGACGTATTACTTTTGTAATGTAATCAATCATAAAGAAGAAACCAAATTAAATTAGTGAATGTGTACGTATTTGCAGGGAAGGTTTTATTGATTTTACCTCCTGGATTGCTTCCATCGGTCACAGACAGAATTTACATGAGAAGTTTGCTCCATGCTATGCTATTGCGATTCGATAAATCTTATTTGTTTAGATTATAAACCCAGATCACCATAGCAAAACTAGGTTGGAAACACAACCAAACTTGATATCACAAATGATAATTTCCAATTCGATCATGCGTTTTCAACTTTCTTATCAGCTATTGATATTTGGCACACTTAAGTCTGTTATTTGGCACACTTATTGTCCTGAGCAAAACGTTACAAACATTCAAACTAAAATTAGAAAAAATAGCTCTAACTAACTTTACAAAATAATATTAATAAAGATTGCAATTTCATAATAATGAAAAAAATATATATAATGATAATTCTCACTTCTCAATTTATGCCAAATTGAACTGTATTTAATTAATCAATCAAATTATTGTAAATTATTATAACTCTTTAGCGTTAAATTATAGTAGAAACATTTTATTTGTATTTAAAGGCTGTTTGTAAGTGGGGGCTACCTCCCTCCTTTATCTGCCGGTCAATTATACTGTTTTGACAAAATATATCATATCATATCATATCATACCATATCAAGTCGCTTCCGGAGAAAAAATGTTATTTCTTCTTACGTGCCCTCTCGTGCGCCTTACATCAATAGGTTGCAGGAAACTGTATGCCAATTGCTTAACATATATGCTTTCAATTTGCTATTCTTGGTTGCCTGGGAGTGTTGATGACGGTTAGTAATCACTTTCTTTGTTTGTACTATAGTAAGTATTTGTAACTCGTATGAATGATTCCAAGATACCAATATTGACGTATTTGGTATATAAAAGGGCGGACATTCTTTCCAGGTATTGAACCCAGGACCTGCTGGTAAAGGCCTGAGGCATTAGCCATTAAACAAAGTATGTAATGTCGAGATACTTACATGATGATCCATAGCTCTGTTGCCTGGAGTAGGTCTATCACGATAGCAACCAATAGGTTCCATCTTTACGTCACATGTATCCACTAACAAACAGGATAGAACAGTTATGATATTATAGTTGCGTCATTAAAATTCAGTTATTGGTAGCTCTGTGAAAGAGTGTCCCCCAACATGTTTGGAATCTGGAGATTTGATACCTCGTCGGTGAACAAGTGTTTGTCCAAGTAATGTATTGTTTTAGAATTCGTTGATGTCCTGCAATAGGAAAACACCTGTCTGTGCTTACGAGGATTTCAGTGATGTCTTAAGTTTTGCTCTCGGTGAATGTCTGACGTTGATGGAATGGGACTGTAAAAAATATATTATTAATTGTATGAAGGCCAAAAGCAGTGATGGTTCTGATTGGGAATGAAATTCTTTCATTGATACAGCTCTTACATACAGGCTTAAAAAAAAAGTAAATACCCATACATTTTTTTTAATTGTAACACAATCAGAAACAAACGTCTTGTTCCAAGGAAAAACTGGTTGTTCATATCCAATTTTCAAGCGGTATGGACTTGCTAGACCAAAAACCTCGAAACTTAGACACATTCATACGATATATTTTGTTTAAAATAAAAACTAGTAAAAAAGCAAAAAGCAAATGAAACAAATAAATTTTCCCTGCCTATCCATCATATTACCAGATATTCCTCTTTAAAATGACTCATTGCTTGTCTGGTAATAATCGGATGGCTTGGAAAAATATTACACGGCTGGGAGCAAGAACGAGTATGTAGAATCACTGCTGTTAGCGACAACAGTAAGTCATCTAGAAATAGAAGAGTGGTAAGGTTGCTTTCGTTAGGGTGATACCTCCGCAATTACTATTGTCTTTTGGCATACTTACAGTTACATGTGATTAATGTTAATGAGATTGCTCCTATGAATGCAGACACATACATGCTGGAATAAAGTTTTTAAAAACCAATTAAAACTCAATATGACTATATATATATATATATATATATATATATATATATATATATATATATATATATATATATATATATATATTAATTATGACATCTTAATACTGAGCACTATAATAGAATGCAATAGAAATAGCAGAATAATTTCAATTTGAAGAGCGGAATACTCATTTTTAATTTATAACATAGATCTACTAAGCTGTATCGAGCACTCTGTTAAATGGTTTGAATATTATTACTATGATTATTATCATTTATAATTTATAGTACAGATATTCTAGCATTATATATATGTATATATACATCTAGTAGCCTCATGGTACATTTTATGATATCTTAAAGTGTATCTGTGAAACATTTCGAGGGATCTGGAATGCTGGCTGTTTTTTATTTAGTTTACAAATGCAACAAAAACATATTTCAGTAGTTATTCTCTTCGGAATTCGTGTCTACTTGCAGTTGTCTGTTCGATCTTGCGTACAGGTACAATCTAACAATGCCGGCTCTGTTTAGAACTGTTTTTGGATGTTCACGAGAGATAGTTATCAATGAGTCTTGTAGCATGGTATCAAAATGTAAAGGTCTGAACTGGTCGGTAATGTTTTACAATGTTAATTTTATATTCCTACAGACAGATTGATCTAACAAACAAGTTGAAAAATAATCTCAGATGGATCCAGAAGCCAGAAATCATATGAAACCTATCTCCATCGATAAATTAAACAAGGCTGAGCGTAATATTCAAAATTATTCCAACCGAGGCCAAAATTATTATGAATATTATGAAAAGCCGAGTCTTGAAAAAAACATGGAGCATACCATAGCTATTCAAAATAGGTAGTTGTTATGCTTAGTCAACTTTACGACGCTTGGATTGGGTGCTAGGGATTGAAAACTTGATCTCCATTGAATTAACGAAATATATGCCGCACAATCAATGTGTCGGTTCATGATGCGTTTCTGAAAATTATGGTGTTTTCTTTGGAA
This sequence comes from Haliclystus octoradiatus, assembly GCA_916610825.1. Classification (NCBI taxonomy): domain Eukaryota; kingdom Metazoa; phylum Cnidaria; class Staurozoa; order Stauromedusae; family Haliclystidae; genus Haliclystus; species Haliclystus octoradiatus. The sequence goes on from OU744452.1 coordinate 6,323,431, forward strand.
TACTTATATAATTATCCCAGGGCATCTAATCAACCAAGAAGCCAAATAAATTGTAATAAACAGAATTATTGCATGAATCTGTAAACACTCCCTTTCAAATGTTCTCCCCTACTACACTCTCAATATGCTTTGTCCAATCACAAGTAAAGTAATTTAACAGATCGAACAGCATTTATATTTATTACATTATATGGTGAATAGCTATATGTAATTTAAAATTGTTTTCACGCATCAATTTACAACATATACGTTTCTTATACAAATTGGCAAATGACCAAATGAGTTATTCATTAATTCAAGAAGAGGATATAAATACTACGGTGCTTATTCATGTAAATAGATTCTCCTTTAAATGATAGCACGTTCCTAGACTTGCAGTTCAGCGAAAAACCTGAAAGCTGTAATCAATCAAGTATAAACTATATATATACATTTCAAGAACAGTTAGTCACGATTCATGCTCAGTCACCGTCAAGATGAGTTACTGTTGATAAGTGCAAAAAGTTACTGTAGTTTATATAATTATCTTGAGAAAGACCCTGCTTTTCATAAATCAATAGCGTTTATGACTAGCTACCTCCCAATTATCTACATATTCCTAACATCTACAAGGATAGAACTACTCACGAAGAAACCATCTTGAACGCGCTTTATCTTTCCAATTTCTGTAGCTAAAGCAGGACTTGAATCTATTTCAACATTCGCTATCCTATATTTATTATGTTTTTCTTATTAATTTTTGGTTGATGTTCTAATAAGATTAACTTGGATTTAACCATAATCTCTATAGCTTTTAATTGATTTAGCGTACGCTAATATTTCCTTCGTGAATAAGTTACTGAGTTCGATAGATAAGAGGTTTAACACGTGTCGATCTTATTGTTTTTAAATTAGTTTTGTTTGCAAATAAAGATCAATGGTCATTTAATAATAGAAATCACAAGGAAATAACATTCATCTTTGTAACCATTTTAATGCATGGTGTTCTTTTTGATTACTTATTACTATTCTAGCAATATCAATAAAACTAAAAATCTTGCAATTTTGGCCCGTCTGCAACAACAGTAGACGCTGAAAATCGAAAATATTTCGTTTTCAAACCTAAAAGTTGATAAATTAGAAGAATAAATCAATTGACTTGATATCGCATGAACCATCAAGAAATAATTACTCCTATATCCCTCTATCTTATGGATTATTATCTACAATTTATAGGGCTTTTTATTGTCGGCCATTTTGAATTGTTTGTGCTACGTCTTAACAATACATAACTGGGCTATCAATATTTTTTTCTAAATAGTTATTCGGTGATTCCTTGTGAACACACATGAAAAGGTTCTGAACTACTGGTTAATATACCATCAAAATGGCCGAAGAGATATATTTTTATAGGATTCATTTGATTAATTTATTAACGAAGAAGTATCAGTTCAAAACAATTCAATATGGATAACAAAAATAAATTCAGTTTGAGAAATCTACCATACTGTTTTTATTTGAAACTAAAAGCAAATCAAAACAAACCATATAGTCCATGGCTGAAGATTTATTGTCTAATTTTCTTCATATATACTACATGTTTTACTATGAAATACATGAAATTCTAATTCGATATGATATCGAAAGTTGTCATTTGATTTTCCTCTGCGTAATCAATTACTGTGATGGGCCTGAAAAGCGAAAAAAAAATTACATTTCAATCTTAAAATATTAATCATCAGATATTTTATATATACATGAAGTTGCACATTGTAAAGATTCCATTGTCTCAAAGATTCGGATACTTCGTACTTTTGTTAGATATAAATATTTATTTTGATATGTGCTTGTATATCACGATGTGATATAAATAATTCACAAAGTTTCCGGCACATCATTTTTTGATATTCTTTTCAGCACCGTCTTTTCTACAGTTTACAAATCGTTGCGTAATTATGCGAAACAAAGAGTATCGGAGTGAACTCGTGATCTTTGATATACTATTTATATGTAAGTATAATAAAAGGAGTCAAAGACTACACATTCATAATTGTTACTAATAGTTTCATGCTTACACAGTCATCAGACAATTAAACTAAATTCTCTGTAGGTATATATATTGTATTTATATTGCTTGATGATCGCTCCGGCGTGAAACTTGATTTAGCAAATATGAAAGTCTAATTCCCTGTGTAATATTATTCTGTATTTATATCTATAAATTTATTTATTTACCTGAAGACAATTGGTACACGTAATTAGCATGATCTTTGCCAACTGCAATGTATGAATTTGTTCTTGGTGGATCAAATGCTTTCGCGATACATCTGTCAGTCGCACCGTCTCTCTTGTAGTTGGAAACGTATGACTTTCCTGTCCAACACTCACCTTTAATTAAATTACATAAAATTAGTCAGTTAAACAATGAAGATAATACTCATTGAAATTGATTTCTAACTCACAAGGTTGATGAATCGATAAAATTGAATACATGTTGAGTCAACAATTGATCTACATGACATACAAGCAGCGTCACGTATAGTTGTTGGTTCCACTCCAGCAAATGTTTATAACAAATGGAATTTGTTTAAGGGAAATGCATCTGACCATTACAATGACATCATAAGATTTCATATCATATCAAGATATCATATGTTTTTCAAACTATTTTATTTAATTAAAACAGCAGATTGTATAGCCTCCGTTGAATTCATCTTAGACGTAAATACACCTTCTTGGACGACAAACAGAGTCCTGAAAACACTACTTTTAGAGACAAACCTTCAAATTGCATATTGAGCAGAAAATAATCCCAATTTATATGCATGTAAGCTAAGAACTTGTAGCATTGTTAAACATAAATGTATGTGGAAATGTGGTAATAAGAAGAATTTAACAATAGAGTCCTGCTTGGCAGGCTTATCCTTTCAATCTATAATATTAGAAGCATTGATACATGGCGATCTACTAAAATCTGCCAAAGTTGTTCAAAATTCATATTTCTCATAAAAAAACTTACCATAAAATTGGATAGCGAACAAACTGTGCATTCTCTTTCTTGCTTCAATAGCACATCTGCAGATCATCTCTTGGCTGTAGTTATTCCAGTTTTTCCAATCGATCAAATGATTATTCCAGTTTGGGATGGTATAATCTCTTTCATTCATTGCATATGTAGGTAAAGGACGTGGGTCTACGTTAGTGTCCTTGTAACATCCAATGGGTTTGTAATAAGTTGTGCAAGCTGAAAAAATAAACACAAGCAATGCATTTTTGGCTGGAATCCATTATCCGTTATAGCCAAAATATTACCGAGCTTCGTAGCGTAATCAATCGGATTATACAAACAATTCCTTTCGAATAATTACCGAATAATTTATATTTCGAATAATAATTATGTAGTAGCAGAATAGTTAACATAATGTTAGCCATATTAGTGAGATATCGAGTTTGAAGTTTTTATCATGAATTATTTATATCACAAGACCAATAATAAACAAATATCAAACACTTTCTTCGTGATACACGCTGAGCCCCTAAGGTAATTGCTTAATACACAATAAATCGCATGATGTTTAATATATAAGTAGATATATCTTTAACAAATCTTTCCCTTTGTATGATGACGAATATCATGCTCATATGATAGTATGATCATCGATATATCCCACTTGGAAATTCAAAATGATATTTGCCTACATAAGCGACTATCAGCTTGTTTGGAATTTATCGACCAAGTAGTTTTTGTTAAACTAGTATCAAGAAACTTACATGGTGGTGCAATTCTGTATACAAAGTTTGTGCTAGCTCCACCGTGACAGACATTGTTGTCATTTCCACATGGATTGTTGTCAGCAGTGACACAGTTAGAAGATGAGCCATGTTTATCAAAATTGGCAGAGGCATCTTTGTGTGACCAACATTCAGCTGTAAAATAGTAAGTGAAATATATGTTATCAATATGGTTACAGTAATTAATGTTTTACATAGGGTGTCCTACTAAACAGTTTAGTAATAACAAATAACTACGATATAAAATATATAGGCAAAAGTTAATCTCCTGCCGATTTGTTTGGGGAAAATATAGTCTTCATTGGCAATTACTTATGTTCCTATTAGGGTACGCATATATTGCCTTTATTATAAACTTTTTCACTTACCACAAATCAATCACAATTCACTTATATCCTAGCAAACGGTGCTTCAATTAATATGCTGCTAATATATCCAATGCAAATACCTTCTCAAGACTTCGAATAGTAAATGCAAAAACTAGAACGCTTGATTGAAAGCACATGTGAATCTTCAGAGGCTCTTCAGAAGTTTTTCAGGGGTATTTTATTTTAAATTATACCAAAAGAAAACTATTGGGTAAATGTGCCTATGTTGTCAAGTAAAATAGTACGTGTTTATTCCCCTTCCTATCCCTGCAAACAAAAGATATGAGATACTCCAAATTCTCCTCATTATTTCCCTTAACTATGACTTATTTACATAATAAAAATAATCATTGAATTATAATGCTATTATTGAGTCGCTTTTGCATTAATAACGCGAATGCAAACAAATAGGGGATTGATATTATTATGATAGGATAAATACTTACTGAAATATTGGACACCGATCATTCTATGTCCAAGATCGAAAGCTCTTTGAGCACAACTGAAATGTAATTGAAATATAATATTAGAAGAAATTTGAATCTTGTATGTACCAAGTATATGGTACAACAATTGGCCAAATGATTGGCCCGGTTAACATCAAAGTTTTCTTTGATTATTGACTTACTATTTTTCACTTTGTTCAATATAGTATTAATGAAAGATATACTTGATTTCGAAATCATTATACTGAGAAACGATACATTTCAATTGATTATAGAAATTTCTTTATCTATTAATGGGACATAACCTTGATCACTCCGTACTTCAGTTGTCTATTGGTTGTTTTATAAATCTACACCGTTGAATATCTCCTCGTGTGTTACATAATTTTGTGTCACTAATCAGTATAAATGTTTATTTTAATGCCATGTAAATCATTAAGGCATAAATACATAACATATATTTTTCTTAGCAAGAAGTATCATATCAAACTTTCTATAGCACAGTCAAACCTTTTTTCGTGGTCACATCGATACAGCAGACAAGGTGTCAATAGTGGTCACTAAGGGTATGTCTAAAATAGTATTTTCTGTTGAATCACTCCTTTGTATAATAAAGGCAATCTGCGTATAATCGTCAATTAATCTACCTAGCATAGCCAACTGTTATATGTTAAGAAAAGATTACACTGTATATACTATTAAATCAATGTCTATAAATAATTGATTGGTAATATAAACTTACATGCACATGAAGTTTTCTAACCAAGCATCATAGTTTTGCCATGTGACCATGTTACCGCTGAATTTTGGGTGGTTAGGGTCATTACCAACTGCAATCTAGAAATACATTTGCACAAAGTATTTAATCGTTAATATTATTTACTAAGGGATTACATCACTCTGGTGAGAGAGTTATCGGAATTTAGACCCACGAGTTCACTAACAACAAACGAGTGGGTCTAAATTTCGATCTGAGTTTTTGCAAATCTCAAGCTGTTTTTTTTATTTCTCAATTGAATTTTCAATTACAGAGTACATTTTCAAATTGATTTTGTGAAAGAATGTTCAATCTCTTGCAGCTAGTCGCCATTTTCAAAACATGTGTTCTAGTTGGTTAGTTAGAACCGTGCAGGTATAGGTCTATAACGTTACACGTGACCTATACCCGCACGCTTTCAGTGGTTGCTATGGAATTTTGTGGGTTGTCAGGACATAACTGCTAAACACGTTGTACAAGTCCACCAATCATGACACAAGTTTCTTTCAAGTGATTATTTATTTCCAATAAATGTAACTTGAGAGCATCGTTTAATATCCATACATGCTTTCTAGGGCTGCCTTCTACGCTAAAATACGATTAAGTTCGATTAAAGGCAAATGAAGATTTTACACGATAGACAGCTAGCTACAGGTTGTGTGCTGTCCCCAATACATTTTATTTTGGTGCGATCTGAATATAAAGCCTTTAGTATTTTTTCGTCACTGTAAAATCAATGTTTTGTGATCAACCAGTGTTTATGAAAAGTGAAACTTAAAACAAGAAGCTTATCTAGCTAGGTGTACAAGTGTACTCTTGCTCAATAAACATAAGCTCTATTTGAGACAATATTGTTCATTTTTAAAGCACGACGGTTATCAGTTTTTTGTCTCTTTCTTATTGGAAGTTGATTATTCTCCATTGAACATGATACTGAGCTGAATTAATGATATCTCTCCACGTTTTGATAAAGAGATGCTTTTAGGCAAAAAATGTCTTTCTCGGTTCCTATTTTCTAGTCACTATCATAAATTTTAAAACTTAAATGGTACCTTCTTATTTTTATTCTACATAAAAAGAGATGCTACGTGTGAAACATTTCTAAACATATCAGTGATCAATGAAATAAGAATCAAATAATTTCTTTTATTATTAGTTATAATTAAGGGAATCTTATAATGCATTTACCGATTGCAGCACATTTCAAGGAGAATTGCACTGTCACGAGGCTAAGAGGCTGAACAGATATATATAGAAGAATTTTCCCGATAACCTTGGTATTTTCCTTCATGAAAGGGAGGCTCCTGTCATTATTAGATAAATCTGTGATAAACATACCAGATCTCCCATTGCACGATCAGCAGGTTTGTCGTTGTAGCAACCGACTGGTTCCATTTTATGCTTGCATTGAGCGACTAGAAATCATAGAAAAGAATCATCACATCATTGATATATAAAAGACTAGGAATGGACACCTGCATGCCTTGCTTGGTTACATTTACAACTAAGTTGATATCTTTTTGGAATTACACCACAATAATGAAATTTAATCTCGAAGAAAACCCCATAAAACTGAAGCTACGGCCTAATGACTCTTTATTCGTAGTCCAACATACGCCAACTCAGTGGCCATAATCGATTTGTTGGCGAAATAAAATAAGGTGTGGCCAAATTAATTTTTCTATTTTTGACGAACACTCACTGATTAATACTTCACTGGGACCATGATGAGATAGAAAGTCATAAACTAATGCTAATTTAAATGCGCTATTTTTCTTTCGTTAACGAAACAGAAGTCTAAATATAAAATCGAAATTAGAATCGGAACAGTGACTGGCAAGCAACGATTCTTTTGATATATAATTCAAATATCCTACTTGAAATCGACTGAGAATACAAGGAAAAGTAGACCACTCACATAGGAGACTTTTACATTTAGGTATTAGATGGATAACGAAACTAAATCGTCCGTTCAATTATTGATTCTATTTTAACACAAAAAGATATAGAAACACACCAGTCAATAAAACTCAACATACAACAGACGAGATATATTATACAGCTTTCAAGTTTAAATACTTTAGAGCACCTTCCGCAGACCGCAAACGTGACTTCCTTTGGTTCAACCAAATGTTTGCAACTTCATCGACAATTTGTATAATTAGTCACAACTAAAATTATAATTGCAAGAATCCTATGTCCACTTTTTTGTAAATTATAATTATTTCATTGGTTAGAATAAACGTGAAAACTAATTATTAAGGTCAATATCCTTTAGAAATTAAGTTGATAATATCTTAACAAATTACTACTCTTTTGCACAGTGGTATTGATGTATTTAATAACTTACAATCCGATCCATAAGCAAGGGATAACACGCCAGCAAAGGCACATATTCTAAAAATAAAAATTAATAAGATACTGACGTGATTCAACATATAGATTTAAATTAAAAAGCACTATCCCACTAATAAACCACTCAGGTTTGTGGTAAAATGATGAAAGCGACAAATTATATGGTACTTGATCGCGCTTAGTTCAAAATTTGTTTTCCGAAGCCCCTTATTCTTCTGAATCTTAGATATGTATAGCTTTGATAACAGATTCGAATAAAATCAAAATATGCTATCCAATCAATCCATTTGCTTGTTCTTTAGACAAATCACAAACACGTAAGCAGAACATTTTACGTAAATTGGCAACATCAATTAAATTCTTGAGATTACATTTTTAACTGTGAAATTCTTCTATCAACGGAGTTTCTCTTGGAATCGGTAGATTGTTTTTCAAAGAGTATGTTTTTATAGAATTGGTTGGTTAAGAACTAAGCATCATTCTTCCTTCTGGCTGGATTGCAATATTTATATAAAGAAATTATGATGACGATATGACATTTTTACTCTAAAAATTCCTATCAATTATATCACAGCCTACTCAATCCAACCATAGTCAACTAGTTATATACCAAAGATCGCTTCTAGAAATATGATTGAGTCTAAACAATTAGAATACTTGGAATACTATACCCTATACGAAGACAATATCAAACTAAGGTAAATCGTTTTGAGCACTATATGCTGAAACAATAAGAATATTAGTAACAGCTGATATGATCCATCTTGAATTGAATTTAGAGTACTATATTCTAATTTACAAGTAATATTTTTCAGACATATACTTACAAAATTATCGTTTTCATCTTCAACTTAGTTATTTAAGTCATTTAATGTGTAATGAGTAGATTTAAGATTCACTTTATATACATCAAAATTATCGATAGTTTTCATCAGCAATTTAGATGACAAAGATCTCATTATTTTTAATGACAATAAAGTTCAAGCTTGCAGGAAATGTTTCTATAGTGACCGATGCTTAATTATAAATACAGAGCTACCCAGTATACCGTAGAACAATTATGTTTGACAGAAATTGCAAAATCATTTCAATGGAGCTTCAAAATAACATTAATGTTGATATACAATCGCATTCTTCAATCTTTAGATACGCATAACTATTTATGTATGCAAAATTCTTCATGTATACTTAACAGTTATTATTATATTTATGGCATTGATTATGTATTGAAGCATATAGAATAATGGTAGGAAGTAGTTTTATGTCATCTCCCCGGGGCGACATTCATGAGTGTGTACGGGGACCTCCTACTTCGAAGGGTTGCCTTTTTCCGAATTATTGCCAAAAATAAATGTGTATTAGAAATATTTTGAGATTTTTAGAACTTTTTCATTGTTTTATTCAAAAAACAAGAAATCTTGGGTTTTCTATTCTCTCTTGCTGTGTGCTGAGAAATTTTACGGTTCTCATCAATTACTGAAAAAGGCACACTCCCGACAAAAAAATATCGAAATCCAAGCTGTTAATTAGATCGCAGTAAATATAGTGATTCATCATGTTTGAATGTAGCTTTTTCGAGAAATATTGAATAAACATCTTATTTTATCAACTCCATATGAATGAAAATTTTTAACAATAACAGAATTTCTTCAATATTGCTATGAAGATTATCTCTTCAAAATAAACACTTTATATTTTAATAACTTAATGATATGAACATGACATTGTAGATTAAATTTAGTTTCGGATGAATAGTCACTGTGTATAGGCAAAAAACAAATCCTATACAAATTGAAAATATCACTTGGCCTACAAATATTTAGCATCTAATCTTTATACCTATAAAGGATGGGCTAAATCAGCCACACCTTTACTCATTATCTATTTCAAAGCGCTTTGATATCATTAGGTATCAGGCGTTCTATAATTTGTCTTATTGAAGCTTTTCTACCAAGGCACAATCAATATAATAGATTACTGTTGTTCAGCGATCTACTTTTCTTGATTGATTGCCCCTCTTCACAGTATACTCATATGCGCTAATCATAATAAGGATACATTATAAGATAATTGTTATCTTAATGTAAGATACACCATATTTTTGAGTGGAATGCCTGCATAGTTGAATAAGCAGAAAATGCATCAAGAAGGGTAACTTCAGATCTACTGTTGTTTTAAAATATGAAATGTTCAATACAAATTAAGTAAGTTAACTAGCGTATATCTATAATGCTTAATTGGCTTGCTTTGCAGCATTAAAGTTAAAAACAGGATGCAGATATGAAGAGAAGTATAAACAATCAAAGGTTAGAAGGTGTCTACGATACTTTTCAAATGGCTTTTAATCATATTGATATGAACTATGAATAAAACGATCTGATGAGCTCTATCGACAGTCTTATCTTTGAATTTATAACTACATTATAGTAACTATTATAGCTACAAACATAATAAATAAGTTGTTATGGATGATACCGTGTTATCAAATATATTATGAAATAACCTTGGCAACAACATTGAGAATACAGCAGCATTATACATTATTACCTTAAAAGGTAAGAAATCTCAATATGCATTGATAAAAATTGAAAGAATTTTGATCTAGAATTTCAAAAACGTTTCTTTAATTAACATTCAAGTCTATAAGAAATGATGTAAAGATTCAACACGGTGCCTTTTATACAACTGATATCAAGTATATATAGCACTATGTGTGCTCTCTAGTCATATTCATCATGCAAAACAAACTTTCACTCTCTCGAATCAAATTGTAAAACTTGTTATATCCGATCACGAGTTTCATTCGTCCGTATGTTCCTAGGTTCCAATCACGTGATAAAAAGGTGGGGCATAAGTACGTTTGTGTTTCATCAACTTTCGTCAGAACACCGTCGTTAATTAGTTACTGTTCGTTAATTATGCGCATGCGTTGCTAGTAACAGAACATACGTAACAAATAAGTTGCAAAGACACCCTTAGATATGGAAAATTCTGTCGTGAATTGTCTATTTTACAAGTGCTATGTCTGCCAGAGAGTTGTTGACTGTTCGAGTCGTTACTTGACACAAATATCAGCTACAGCCAATCAGCGATCAGTATCACATTCGATGATGACACTCTGTTTTGTTGAAATATGCAACGCATGAAATATTTCGCCAATGACTAAACAAATCATGTATCTATATAATGTATCGAATAGAAACAAATGACATTCCGTGAAATATTTAAACTTTGACAACAAAAATGGGGTTTAAATGAAAATCAACAAATTAATTTCACTGTTACGCTCGTGTGAATCCTAATCGTTTGATGTTGAGCTTATGCTGTAAAATGGAGGGCGACGAGTTAGGGCACTCAGAGTGTAACTTTCATTTTCAATGTGATTTCAAAAGATTTTAAAGGACGACATTTACGACATTTTATATTCTAAAATCCAGTAGCATCTTATAGGAGAAGTTAATCTCGATACATAATGTGAAGCTACAAGGTAAAACTCTGCTATGAAGATTGAAAGCTGTTATTTTCTACTAGTGTCTTCATACTTGCCCGATGGTAATACTCTAGCTATACGAAGCACGAGGAATGAGGCTAAATTATCTACTATATAAACGTCGATGTATGTCTGTTTGTATCTACTTTATTCGAGATTCACGCTTCTCATGGTAAACGTATAAAATTCATACTTTCCGTGGGGTATCTTATAATTTTTTGCGGTAACTTAGGCCGTTTTTATGTTCATATCTTTATCTTCCTTCAATTGACGGCCCGAAGCGTATTTTTTTCCTAGGATTTCTCTTGCGGCTCCATTAAGAGAACGACTTACATTCTACTGTTCGCCACGCAATATCTTTCACACCCGACTGACCTTCAGTTCTATTGTTTATTTATCATTTGGGCTAGCTTCTAGGCTCTAGCAATTGAATTTTCTATATTTTTATTTTCAACATTCAGCCAGTGGAGCGGGTTCACTTCACTAGTATAATATATGCAATAGAAAGTCTGTTCATTTACAAATTTTAATTCTGAACTTTAAGTTGAAAAATTGGACGATATGCCTTTAAGGTGGTGTTTATATTATTCGACATTGCCCGGTTGATCTTCTCAAACCTCTTATCAATTAAATTCTCTTTTTACTAAGTTCTCCAACGAAAAGAGCAAATAATAAATTATCTAATAAGCTGAATATCTTTTAGCTTGATGACATTTACTAAAATGGTAGATTTATTGCAAATAATGATTTAAATAAAATGTTATCTATTTGGCGCACTTGTAAAGATGGAGTGACGACCAAGGCTGACCCGCCAAATTGTATTTATAGGAAGAATTTCTGTATCACCCAGGTGGGATCCAACTGGTCATCAGGTGCATGAGATCCCATATGGGCAGCCCAGTCCGCAATCCATATCAACCCACTGCAGTAGACAATTGAGAACCTTTTAAAAGTATTTTTCTACTCAATGTAGCATTTATAAGATGTATAAGTTTATCAGGCTTTTTCCAAAATGTTTACTTCCATGGCAACTCCGTTATTGCAATCAACCATCTTGTAAGTTCATCGGTAAAACAATATAGTAACTGATAAAAACACAAAGGCTGTTCATATAGATAACAATTGATTGTACGGTTTTATCTATTAGATTGATAATATTATATGGGGAAAAATTCAAGGAATACGCAGTTTTTATTGTTACTCAACTTTCACGCATTTCACTGCGATCTTCAGTCAGATTTTTCACTCAATTTTTAATTAATAGTATTACTTCACTCTATCACAATATAATACTATTATTTACCGCTCTGTCAAATGAAGAAAGGGAGCACTATATTATCTGCCATTGGATAAACATGACTTTTATTATTATCTAAGAGATTATATAGCCCAATTTAAACTTTCCATTATTCCGAGTTCATTCATTTGAGACGCAACGTCATCGAGGCACAGTCTACAAAACATATTTCCATGTCTCTAATAGTAATTATATATGTATCTTTTTTAGCTAGAACATACCATCATACAAACAAAAGGTATACAGAATGCAAAACATGTTTTGCGCTAACATATGGTATAGAAGTAAAGATATAAGAATATATAATAAATTTTGAGGCATATAACTAATAAAGGTGAATAAACGGCTAGTTTAGTATAATATTGCTACCGAGACAATTTCAATGTAGAGTTAATGTCTTCCCTGTCAAGATGCATGTTGAATGAATTTAGAATGAACATATGATTTTCTTTACCACTTCAGAACAATAAAATCCAGAATGCAATTCAACTTTCAAAACATTCATTTTCTTTGGACTAATCTAACACATTGTTTTGCTTCTTAACTTGAGTGATTCCAGATTTGCTAATCATAGAGGATAACTAGGTGATAATATAGAGGATAAATATGCTATAAAATTGCTTATGTATTCCTTGCCTTTTTAATAGTGCTCGATAACATAAAAATCAAGCATTCGTATTCTCATTTATCCAATTACTTATATTATGAGATAATGTCTAATTTTTGACTTTATGAACTATAGATTGTTAATTTGTATATCCCAGATATTGGGAGATTGCTTCTTTAGATAGAGAAACATTTTCTATTCGTACATAATCTTCTTGTGTTTTTACTTTTCGCGATCATTTCTCCTTCAAAAATGCAGTCAAAGTGACGATTTTGGGTTAATTACGTGTCTCACTCTTTTTTCTCGAACAGGAACCCGTTTATTTTCAACAAGAGAGCTTACACCGGACAAAACACTGAACTTTTTACCTATTTGTCTGTAAATAAAAAACAACTTAACCAAATGACAATCTGCTTTCGGTATGAAATTTTCAACGTTCAGCTGAAGATTTAGAGCTGTATTTGATCAATATTCAGGATCCAGGTAAAGCGATATATAAGCCTCTAAAGTCAAAAGTTTTAGTTTTGGATTTTTCTCACTCAAATGCTCACACGATTAAAACCTCTTTACGAAAAGAGGTGCTAATCGTCAGAGCATTTGAGTGAGAAAAATCCAAAACTAAATACTTTTGACTTAAGAGGCTTATATCTCTTTACCTGGATCTTGAATATTGATCAAATATAGCTCTAAATCTTCAGCTGAACGTTGAAAATATCATTCCGAAAGCAGATTGTCATTTGGTTTAGCGATTTTTTATTTACGTACAAATAAGTAAAAAGTTTAGTGTTTTTTCCGGTGTAAACCTTCTTGTGGGAAATAAGTGGGTTCCTGTTCGAGGAAAAAGAGTGAGACACAAAATCGTAACTTTTATTGCATTTTTGAGGGGGAAATGCTTGCGCAAAGTACAAATACAAGAAGAACATGTACTGATAGAGATTTTTTCTCTATCTAAAGAAGCAATCTCCCAATATTCGGGATATACACTTTAAGTGATATCTAGGACGTTCATACAATGATGAGATGTTTTGCATTTTTACAGCACTTCGGAATACCAAACTTCTAGTCCTTAAATCGCATTAGATTAGAGAAAATTATAGTAATATACACATCCTTTTCTTGATTTCATATCAAGGAATATTACTGTAATATTTCAATTAATATACTTTGGGATTGAAGTCACAAGTAATCCTAAATAAAATGACAACTTTTTAACATATTTTTATAGTATTTTTCGCACAATGGTCAGAAGTATCCACTACAAAACAAATATGGTACGACCTTATTTTGATAGAATAAACAATTTTTCTCAATAGCGCTTAAGTATCCATTCTATAAAAATAAACGTACTTATTGTTCTTAAGTTTTGTTTCCCCTTGAACAGCGCATACTTGTCTTGCATTCAATGATTCTATTTTGCATGCTGCAGATTGAATCTGATCACACATTTTCGATTAAAATAACCATCTTATGTTAAATTTATTTTTGGCAAATGGTAGCATTTTCTCAGTTTATCGAGCCATGTTTAACCCGAAATATTTCAAAATGCAACAGAATGTCTTTATAAATTGCTTAATTGGGTTCGCCGTAGTTCTTGTGAATCTGAAATTTTCGTTTTGCAGTACTATCGTATATCTACGTCAATACAATGTTTGACATTGGTTGTTGGTATAACAATTGATCAAAAGCATTAGCGGCAATAATGTAATATGATTTTAAACAACAGTCAAATTACGATTTACAAAATTATCGCCAAATTGTAATTTACCTGGGGATATTTACAATTAATAAAGGTTGACTGCTGAAAGAAATACTAAGAAGAGCTTTGCTTTGCTGGAGTACTCGAAATGTAGCTCAAAATAAAAATTTACTATTGCCACTGGGGTAATGAATGATATTGCATAAATTTATAATTGATGAATTAGGGTTCATTTTAAAACGAACTTATATAATGGCGCATAAATAATCAAAAAGGTACACGGGAATTAAGTAATAATAACATTTGCCAGACTGGACTTGAACTGTGTTTGCGGTATCCCTATTTTGACATGTAAAAACATCGCACATTGTTTTAGATAGATTAACCGTCTCGCATTCTTTGGCCAACCAAAACCTATACGATAAACTACGATAAATTGTCCAAGGTAACAAAGAATCAGATCAAAAGTGTCTTTGTGAATGAATTAGTGTAAAGGTATACATTTACTTGAACTTGCGGTGTTGAAGAAATTACACACACACACATGGGAAAGTCTATAAAAAAGTCTCCCAAATCAAATGGTTCACCACACCTATCATCCTTTAACACCGGTAAAGGGGTTAAGAAGTGTTATATTCAGAGGATCAAGCCTGTTAATTAAATAATCTGATTACGAACAATTACCAATAAATATGTTTTAAATAGAAAATAGGACAGTCCTTTCAGACATGTTCTGTCCTTGTTGGTTTCATATATCTCATGGTCTATGCATTCATACTTAATCATGTACATCAGCCGTTGTCTGCCATCATAATGTGTGTTGAGTTGCATAGTAACAGCGCCATAGAACAATAGATTAGAGAAGAAACATTGACCGGTAGTCACTACGAGCATGAAACATTACTTTTGATTTCCACACACTTTTTAAAGTTCTAATAGGTTGAATTACATTAAATTCAAGGTGGCAACAAAATTTCTTGAGATATGCCTTCATTGTGACCCCTCTAGATTAGTACATAAAGGCAAAGAAAAAACGGTTGAAAAATTCAAATGGCATAATCAAATCTTACTGGGTAATTCTTATGTGGCATTTAAAAGTATATTTGATGAGAACCATGGCTGAAAACTTGTGATTCAAAATGATGCATTTGAATGTATGGCTTCCACTGTGATAGTGACAGATTGTACAAGTGCGTCAATTATTAAATAACAGCATTGAAATAGAATTAATAAAAGCCGTGTAAATGAAAATTAAATTTATTACTACTGTATTCAAATCAGACATCAAAAAGCAGTAGATCTTTTTTTGTAAATTTATCCTCATTAACCAACCATATGTTACCTTTAAATTAAAATTATATCTACTGCTTTTATATCTTATATGCCTTTAATAAACTCTCCATACAATGACATTTTAAGTCACTGAAATTTGTAGCATTTCCAAACACAAACAAATACTGTAGGCGCTCATCTATTCATATTTGAGAAGTGAAATGCGAATTCTGGATTAAAATATTTGGGAACAAGATATCAAATAGTATATGCTCCCAATTTGATAAGAGGTAGCAATAAAAGAAGATATTAAACTAATATATCTCACAGCTTCATATGTATTTAAGTAAAAATTTTAATTATTACTGCGATATCAAGTAGTACCATGTATTCAATATATGTTAAATCGATTTGATGGCGTGATAAATTGTTGAGAATCTGATAATATTGATGAACTGATTAATCATCAATAAGAGGGAAATATGTTGTCCATTTGATAAGAAAATACCACGTGTTTTGTAATAAATCCTCACGGCATAAAAAATAAACAAATTGTTTGTTTTCAAAATCGATTGCGGCTAAAAAAAAATCTTTAAAATTTATAATAGTAATATCAATAAGGTGCTAATGTTGTCTTTGCTCTTTCAATAGTGCTCGATGCCATAAATGCAGAGCTGTTTAATAATTAATAAACGAAAAAATCAGACATTCATATTTGCTACTATTAGTTTCACGCCAAGGCGATCATCAGAAACTAATAGTAGCAAATATGAATGTCTGATTTTTTCGTTTATTAATTATTAAAATTTATAATATATTTATAAACGTAAGCCAACTTTAACTCAGTGATAAAATTGAATTTAAATGATTTTTTGTGTAGTAAGCTTTTACCAGAATAATTTTCAATCATTTGTTTGTTGTATAGTAACGTAAACAATGGAAACGAATAAGTAGTTATCAATTAATCTATCCTTCATGGGTAGTCGAATATACGTAATTGTTCTGCATTAAGCGTGCATCTTGATTTAATCAATTGTTCTACATTAAGCGTGCATCTTGATTTAATCAATTGTTCTGCATTAAGCGTGCATCTTGATTTAATCAATTGTACTAAGATCTAATTGATTTATATCAGTTTCAAGAATATATGAACAGTACAAGAGGTGCATATAGGACCAGAAAGTGAAAATGAATTTGTAAGTATATTTCATATTATACGCAAGAAACGAGCACTCCGTTTTATGCTCTTTAATTATTCGTTGTCTTATGACATTCAACCAATATTTGATGGTGCTATTTAGCCTATTATTGATGGTGCTATTTAGCCTATTATTGATGGTGCTATTTAGCCTATTATTGATGGTGCTATTTAGCCTATTATTGATGGTGCTATTTAGCCTATTATTGATGGTGCTATTTAGCCTATTATTGATATTGCTTTACTGTTACTCATCTTGACAGACATATACGGAGAGAGTTTATGGCTCTATGTACTTACAGTAAAATCCGGTAATAACGGTTTTGAATATAACGGTATTCTGTTAACAAGATTAAACCAAAAATATCCGATACTGAGTACTCTACATTCAACTTTGCTAAATGCTTACCGCTAACAGCTAAATAGTTTGTCTCCCTAGCATACCGTTATTGCCGGATTCAACTGTCTCTCTACTAAAACTACACATAATGTATACATAATCAAAGTAATACTGCTAATATAATATCAATAATAGTTGAATCATCATTGTGGTCTTGGCATTTAATCAAAATATTCAATACATTAAATGGGTGGGACAGGGTCATCTAATTTATATCCCATCTCTAATTGAAATACTAAAATTAGGAATTAAAAGTCCATTTTGGGGCTCGCCTGACACGTGTTTCGTCTCTGCTGAGGCCATTTATATATAGGCTATTCAAGAAATTTGTGAATGTATTGTAACGTCTACTTGAAGATTATTAAATGGTGTAGACTGACAAGATTGAAGAACAGACTTTTTTTGAAGTTTGGTTTTTGTTAGCATATTCAAGATTCTGCAACTGACAGTGTTAAGCCAAACCAATATTTATGACATTTACTTTTTTAAATTGGCAATGCTAATATATTTGCTTTAGTAAATCTACAAGACGGTGAGTTATTTTAAGGAGCATTATTGCTTCCACTTCCAGACGTCTATACTCGACTTGAATCCAAATTTACCTCTCTGATAGACGCTCAATATAAGGATAATAAAACAAGTTTATGCTTTACAAGTAAATTAACGTTTCTTGAAAGAAGATCGAAACTATCTTGATTTAATAAATACGAAAGAAAAGAGCGTCTTGCTTTCAGAAGCTCCTCTGTGCAATCAAATTCAGAATGACGATTCAACCAATTTATTCTTGAAGTGATGGTTTTTTTCTTGATATAAAAATGTTGTTTTTATTTTAAGAAAAGTGGTTTGCTTCATAATGACAAAGTCTCATATAATTATACCGAACACCTTCATGTATTTAAAAGTGAAATTATCCTTACTTATACTAATTAATATCCCTTAAGTTATTCATTCCTTATCAAGCTTTTTTATTGTTTATTTACTCCAACAGGTTTATTACAATCGCTTTTGTTGGCATATTTTCCGTCTCATCAGTACAAGCAGCATGTAAGTATAACTATTAATTTTTCTTTTCATAATAAAAATAATATAATTAATAATAATGAGATTGTTCCACACCAGTTTTTTCTTACTATAGTCAAAACTGGATACATCAGATCAGTCAAAACTGGATTTTTATACATTAGTCATAAACAAATAAACAATAGCATAATCAACAACCAATCAACTGTAAAACATAAAAGCTCATATAGGATAATGATAAATTTTGTATTTTATTTCATATAATATGCCTGATGATTCTCCTCTGGAATGAAACTTGGAGTAGCGTAATTCTAGATTGTTTCATTTTTGACTATCATTATTTTCATAATATAAATATTAAATTCATGGACACAGCCTAGGAATTTGTCCAGTATAACTCTATTAAATATTATTAAGGGATATATACTATAATTTACTAACTGTAGGTGCACATTCCTTTAGTGACTGGATGAAAAATTCATTAATCTATTTATAATAGCATGGCAAATATAAATTACATGCATGGCAAATATGATTTACATGCATACTTTTACATGTTTAAGTAAGAATATTTTATATTAGCTTATTTGATAATTTTATCTACGATTTAATCGTAATAATAGTGGGATTTTTCCACACCAGTTCTTGGTATAATTCTCAATGGAATTAATCAGATCAGTATATCTTATAGAATAAGAATCAGTATCTTGAATTTATAAACATTGTGAGTATGACGTGTTCTATAGGGTGACAAGTTATTAGACAATTATAGTTCTCATAAAGAAGGATGGATGATTGCGATTTTTCCTTGTGCTATTGTGCTTTTTCTAGGCTTTTATTAAATCATCTCTAATTCGTAGTAGGACTGTTGTTGTTGAATGTCCTTTTCTGAAACCAGATATATTTGATGCAAGCAATGATTTAGAGTCAATATAAGCAATAAGTTGTTTTAATACCAGACGTTCATATACTTTGGATAGAGCAGGTAGGATAGAAATTGGTGTATAGTCATTCTCGGCAGCAGGTTGGTCATTTTTGGGAATGGGTGATATTCGTGCAATCTTCCACAGTTTTGGAAATTTAGATTTCTCAATACAATTGTTGATGATGTACGTTAGCGGCCCTGAAATGTATTCATTTGAAAGGTTAATAAACTTGACTGGGATCTTATCTGCGCCAGTTGAACTATCAGACCGAAGGCTTTTTATTTCTTTAAATAGTTCATAGGACGAGATAGGTCGTAATGTAAAAGATTTGCCTTGCGTTTTGGGTAGAGAGTCGATCAAGAGCAGCAAATCCTGTTTTGTCTTGTAATGGTCTCGTATAATAATTAATTAACACGTATAATGTAATTATAGCTGACCAAGTTGATTGAAGTCGAGTTACCAAGTGCATCAGCCAATTCTGGATTCACCGAATACCCACTGCCATCGATGACATAACCACACCACTGTACCCTTTCCTCAGCATAGACGAACTTCTTCCTGCCAAGTGTTATACCTGCTTCCCTACAACACTTCAGGATTGAGCGAACTCGTTCTTCGTGTGTGGCCAAATCGGAATCAAAAATGATGTAGTCCTCAACAACTTTCAGCACATTGCTATTCCTTTGAAACCGTCATCCCCTCTTCTATCGTGTTCATCCCCTGCACACGAAAGACCCATAGCATTACGACAAAAGCGCTTGGTGTGATGAAGGTTGTCAGTGAGCGTGATTCTTTGGCCAGGGGTACCTGCCAATAACCATGGCGAGCATCCAGTGTTGTGAAATACTTCATACCGATCGGTATCTTTGCAACTTCCTCTTGTGGAACTTTCGTAGCATAACATTTCGTAGCATAATTGGTACATTCTCGATGTTTCCCTTGGAAGTCATTTCAATTAATTTGTTCTTCACAGTATCTTCCCAGTGAAGAGGGATGCTATGAGCTTTATAGCGTCGCACTGGTTTGGCCTCTGGAGTGAGTTGGATAACCATTTCAGGACCAGTCATAGCTTTCAAAGAAGCATCATCACTGATAGGGAAAATATCAGAGAAATCTGATAAAATCTGCTGCTTATGTGTTGCAACAATAGGTTCCAACTCCTTGATCTTGGGGAATATTTCAGTATTTTCCCAAAGAGACAATGCATTCAGGCTATTGTGGGTAGGGGACTTTACAGACTCTTCAATATGGGGCCATTCAGGAGATGTAGACCTAAAGCAATACATCCTGCTTTGCTCAATAACGGTAAACTACAACCTTCCACTATATGGACAACTGCATCATAAGAGTGTCCACCACGTCGCAATGTCATGTTAGCTTTCCCGTAGCTCCAGAGTCTTCCCGTCTGCGCTGATCAGATGGTCGGTATTTTCCTTCAATACAAACTTCCCTTTACCGCCAACCAAATCATCCTCACTCATGGCATCGCAGAACGCCCCGGGATCAGGTAGCCACATCATGGTTGGATTATAACAGGTGAAATGACTTGTGGTCAGAGGGAGGGTATCTTTTCTAACTTTTGTGAATGTTCCCACCGTAAGGGGGTTAGTTAAGAGTACACAATTTTGTGCCTTGATGTCAGATTTGATTGACCGGCATTCTGAACGGTAATGTCCTCTTTTGTTGCAATTGAAACATTCAACATCCTCAGCTTGACATAGGTCTGGGGTCAAGTGGGGACCTTTACCACAATTCCTGCAGAGCTGTGCGTTGAGGGAAGTAGTACTGCTGGCATTTGGCTTTTTTGTTTGTTTACCACGCCTATATGCAGACTTGCCATTTCCCTCTCTAGATATAAAGCTGATTGTACTTTGAGAGTCTGATCTGTGATGTGTTTTCTGACTTGCCTCCTGCCTCGGCAAATGGTTAATGACCTATCTAAGGTAAGACTGTTAAAGGGTTCTTCTAGCAGCTTTTGCTGTGTAGCTGCATCCCTAATACCACATACAAGGCGGTCCCTAAGCCTCTCATTTTTATAGGCCAGTGAATGATGACCAGCAGTGTTACAAGTTTTGCATACCAAGTCATCTGAGTATCCACATGAGTCATCTATGGTGAGCAAGGCAGCCATATAACTATCGACTGACTCACCTTCCTGTTGTGCACGGGAATAGAATTCTTGTCTATCTAAAAGAGGGTTGCACTGCTTCCTGATGTATGTACAAATGTGCTTTAGGACAGCTTCAATATCATCTTCATCTTCGCTAATAGAAAGCATACCATTGTCCCATAGTCGAACCCAATCTTCATGGAGAGCACCACGAATAATTTGCTGTCTACCTCTCAATGAGCAGTCTTCTTGTAAACGTGTAAGTTCAGCATAGCCCTTGAAACTCTTCTGCCATGTACGAAAGGCTGCTAAACTTGTCTCTTCTGGTGATATCTTCCAGTATGGTGTGCAGGGATGTTAAAGTTACTTTTGAAAAGTAGTTAGTTACAGTTACCGTTACTTGGGAGAGACAATAACTAGTTACTTTCAGACGTTACTTTTCAGAAAAAGTAACGGTTACCAGTTACAAGTTACTTTCAATTCGAAAGTAACTAGTTACAGTTACTTTTTCCGTTACTTTTTCTAATTAAATCTAAAAATATCCAACAGAAGCAATGAGATATATATGAAATATTGAAATAATATTTATGTATTTTAATTTGTTAATTAATCAAATCAAATGCTCCTTCCAACAGAAGCAATGAGATATATATGAAATATTGAAATAATATTTATGTATTTTCATTTGTTAATTAATCAAATCAAATGCTCCTTTCGAAAATAATAAATACCAAAACAAACACCCGACGAATAATTCACAGCGATTCCTTTAGCGTGTTTGAATGAGCGGTCTAGTTATTCGATCCCCCTAATTATCATAACAAAGGAATCTCAAGTTACGCGCCATTAGTTCTATTTCAGGCTTGGTTGCTATGACAATTAATTGATCGAACAGACAAGTCAGACATAAAACGCTTGTTGAATCACTTGAATATTATAAACTCAGAAAAACAGAATGTTTACATCCCCGAATGTAATTTTTTGACATCCAAATTAATGACAAGACTTCCTGCAGTTGCAGAAAACATTTGTTTGTGTTTTATTGTTCTTGGATGGTAACAATAGGAACAAAAGATTTTGATTAAGCAAAACACAATTGCGATCGAGAAGCTGCTAACTTTCAGCACTCTATTGTGAAAAAAGTAACGGAAAAAAAGCGAAAATATAGTGAAGAGGTAACGAGTAATCGTTACTTTATTTTTACGAGTAATCGTTACTTTATTTTTAATCCTAAATGTAACTAGTTACAAGTAAAAGTTACTTTTACAGAAAAATAACTAGTTACAAGTAGAAGTTACTAAAAAGTAACGATTACAAGTAACGTCGTTACTTTTGTAATCGTTACTACCATCCCTGATGGTGTGTCCATTTTTTTTTTGCAACGCTACGTGGCGTTTGGTGACTTGTATCGGCATTGCTAGTGATGGCAGTGCCAATTGCGTCAGCATGAGAACGATTTTTTTGAGTAGTATCATTTATTAGAGCAATGGCTTCATTTTGAAGACGTAATGTTTCTGCAATTTCATGCTGTTGGTCCAGGCTAGCCTTTCGTTGCTCTTGGAGTTGATGCTGAAAGTCCAGGTGTTGTTGTTGTTGATTGGCTAACATCTGAATCATCATCTGCATTGTTTGCTGCATTGGGTCCATTGCTGCTTTTGCTTGCGGAATGTTCTGCGGATTTTCTACAATTTGCGGATCATTTTGCAAGTCCGCTGAGTCCGCAGCCTCTCTTTCATTTTGGTCCGAGGCTGGATTAGACCGCGTGGCTTTGTGCATAATGGCGGCTAGTTGTGTTACCGAAAGTTTTCAATTTCAATTATTGAGGCGCAACAATCGTGTAGTGCACAAGGATTTTGTTACTTAATTGTTAAGCTGATCTTCTAGTTGATATAATGGTTATTGAAACAACGATCGATCCAAACAGGGGATGTGGTCCAATCGTTGTCGTTGTGCACCAGTCTGCAAATATTGGCAATCTCGACGAGATCTGGGGGTGGCAGCGCCGAAAAAGCTAGGGGCGGGGGCGGCAACTGATCAAATTTGATCAAATTTGAATTCAGGGGCGGCAAAATCCATTATTTCAGGAAAAAAAATACGAAGAAAATGACGAAATAATCATTTTAAATGCCGATTTTCGATAAAAACTGCAGCTCCAGGGGCAACAATAACGAGAAAGTTGTTCATCTCGGGGGAGCAGCTGCCATACTTTGCAGACCGGGTTGGGCACACAAAAATTGCTTGCGAAAACGAGCACAGTTGTTGAATCAATAAATCACTTATCATCAACCAAATTATTGGATGTTATTAATAATATCACCGAGGTTCATTCATTAGTTATCAACTGCGCCATATTGGAGACGTAATAACAACAACATATATATAGAAGGTAATCGTATAACCGTATCATAGTAGATATGAACATAAAGCATATTACAAGACTGGGATCTAGCCCGTAATGTACACAAGTCACATGACACTATAGTTTTGAATTTTATTAATATAGAGTAAATTTTTCCTGAACATTTCACTGCAACGCAAGAAACTTACAGTTTGTTGATTTGCCTGTAAAAGTGCCCGAATTTTTTTTCTCAATTGCGTTTGGGAGGGCATACGCCCCCTGCCCCGCCAGCTCCTACGCCTATTAATAATAGGTCTGTATATATAACAAAGGAAATTCAACGTTTGATCTCTTCTTTTATCTTATAACTAATTCGGTTTAATTCAACCCGGAAGAATTTTGGTCAACAAATTTCATCTCAAATGTTTGATAATCTAAATCAATAATACAGTATAACATTTGATTAGATTTAGAATTAAGTAAGATATTGAGCTGCATATATACAAATATAGAAAACCAGACAAAGGTGCCGGGCATGTAATGCAAGACAACTGATTGGATTCACACTTCACAAGTATTTCTGTTGGTTTAGTAATGTAAATAATGTCAGGCTTTCTGGCTTTTAAATGTGTTACTTTTGGGGCAAATGAGGGGTTTTTGACGAAGCTATCATCGCGACATACACACGGTTATGACTGTGCTGTAGTCTCAGGTTTGTCTCTGTTAACCGAAAATAATAACAGAACTTAGATGTCTATTACAAATAATAAACTAGAGATATATTGTATTAAACTCTCTTTTGTTAATCGTTTGAGAATTTTATTTATTTTCATTTATTCAAATATGGCTAGCTAAATTATATGGTTATGTATATCTAATGAAGTGAAAACCAGATGCCTAAAGTGTGCCTACTTATCATTTTTCGATTCAAAATTCTTGAATAGTAACTATACAAGGAACTTCAACGCGACAAGGAAGTTCAAAACCTAGCCCAACACATTTGTTTCTTTACAGAAATAGAAATATCATAACTAAATAAACACAAAGAATATACAGTAACTATTTTAGCCCATTCGTATAAACAATTAGATCCTTTGTTTCGTACAAAATGGTTCGATAGAGATGCGTAACGATAAAAGTGGACGAAAGATTTCCTACATCTAGTATTCTTTATGAAACATGATGGCTGTAAGACGCAACATCGTTTTGCTTACTCTTCTTGTTCTTGCGCTGGTGGATTTTTCAAGTGCATGGTTTGTTCCAAGTAATAACGCTAAGGTAAGTATTTTTGATGAATTAGGAAATTATGTATTTCTCAATGCGTAGAATTGGATTGGCCTGGCATTGATAATGCGACAATGATAAATCAATATTCGAATCAAATAGCGATTATGACAGCCAGTATTAATGGATACAACTTAATGATATTATAAGATATAACAATTAACTTTCTTCAATGATATATACATTTATTAATTATTGCTTCTAAAATACAAACTGCAGTATTCAGTTTATTCGAGTTGCGATGACCCCCGTCTTACAATATTTAAGGTGAGTGACCAAGCTTTACCTCAAAACAGAAGGTTTGAAAAATATGGTGGATGCGACCAAGGACCGCCGGGGTTGTTGGCAATTAAAACTTTGGGAGGTTGACCATAAAAATGTTTCAGGTCATGAGAAAATACCCTTAAAATTTTGTTTAAGGGACTTACTACAGGCCCGGATACAGGATTTTAAATACCCCTGTCAAAATGACGTAATCAAATCGCCACGCCCATATTAGGGGACGAAAGCCCCCTACTGCAATGGCCCTGGAAGAGGAAATAAATAGTCATTTAACAGTCCCCCGGCACCAGCAACTCCCCTCATCATTTATTTTGTTTAATAAATAGGGAATATTTTATTGTTTCTATTTCTAAATTTGATACCGTTACATTAAATTACCAAATCAAGGCAATTAGCCTGCGTGCAAACTGAAATCTATCTTGGCGAAAGTGTAAATATATGTTATGTACGTTGTTCAATCAAATTTAAAAGCATAGTGATAAAATATAAATTAAATAGTATATTTAGCTTGTTAAATTAATCATCAACAAACAGCACTGATAATCCTTCTGATCTTTGACTACTAATCGTAGCTAATCGCCGCTGGAATCAGTTCTACGGTTCTCCACAATCCAATAAATCAAAATCAAAACAAACGTACATGAGATCATTTGAGCAGTGATCATATTCATCTCGTATTGATACAGTAGGCTCATAATCTAGGAAAGAAGCCAACATCTCTTTCTTAATTAATGATTACCCAGTTTTGAGTTTGCTAAATCTGGATATCAGTTCATAATTAGGCATCCAGAGAATAAATGTGTAGCTTAGTAAACAATTCATTGAGCTGCGATAAACTTGTAAAGCAAAACAATAATGTAAATGAATAGCGAGATACCAATTATTTTTGTTTCACATAGTTAACAGTCGCATTGGTAATTCCATATTCTCGAGGACATATATATGGGAAAATGACAACTTGAATCGATTTTACGATTTGGCCAAAACTGCAGATAAAATAACGTTCGCCGTCTGATGTCCTTCTATGATAATCCTCCACCACGTATCAAAACTCAGATAATAGCTTAAATGTTCGAATGTACTGTATACTAAGTGAGTAAGTGTTCAAAACAGCAGTCATGGCTCCTGACTGCACGCCAACAAAATGACCGTGTGTCAAAACAAGTAAGTTTACCGCTCGTATTTTTTGAATTTCTTTAACGATCATGTGCACTTGTTCCGATTATCTCTCTGTCAAATATGTCCAAGATTGAAGTAGTTTGTCAATTGTTTAAGAACCAATCATATTGCGTAAAGCAAGGACAGGCTTGAGTCTCTGCCAATCAAATACTTGCCTCAATCTGCAGTTTGACATTTTCTATGTCACGATTGTTACAAAGTTTGTCAATTGTTATCGAAGAGAATCAAAATTTCAATCTTTAACCAATCAGGTGCCAAACAGAAATCATGTCAATTGTTATCAAAGTAGGTCAATTGTTAAAGTCTCTGATCGTTACCCAATCATAGCGGACTGAGATCATTTGATTGATGCAAGCTGTTCAATTGAATAAGTATAGGGAGCGATGACGTTTGCAATGATCATTCAATTGAAAAGGCCCTACTTCATAGACATGATTACGCAGAAAACCAGATTACGTCATGATTACGTCATTGAGAGAAAAGGAACGTTTGTCAATTGACATACGAGACCCCCCCTCTATCCGGGCCTGACTTACTACCCTATAAATAAAAGAAAAATTTAATCAAATATAGAAGCTTAAAGTAAAAAGAAAATAATTTTCTGTTCCGTCTAATATTGGAACGTCTCGAACGTATGGAAGCTATCTCCGACACCGAATTAATATGCTTTGCCTTATTCAATATGAATTCTAACCTTTACATAGACTGCCACTGTTTATGCACGTTATAATAAGATTCATAATATATAAAGGAGGCATAGGATACTTCAGTGGTCACAAATTAAATAACGCTGCATCTAAATGTTATGTTGGGAGTATTGACATGATAAGGGCAAGGCGACAGCAGTAGCGGTTTTGAAAACAAGCTTCTTCGGAGTCTAGAAACTTCATTTTTCTGGAGGTGGGATAAACAAAATAAATTCAATGGAATTATCTCGCGTTTTTTTCCTAGGGACTGACATTAATATGAACCTGTTCTGGATCTCAGAAGAGACATTTTTAGATATTCAGTAAAATCTGTCAACGGTTCCGGATTTAACGGTATTCTGTGAATAACAGTACGCCAAAAAGTCCGGGAATGAGTAATTTACGGTAAAACTTTGATAAGTCTTTACCAAACAACGAATTCTGCGAAAACTTTAAAATTGTTGTCTCCCTAGCGTAGTCGTTATTGCCGGATTCAATTTGTTCCTATCTGACTTTATTCAGCACTAACGTTTCAAGAAAATCGCTTTCAAAATTATTGAAGCAACTTATTACGGAGAGTTACATTCCCAAATGTTTGTTGGCTGGCTGCTATACCTGTTCAAGTTAACCATTTTAATCATCAGGCCTGTAATCCATATTTCATTTTCAGAAACCATCGATTTCATATTTTTTTTATTCATATTCAATATTTATAAATATTGCAATTGTAACTGTTATTATTCACCCTTGTCGTTTACTCTTCTGAACTCTCCTCTTCTGAAATCACTCCTCTTTTCTACTTCATTTTCACCCATTCGTGTCACTCAGCTTATTCAAGTTTCATGTCGTCTTTATCTTATTTTAATATAGTACCATTTACATGTTAACAATAATTAATACATAATAAATTTTACTTAATTAAAAACAGTATGTAATCCAATAAACAAGCACTTGTGCTTACGGATGTACAACCATTGGCATATTTTCTAAGTTGATATATGTTTGAAATACATACATCATACATACAATTGTATACGAAATAAACTATTGTTTATCTATTCTAGCGTTGCCCAGCAAAGGCAAATCATGTCGGATGCCGTTTCAATCAACCATGTAATCCGTACCATCATAATCCTTGTGGATGTGCAAGTGCCTGCTGTAAGAAATCAACTACGTTTTATGTCGGAGTTGGTATCGGAGCCAGTGGTATTAAACCGGTTGGTGGAACACATAAAGGCGGAGTTCTGAACGGATATTACTGTTACAAAAAAGGTCAATGCAACCAACTATGTGGCGGTTTATGGGGTTTCTTAAATAACGTTGGTAAATGCGGATGTGACATTGGTTTGACTTGCAAAAAGAAATATTGGACACAAAGGAAAAAATGCAAGCCTTGAAAGCATATTTCCTTACAATTTTGATTTTGATTTTCAATACTTGACATTTTAGCTCATTTATTTCAAAAATTAATTCGTTGTGTTATCGGTATGAAGATCTGTAAGTTTGTTTCAGTAAATACTAAATACTGATATAATGGTATATTGTATGTATGATGTAATTCTTGTCAAATATATACGTGGACGTGCTATATAATTAATGTAATTAATGAGGGTACCAGTTGAAGGACCACAATGTATTAACAAAAATGACAACTTATTAAATGCTTATCGGGTTTGGGACACTCTTCAATGTACCACTAGCTGCTCCCATTGGATAGGTGCCAGTCACGTGATTTCATTTCCATTTCATATGCCAATGGAACAAAAATGGCGATTTCTGAGCCCCAAATGTTGGACTCCATGAAATGATTTGCCTTGGTTCGGGGGAGTGGATGTGACGTCACAAGATAGAAACTAGTGTGATTAAACATAATGAAAATCTGTTGTCGTATCCATTGGGCCTTTATGACAAATTGACAGTGTAAAGCACAAAGCACAATAGCTGTATGGTGAGTATTAATCCATTTTATTATCTGGGTTCAATAATTAAGGAGATCATGTGACCAAAAAAATAGGAAAAATAAAAATCGAGGTCGACATCTGTTGAGCTGGAAAATAATAAGTTGATGTAATTCAAAAATGCTGATAATATTGTAACCGGGTTTACAATAAGACGCAAATAAATTGCATTTTATTATATATGTTCATTTTCAAATCCATAGATTAAAAAAGAAAACAATTTCCAAATCAGATAAATTGATTATTTCAACAAATTATATTATGTATATTTAATTATGATTTATTTTTGTAGCAAAATTTAAGAATGAAATTTAATTCCAACTATTTGAAGTTACCCTCCACCGGCTATAGAATCCATCTCATTAAATTTGCTCATTACAATATAACAATACGCTATTCTAACAAACTGCATGTAAATATATACTGCAATTCAGCGAGATAACGTGACATGTTTCTCCTCTGTTTTCCCTCTCAATTTTGACAAAATATATGAAATGAAATTATCATCATCGTCATTTATTCAGAAAAGCCTGATAAGGGTCGCTATACTATAGTACTATAAGACTCAATATTTATATTAATTCTTCGGCTTTCGGCCTGCGCTGCACCCCGGCCTTGTGGTTTCCCTACACATTAATCTACTATCATGCTATCACTGATGATTATGTACAATGCGCAGAGAATTAATGGACATTTAATTCAATTTATTGTCGAACAAATGGCCAAACGGAGGAGTGTCGCGATGTTTGATGAGATTTTTAAAGTTTGACAAAAATAATATAAATTCCCCCTATATACCAGAAGTATGAAAGTAACTCACAGGGATTTGAGGCACAATTCTCAAAAATTGAAGTGAATTTAACACATATTATAAAATCCAGTACAATATGTGCGTTTGTCATTGCAACGTTTAGAGAAAATTGTTAAATGAAAATTTGGTTATTTATTTTTTTCAATTGTCCCTAACTATATCTATTCAGAAATGCAGAAAGGAATCAATAAACGTGGTGGTTATCCTGGAATTGTCACCAGGGATTGTTTTTTCCAAAACAAAAAATAGTATTTTATTTCTTTAGTAATATGTCCCTGATTTGGATTATATAAAACCGATTCAACGGTTTATATCCGTTTCTTTTTCACATAATATTATTCCTTTATTATCTATTGTACAATAAATGTTAAATAATAATTGAGTGAATTAATTTCATTAGTATACTAATTAGATACTAATTATTATTATTATTATTATGGCTACCATTTAAATACATTTGTGTGTGTTTCAAGAGCATCTTCTCCTTCTTCGTATAATGTATCATCTATAGACATTAACTGTCCTCTTTGTTGTCGGAATTTACGCCAATGTTCATATAAAGCTACATGAATAAAGATATATTGACTATCTTTTTCAACCATACCACCCCTATAAGTAAACAATAACAAGGTAAAATAAAAACAATATTAATAATCACTTATCACAACAATAATCACAAAAAAGCGAGTCCTGATTGGCAGAATTGTACCACGTGATTTGTAGTTATGTAAAGACAACATATATCACAATCCATGGCAGCCACTAAAAGTATATGGGTTTTCGTGAGTGGAAGTATAGACCTATACTTCCACGGTTTTAACCAAACAGCCAGCTGAACACCTCTTTTGAAAATGGAGAAGAGCTGCGACAAATTGGATCATTTTTCATAAAATCAAATCAAATGCATACTCTGTAATTAAAAATTCAACTTGGAAAATTCAAAAAAATTAACAGCTTGGGAGTTGCGACATTCAGATGTAACTATAACTATATTATTAACAATGCAAACATGTAAAGGGTTTGAAAAAAATATTATGTTGGATTCTTCGCGTTCTACTTTGAAATTATATTTGTAGGAATTTGTAGCAACTTCATTCAAAACGTATTTAATGAAAAATCAATGTGCTATGTTACATGATAATTAAAATAATTACATCACTGTTGTTCGTAGGTATAAATTCCGTCAACCCACTCAAAAGTGATGTATTCCCTTAATAAACCGTAAACTTTATAAAAGCAACAAATAAATTTATTGGGAGCTTGGTGATGCTCGTAGATTTCTTAAACTACCTAATAAGGCTATGGCCATTGGTTATACGACATCCAATATATGCAAGAGCATCTACCCATGTACAACCCCATGAGACTGGGAATCATGGCACACGGTCTTCATAAAATCATGTTTCTTGAAGGTCTGAATCTGATGTCATCATACAGGCTAGCAGAGCATGCCTAGCTTCGATACAAAAGCAGCCACTCAAATCGAACAAGTTTGAACACAAACAAAACACAACATCAAAATATTTTGAAATGTTTCTTGCTTGAAGTCGATTTAACTTGTTTCAAGCCCACAAAATTCTTGTTTTGAGCGAAAAGTGCTTGTTTTATGGCAAATAAAATAGATATGTTAGACTTTCGAGCGATTTAGGAATATATTTGATACATTATGCTTAAAACAAGCAATTTTTGCTCAATATTTTTTTAGCTTCAAACAAGTCAAATTGACTCGAATCAAGCAAAATCTCCCTACAAAAATTAATTTTTTCCAGTGAATTGTTACTATGACAACAAGGGTGTGGTCAAAGGGAAGGCCAATAACCCGTATTTAATCTCGATAAAAACATGATAATAATATTCCGCCACAAACAACTTTTTTGTCTGTTACAACCTTTGTCTACACAATCATAAAGCCTTTCTTGTAGTTGAATTTTTGACTCAAGTATCCTTCCTTGAGTCTATTCTATGACTCTAGGGGAAAGCGTTGATTTTCATCATCTTCTTGTCGCGTAGACGAAAGTTGACGCAATGCGCGTAAACAATACCGAACAAAACGGGAGATAAATTCGATCGAGGAAATGGCGTCAAGCACCGGAAGTAGTTCCTAGTTCGACAACAACATGACATAATACTGGATAAAAATATTGATGACGTATTTTTCATATTTGCCTTTGAGATTTTAAATCTTTATTACTATTTTGCTGTTCTTAAGGCCCATTTGTTAACTGACTATTTTTTTTAATCTTTTTATATGCTTTCCATTAAAGCTTTGTTCAACTTTTAAGCAAAGTGCTCTCTTTTCTATCATTTAACCATGAGTCAGAGCATAGCGGAGCTATTTTTCTTTTTAAATTTTGAGATAAAACATTAATTTATAAAGTATTGCCTCTTTCCAATCAATATACAGACATTCACCCACGGAAAACTTCATGAACTGCTAGCAGGATTTTGGATAGTTCATGAACTTGCAAACATTTCATGCAAATCTCATAAACAATACATCGAAAGTTTGTCATGTCAAAATCATGGACTTTAATTGATTGTTCATGAACTGCTCGAACAATCAATTAAAAGTGTTTTCCAATACTTGACAACCCCATTTGTATCCAACTGTAAGATTTTTGACGACCCTCCTATGCGTAGTTCCTGGCTTTTTTTCAACATCATGTCGCAAAATTCAGTTTTGATATTCCGAATTTATTCAGGTGCAGTACAGTTAGTGTTTAAAAAAGCGGTTAATAATGAATTGACACTTGAGCAACTTAAATTTATACAATGAAAAAATTTAATTTAATTATTAACAAACTGAGATGGATAGCATCTTAATCATTCAGAAAGAGGTACTGAGACAGTGTATACGCGCATGTATTTTTCTGATTGTCACCTCCACCCACATGTAAGCAGTACGCTTTTGGTGTTACGCCCTTAAGCGATTACTAAAGTATTGCAACTGTCATCAATACATTAGCTACAAATATGTAACTTTGTGTTACAGAGAAACCTTTAAATAACAGCCAGCTATGAGAGGCAGACAAATTGACCACTATTCAGAGGTGACCTATACACAAAGGGTTGATTCAATAGAAAATACACATTTTGACAAACCAAGAGTGACCACTATAGACAAGTGGTGACCGTTATAAAAGGATTGACTGTAACTTAAATTTGCAAACTATCGTGAGGCGTAAAACTTGGACATAAACATAAAAGCAAGGCTTACCTATCAATTCTTAATGTACTGACTATTTTTAATATATCCACTTGAGCTTCGGTCTGTAAATAAAATAAACAGCATAAAATAAATACAGAAAATAAAATCAAAATAGATTGCTATTAATTGATAACACATCGAGCAATAATTATTATCGATGACCAAGGCCCGAGAAAAGGTTCATCCTTCTGGAAACCTAAAATACTTCAACATTTTCTTCTGAATTGTTTGTTGAAGTTTGACCTATAAATAATGAAAATTTAAATATCTTCTGAGTTTGTTCAAGCCCTCTGGAATCTAGGACTGTTGGCCCCGTCAATGATCACATAATAAATATAGGGAGCTGGTACAACAAGCCATACTGCTTAAGAGGGGTGACGTCAACAATGTTAATATAATGCTTCATGGGTTGAAATAAAGCTTTATCTATCCCATAATTATTACTCTTGCAACATGTGCATAAAAACTATATACGCTCATCAAACATGAAGTAAACTCTATGTACAACATAACACCCGTTTTTTTTTAGTATGTCTTACCTCAATCATATCCATACCAATTGAAATTGCAATGAAGCAACCTGTTCGGCCGCGTCCAGCACTAAAAAACAAATTGAAAAGCAAAATTATATTTTGTTTATGCAATATGCTATATGCTTCTGATCATTTTTTCTACAGTAATCAATTTTGCCTGTAAAAAAGCTGTTGCATATACATATTTGGGAACTTCATAGTACTGTAATACTTTCAAAATTGCCCAAACCATGAGCCAAACATTTTTATTGGGGGGTTGACACTCCACCCCAGGATTTACGGTTCTGGTTATAAGCACCAAAGTTGTCATCAGTCATACAGTCCATTAGCGGGACTTCAGGTGCGATATTTGGCGAACTACGGCATCAGAAAAGTCTTTAATAATGAGTCAATTGGCAGTGACAAAAACATGTGTTAGACCAGCATTTATCATAATCAAAATTAGAAATCATGAAATGTGTATATTAAGAATAAGAAGTGATCAACACATTGTTAATATGGAAAGAAGCAGTTTAAATCTTGATCAAGTGATGACCGGCTAAGAAGTCTAAATTCTTCTCAATATATATGAGTTTTAATATGTTAGTACTGTAAGTGCATGCAGATAAAAAGGTGCAGCATATCAAAGGAAACATGACTTGCTTGGATCAGTCAAAATCGAGTGTCACATTGAATATTTCAGGGGTTTTCAAAATTAACATTAATCAGCGCTTGTATCTCATGATAAGCATAAAGTCATGATTTAAATCAATATTTTATAAATATCAGAAGGCAAGAGCAAATTCAGAAGAAAATCAATGCTTTTCTGCGGGCTGCCACAAAGTGCCGAATCCAAAGAAGCTTGTTCCCAGAAAGGTTTTTCAGATTAAATTCAGAAGCTTTTAAATAATCAAGATAGTTCTCTCATTTAAACTTGTATTTCTTCTAATAAAATCGAAAAACTCAGTTTTTGTTTTATTCACATATAAAATTTTATTTCTAGCGTATACCATATTGGCTAATAAACATACACAGGATTTATATTGGAATATCTAATGAAATTATGTATCTGAGCATTGAATACAGCCTGAATTGTATAATTTGAAGGAGAATTGACAAAGATGTGATCAATCAAATTTGACCAATTTGGTCAACAATTGGCAATTCCATACCTTTTTCAAAATTTGAGGTGCTCTAAAATCTTAACTGATTGGGATTTTGATGCAGAACTATGACTTTTCGACTCAACAAATTTTGCTTGTATACCAAATTTCAATAAAATCGGAGAGGGTGAGGGTCAAACTGTGTGGTTGGCCATGGAATGACACTTGTGTATTCAACACTTCATTTGTGCCTTGCACAGGGTTTGATAAAATGGGGGGATGGAACTGAGAGTTCCGAAAGCCTAGCACAAATTCAGAAGGAAGAGGAAGAAATAGCTGTATTCAAGTTTTTATAATCAGAAGAAAAATTATTTGCTTTCTTTCCTTTGGAAGATGAGTGAAACCGTGCAGTTCTGATTATATTTTATGACAAAAGCCCCTGACATGAGCTGTGAAAACAGTTACATGCTGAAATCCCTTGAAAAATCTTGAAAGAAAAATTAAGAATCCCGAAAGGAAACATCTTTTACCATACACTGGTCTCCCAACACTCCTCGTTCTTTATTCAACGCTTAATAATTGTATTTAAATACCTGCAGTGTACAATGGTTGGCCCCCCAGGGGGATTGTGTGATCTTCGGTAGTCTTCTACCATAGATAATAATGCACTACATGTTTTAGGCACTTCGTGATCTGGCCATGAAGCTAACCAATAATGCGTAACTAATCGAGGTTCATGAGAAGGCTAGAAAACACAAAAATGTTGGAGAAGAAAATAATTAACATATAATATAATCAATTATCTTAATGTTCTTTAAATTGTCAATTCAGCAGATGATATTCTATAAATAATCAATGCCGATCGATTTAGTCTATTTCGTAATCTACTTATATCACAAATTCAATATCAATGGTATTAATTTAGATCAGTTTTTATTGTGTGGGTTACAACCAGTGTACCCTAATAAGCAGGGGTAGAAAACATTGACCAAGCTATTGAACAATGGAATTCCTGAAGGCAAATTTTCTAAACTTAGTAAAATGGAGACAGTAATTCCTATCAAAGTTTTTTGTCTAGTCAGCAGTGAAATTTTTATAGATCCTACTGGCAGAATATTCAATGGCAGATAGGCCTTGATTGTCAACGCAACAGTGTACCGTTGCTACTTTACAATGCAAGTCCCTCTGGACCAACCATCCCACTCGCCATTCTTAGGGGGTGTTTATATGAGGTGGGCCAGCCCGGCAAGGTAAGGCGACACCTTCGAGTGAGATCAACATCCACTATTGTTGTCTATTTTTTTACAGTTGTGCGTTGATATGGTTGCGGGGCTAGCCCACCCAGATGGGATCTCACCTGATGAGCAGTGGGATCCCACCTGAGTGAGACAGAAAATCAACATATAAACACAATTTGGTGGACCAGCCCGGGTCATCACTTCATCTGTGCAAGATAAAGTCAAGGCTGAGTTGATCGTCTTGGGATTTGAACCACGTTGATCAGATATGATCAGATCTGAAGTTTGGTTGCTCTGCTGTGTGAGCTAGTCCTCCTCCTCATCATCATTTATTGAGAAACCTTCAAGCTGTTTGGTTATTTTTCAAAGGTAGTCCTCCCTTTTCTAAACTCAAAACTATTCAGAATCTATATAAAATTCATTAAAACTTTAGTAATGGAATATAAAGTAAAAGTGCATAAGAATAAAAACGATTACTCTATGTATAAAATAACGTCAGTTTAAATTGCTTGCATAAGAAAAAATATTGTAAAATTTTTAAAGGCATTTTCAAGGAAAAATTATGCGGTAAGTGAAAGTCACTGAAAAATGTTTTCGATCCCTGCCAATAAGTTGCTTGATCAAAAGCAAATTAAGGAATACTGTAATTGAAACTAAGGGAAACTATTTGTTTCGGTGTCGATATTTCGAATTTAGTTCTGATCTTTTGATAAGTAAACTAGGTAAGCGCAATTTAAATTAGATAATAATATTCAGTAAGGCATCAGTTATAGTTGTTTTTGTCAGTACTGTATAATATAAATAAATTCTATGAAATTAAATATTTTCACTTGATTTTCACTTACTTGTTTTATATACATCTTTGTCACCCGGTAACCTTCTCTAATCATATCTGAATGATATGTTATTGTAAATAAACCATGAGTTACTTCATGTTGTGTATTCGCACTAGGCCAATACATTGAACATTTTTCCTAAAAATAAAAACCAGACAAAACTTATTGTAGGCCTACTATAACGAAAATGATTCTGATTGGTATAGAGTTATGAGGCCAAAACATCATAGAAAAACTAGGTTTGAAAACACCCTTGATCTTACAATCACGAACTAGACCGTAGAACTAGACATCACAAATGAGAATTTCCAATTTGATCAGGAGCTTTCAAAAACATTTTATGGGCAAACAAGTCAAATAAATGTTTATAAAATTGGTTGAAAGTTATAATACAAAGCAATTGGCGCACAGTTGCCTATGAGCTATTGGTATTTGGCACACTCGAGACACTTCAGGAGAAAAATTGAAAGTGAAAATCACAAGTGTCGCATCACTTGCCTTGGCAGCTCGTGATTTTCTGATACCATCTTGTTTTCTCTTTAAGTGCCCTCTCGTGCACCGAATATCAATAGCTCATAGGGATCTGTGCGCAACGAAGTATCCTTGAGTCTATGATGCTAGGTAGTGTGGTAGTACTGAGCGTTGATTATTTTTTCATCATCATCTTCTTGTCACGTAGACGGAAGTTGATTGCATGATGCAATGGGTGTAAACAATACCGAACAAAACGTGCGATGAATTCGATTGAAGTAATGGCGTTAAGCACAGTGGTCAAAAAGCGGAAAAGAAAGGTCATGTCGAAGTATTCATTATCCAATATCAGCAATAAACAATAAAGCAACACAAATACTGTTATATGCTTTGTCGACCTCTAAATAATATACTACTGTTTTAATTACTTCTTGTTAAAATAATTCATCAAAATTTTTTCAGGACTACTGTGTTTACCGTAGACCGATCGATCTCAAAACAGTTCAATCTAATTATTTCAATGCTATATACTATGATTCCACCCGAAAAAATTCCTGTACATGTATTGCATTTAGGACGTCTGTGTCTGGTTTATCCATCTGGAATTGTTGTAATCTATGTAACAGTATCATTCTAATACTTATTTAGTAAGGTCAAATTAAAATAAACACAAATAAAAAACAATTAACAAAAAAATTATTACATTTACGGGAGACAAACCAAAGACTCTGAGGCATTGAGTTTACTGGGCAGAAGTGATAACCATTCAACCTCAAACTCATCCGGCTGGCTGACAATTTCTTTTAGGAATTTTGTCTACCTTTATGAAATGTTTTCCTTTTGTGGAATAAGCCTCGTTTTAAAGTTGACAAGGACATGATTTGAGGGAAGTCAGCTAGGCTGGCTGCTGCTGGGTAAAACGATTCAAGTGTTGACTTATTTGTCATATTTCTTTGAGATTTCAAATATTTATTATTATTTTGCTGTTCACTATTTCTTAATTATTCTAATTTCATTTGATATATCTACTATATAAACGTCGATGTATGTCTGTTTGTATCTACTGTAAGCTTCTCATGGTAAACGTATCAAATCCATACTTTCCCTGGGGTATCTTATATTTTTTGCGGCAACATAGGCCATG
Organism: Haliclystus octoradiatus; assembly: GCA_916610825.1. Classification (NCBI taxonomy): domain Eukaryota; kingdom Metazoa; phylum Cnidaria; class Staurozoa; order Stauromedusae; family Haliclystidae; genus Haliclystus; species Haliclystus octoradiatus. The sequence goes on from OU744452.1 coordinate 6,362,194, forward strand.
TTTTATGTTCATATCTTTATACTCCTTCAATTGACGACCTGAAGCGTATTTTTTTCGTAGGAATTCTCTTGCGGCTACATAGAATGACAAATTACATTCTCATGTTCGTCACGCAATATCTTTCACACCCGACTGACCTTCAGTTCTATTGTTTATTTATAATTTGGAGTAACTTCTAGCAATTAAATTTTCTATTTTTTAATTTTTAATTTTCACCAAGCGGATCGGGCTCACTTCACTAGTAATCTTATATAATTTGATATATATATAAGCTTCAAAACCTTTGAAAACTGGTCCATTTGATGATTGAGGTCACAGATGATTTGATAACTGATTTAAGTCCCCTTTGTCAACTGATTATCTTTTAGTTTTCTGTATGCTTTTTTCGATTTTCAAGCGTAATGTTTTCTTTTCTATCATTCAACCATGAGTCCGAGCATAGCTGAGCAATTTTTTCTAATAAAAAACCTAGTTGTATGAAACTTGATATTAAACTTTCAAAAATGTCGAGAAACTTAAGTACTTCTTTGAAATTATTTAAGAAACTGAAGCATTTTATAAAACCAAATACATAAACCTTTTCAATCACTTCAAAACAAACATGTTTTTACTCATTTTGTAAGGTTAGACTGAAAGCCATATGTTGTAGCACTAGTGTTGTACTTTATTGCACCTCAACGAAATGTTCACACTTTGAGAAATTTTCGCCTATTTTACAGCTCTGAATATTAAGAGACTTTCAAGAAACTCTGTGTAATAAAGCTGTATGAAATTTAAGAAACTTTTAGTAGCTTAGCTTACACATTTCGCTTGTTTTCTTATTTTTTCTTATTTTAATATTTGTTTATTGTTTATTATTCATGCTACATGGTCCGGCTAGAGCAGGAATCCTGGAATCCTGGATTCCTAAAGGTTAGAGCACATTCAGAAGAAAAAATATTTTTTTTATGATGTACTGGTCGAACTTCAGCAAAAAATTCAAAAGAATATGTTGAAATATCTGTATGATTTGAGAAGGCTGAGCATTTTGACGGACCCTGTGAAATTTGTGAATCATGCATGTGTTGATTGGAGTAAGTGCACTTTTTAAATTTTTTAAGTATCATTTTCAAAAGAGAACGCAATAAAAGGAGTGAAACTATCTTAAACAATCTAACTTAACAATCAGATGTATTCATGATTGATTGGCGTATCATCAGCCTGTAGGTTAGAACCAACACCAAAACAGAACTTACCACATTTTTTTGTTTTAAACTTGTTATCATTACTATAATTGGACATTTATTTTCCCAAATCATTTGCCAAAAGTCAGGAATTGTGTTTTGAAGTGGTCCTAGAAAGAAACCGGATTACAACAATTAATAATAATATAGTAATATTCAGTTTTCAATTAACTACATGTTCGCTGATGTCACCCTGTAAGTCACAGGTTTACACATTTACATAAACACATTTACAGACAAATAAAAACATGTGTGTACCGACTAGGAAGCGAAACCCCAGCCTCCCACACAAAGTAAAGACAATCTGCTAATGAGCTACCAGTGCACAACGCAGGTTTCTAGGGTTATGGGCAAACAAGTCCGAATATGCCTATTATTTGTTATGGGATTTGTCAGACATGTTTTCATTGCCTGATTGTCATAGTGGGTTTTGAACAAATGATGTCTGCAATGTGGATCTTGGAGCCATCATTATTATCTATTCAGAACTATTTCAAGCTTCTAGCATTTTATAATGGGACTGTCATTTTGGTGCCATGCCGGGGGTGTAACGCCCATACTTTTGTGCTATACGGGATGTCAAATATTAGAGGTACCTTTATTCGAAATCCAGGCCAAATTTTTAAGATGTTTTATTGAATCAAACCTGTATATAAAGGCCATCTGTCTATAATGGTCAATTTATATACCTCTTGTAGCTGGCTGTTATATACAGGTCTCATTGTATTTTTTCATGGTCCTTCTGCCAAAGTTCTATTTGAGCAATCCCGTCGGAGCGGAATGTAAGTTTCTTCCTCCGGGTGCGATGGCATCAGAACTAATTCATGGCATTAGTTAAATGAGATGTCATAGATAATGAATAAAATTAATATTGTATATACTACATCCTGTCAAATCATCATTATTAATTACAAATGATAACTTATAGTCACAATTGCTTCTTTATTTGTAAATAATATCTGTGCAAAGGACGAGGAATCGAACTGCGCCCTCTCACACAGTGCCCGACAAAAGACGAAGATCAATTCTCAACATTGTCTAGTTTTTAGTTGAGGTTTGGCCTATAAATAAGAAGTTTCTTATGAATTTGTCTAGCCTTCTAGGATCCCAAGATCTCCACTTATGTTAGAACTTGCTCACACAAAGAGCAATTCTGCTACAAGTACACAAGTAATCACATAGAGTGTCTAAATAGAGTGGTTAACATACCTTCAGTTGCGATAAAGTAACTAGGAGATTGGTTATAGCCCTGAAATAGGGAAACAATAATGCAATCAATAAAAACAGTAGTACTTATTGTATGTCACAATTGCATTTAGCTCTAACAGTTAAAAGCAATAATCACAATAATTACGTGTGCATGCTGGCATATCACTTACCTTTATATAATTTGCATTTATATACGTTGAATATGGATCGTGACCTATCTGCTGGAGTGTAACAGCTGACTTGGTGTCTATAGAAACAAATTAAAAAGGTTTAAAAATTAGATAATACTTATTATTAAAGCCTTTGGAACATTAATTTAATACATGATATATTTGAGTCTGAAAATTACAATAAGGTAACTTTTATTTTGATCCTGAATTTCCTGGAAAAGAATCAGAATTTGTTGGTGCAAACTGCAAAATGGTATTTTAGAACAAAACTCGTTAGTGGAAATTCAAGATTAAAATAAATATTATGCCATTGTAGTTTCCAGACTTGAATACATCCTGGATTAAATTATAGTTTCAACTGCTTTTCCCATTTTAATGATATGCTAGCACATATGACAATGTATGATTGTCGGTCTACCATATTCCACACATTTAAGAACATTTTTTTTTCATATAGTCAAATAAATACATAGGAGACCGGGGTCACTTTGTACGCGGGTACTTCGGACAGAAATGTTTTAGCTTAAATACAAATACAATCTCTTAGTATGTTAAATACAAAGGTCAAACATACCTATTGCCAAAATTTAAGATAATTTCATCAGGTAATAAAAGTGTTATTATCGTTTGAAACTTTGTCCGCTTTTGTGTAATATTAGTTCTCGGAGAAAAAGTTTGACGAAGAAAATCCACGCGACCAACATGTTGACATTTTGTACCATTTTGAAGCCAATGACGTTTTGTGCCTCACACTGATGTTTTATCCACGTGCGCTTTGAAAATAAATTAAACTGCAGAAATGATTTCCTTCAATGTTTATAAACGGGGGTGACTACGGTCAGAGCGTCAAATCATAGCAAAGCGTCGAAGAAGTAAAATATCAAGCTGTCAAACAATGGTAAACCGAAATTAAGTGGGTGTCACGTTTCTCATTCCATATTTCAGAGCATGCGTGATCCTTCCGCTCAAAGTTATGAAAAATAATATAGTCTAGTTTAACTAGAGTATAAATTGTATGTCTCAATTTATATACTTCGAAGAGTTTGGTTTACTCTTGTTGATTTACGAGCATGTTCTGTTTTCGTTTGGGGCCACTGAGTTATCACTTGAATCTACAGCTTTCGACGATTATTTCGACGCGCTAAAGAAATTATGAATATTAGCATGGTTTGTAATTTATGAATAACTTCATCAATTTCTTTAAGTAGATGAATGATAAGGCTTTCGATTGATGTCAATAAACATTTGTCTTGTGCATTGTAAGAGTTTAAATTCACTGTCCAGCGTCACCCCCAGTCTGGCTGAAGTCACCCCGCTCAACTAGGGGTAAAATAATGATTAAATGCTCGGCACTCGAATACATTTAATTATCCAACAATCTACCCTTTAAACATGGCACATTAGCGGTATACAATTTATTTGTTTGGAGCGAAAAATAAATAATTACAAGTAAGTAACCAAAAAGCGTCCGATGTGTACCTGGTCTCCCCTACAAATACATAATCGTCCAGTACGTTGTTGCGGCTGCTACCCAGTACAGTAACATAAGTTTGACAAAATGTGTGAATATTTCTTTAAAGTGCACATGACATCAACAAATGCTTTTTTGGAATCGAGTAGCCTGTGCAAAATAAATAGGGATGGCGACTATAATTTTTCGATTTAGACTCTTATAAGCTGAGTTATTTAATGTTGAAGTACCATAGATCAAAAATAGTGCTCCTTCGAAAGTCGGAATTCATTTTGAAATGACAAGAGAGCCCACTATGGAAAAATAACAAAGTCTAGACTTAAAAAAATCTTTTACTTTTTCCTCGCAAAACTGATATGTCCACTTCCCAGAACTGATATGCCCATATCTTTTGGACATCTTGTTGGCAATATATGACTGGAATTGAAAGTGAACTGTAGAGTTTAGAAAGGTTTTACTAGACTTCGATGGAGTTTTTCAGTCCAAATCAAAAATTATTGAAGCCATTCCTATTTATTTTCCATGGGCTACTCGATTCCGGAAAAACATTTTTTTGGTGTCATGTGCACTTTAAATTAAAACATTTATTTTGGTTGCTATTTCCGCTGGACAGATATCTCTTAATGCTTCCCAGATATTAAAGATTTAAAGCTTCCCTGAAAAAACTGTATGGATGCTGACGGAGGCTGATATGTGGGTTAGATTGAAGGGCTGCTGCACGGCAGCTGTTTGGATACCCTGGCACCAACAGGCTGGATGCTGGTCAGAAAAACAATATCATGCAGTGCGAGTGCTTTTCAGCCTTCAACTGCTTCCCAGCATCACAATATTTGGTATCAGAGATCGCAAACGTAAGGCTGCTGTGCAGTAGCCCTTTGAATGAAACTAAACTTATCTTTGTAATTATTAAACAAATTTAGCAATAAAGCTATAACATTCTTCTCCTATATATTTTTTGTCTCTAACATTTTTGGCATGTGTGATCCAAAAAGGGGAGTTAGCCAATCAAGTTACTAGAACATCATCTGAACATTTCTTGAGTTTTACTTTTTTGTTGTTGTTACATTCATCATTTAGCCACAAACCGGGTAAGCTAGTAGGTTTTATTCACCGGGGTGGGTCGTTAGTTGGTTAGTGTTTTTAGAGCATGTGTGGGTTTAATGGCCGGATGCCCTTACTGATGTCAACCAATAGTGCTCCTGCCAGGATTTGAACCCCCAAGACCCTGCGGGTCAAGGTCCAACGCCCTAACAACTGCATTACGGCCCTTTGTATAATCAGTAAACATTTCCCTATGCAACTTACTTGGAATGATATCCGGATATCTATTTTTTAAACTTGACATAAAAATCCTTTCTTTTCTAGATGTAGTGTTTGGTGGAATGCTCTGAAAGGACATACCACATTAATTAAAGACAGAATCACATGAAATCTGAAAATGAAAGCTTAAATCGAACCTGTTATAGTGGTCACCTCTACATAGCAGCCATTCGTCCATGATCGGATCACTCTTGTAATGATTAAAATAATTATGTTCCATTAAATCAACCCTGTCTATGAAGGCTTAAGGCAGCCTGCATACAGCAGTCAATTCATCTACCTATAATAGCTGGCTGTTATATACAGGTTTTACTGTTCATGAAAAATGTTTGACAACAGGAATGTTACAGGCAAACTTGTAATGACAACCACCTGTATATAACGGTCACATGTATAGAGTGGTCACTTGAATGATACCGTAATTGTATGCAAAATCAGTATTCTATTAAATTAATGCTGCGACATATAAAGGTTACTTGTTTACAATGATTAAATTATCTGAATCTTATAGGTGGCTTTTGAATTGTAGTTATAATGTTTGAGTGTGATGAATATCAGCCACTGTTAAAAGGGGAAAGATCCGTGCTCCTGTGAAGAGGAGTCATATTTACACATAATCATGTGTTTGGTAGATTTTCATTTGATTTTCTAAAATATGAAGTTGCAATCCTACTATTTGATTATCCTGCAATTTGATTGGTTGGTCCATGTGTTAAGAAATCCTAGGATAAACACTTTCGAAACAATCCGTCGAAATTTGACGATAAAATTTTGTCAAAGCTGAAGAAGAATAGGAAACTGCAACGTTTTAAACTATTATTTAGTGGGAAAAGTCTGTGAAACGATAATTGAATACATGATATATTCAAGTAATTTTTTTTTCGATTTAGAATTTCCTTGTTGGTGGAAATCACCATCAAAGGGGTATTTTAGGACACATCTCGCTGAGTAAAAAAAAATAGATTGGATCTAGGTTTATGACAAAAAAACAGGATCACGTTCAAAAATAATTAAGAGGGAAGTGATAGACTTTGCAGCCCAATATCATTTTCAATGTCAAATTATTTATCATTGCGGCAATATATTTGAATTTAAAAGAAGACTGAAATAAACATTAACAACCCTTCCTATTTATATAAGTTTTGCATTAATTAATTGCCTTCACCATTTTATAAAAGTATTATAACAATATTGATTATTGTTCAACTTTTTTCCCCAATCACTCATTTACTGAACAGCACTTGTGGTTAATGGGTTACAGGCAGCCGCACATCTCTCTGTAGAGCAATCCTCAAATTATATTCAAACATGCGTACTTTGTTTGCTTGCACTGGTTTGTCGAAAAGAAATTTTTTTTATTTCTGTCTTTTTATGTCACAAAAAATAGTTCCTCCGATAGTCATCTGAAAAGCAACTGCCTTTTTAAAGCTCTAATTCGAAATTCATAAAGCACTCTAAACATTATAATGTTTTGAGAATAGAATGAATATACATATGGTTCTGGCTTCAACCTTGCCTAGAATAAAATAGCATGTTAGGTTACCGAGCTGTGTTAAATTGAGAAAAATATTGCGTGACAGTCCTATACGTTTCTCTACTAAAAAAATAAATTTCGTTCTTAGTTTTACGTTATAAAGCTAGATCTAGTCTCTTTTTTTCTCAATGAGATTTGGCCTGAAACACCTCTTTGATGGCAGTTTACACCCAAAAGGAAATTTCAGATCGATATAAAAATGATGACATTGTAATTTTAAGACCTGAATACATCATATATCAAATTATAGTTTCAAAGGTTTTTCCAACTTAATATCAACAAAATCTGTATCTACTTAAGAAAGAGTAACATTATGAAGATTTCATTCAATTGCAATTCAAACTTCAACATACCCAGAATTCTGCGTAGAGGGCTTTCTTTGCATTCAACACCTTTTTTAATTCAGTGAATGACAATAGTTTACTTTTGTTAGCCAAGACGTCTTCTGTTGGGCTACTGTGAATTCAAAATAAGAGAAACAAAAATGAAAAACAGAAAATAGTAAATATTTTGTCCAGGGTCCGACAAAAGTGGGGATCCTGGGATCCTAGATCCCAGAAGGCTAGACAAAATTCAGAAGAAAATTGACATTTTTAATGATTTTCTGGTCAAACCTCAACAAGAAAACTCCGAAGAAAAAGCTGGAATGCCCCTACGATTCCAGAAGGCTGAACCTTTTGTCGGACCCTGATTTTGTCATCACGCAGCATGATAGTATATAATAATAATGTTTATATGGCACATTTTACAATTGGTTTGATCAAAAAGTACTCCATTGTTCGCACTAATTTGTATTGATTAATGCTAAAAAAAAATTCAAAAAAATTTAATTTAAAACAATTATAGTAACAAATCTGAATATGTTTGTTTGCATTATTATTACATTACGTGTCCTACTTTTCTGAATTCTTTTTATTAGCGCAGCACAGTTATTGTGTCAAGTAAAGTACAGGAAGCTTAATCCACTAGAGGTAGGTGCAGCATATTTGAGGGATCGTCTGTCTTATGAAGGGAGCATAACACCTTAAGGTGGTTCCAGTGTGAAACTTTTGTGATCTAATATCATAATGTGTCCTAATTTGTTTAGGAAATCATACGGTTTTCAGTTCAAGTTTTCAGTTCAGGTTTTTTAAAAAATTGTAAATCTAAAAATGAAAGTGTTTACAACCCAAAATGTGTAAAATCTGCAGAGCAGTCCCAAAAAATTAGTATTACTGCAGGAAAAAACTTCTGAAATTACAAAACTTTTAGAGAAAAAACCATTTTAGACAACTATTCATTAAAGGAGCAAAATTGACCGGCAGGCGCTACACACTTGGGATCATGTGCATGTTTATTGTTCATAACACAATGTACATTGTTGACATGAATTTATAACAGATTAGGCCTGCGTATAACAATAGTTTCAAAGCGAGACGGTTGAATTACGCTAAGCATAAATTCAACTTGTGCTCGCAGCGGTCGCCGGTCAATCTTGCCCCTTTAAAGGGCCATTATTGACCGGCAGAGATTATTTGAAAAAATGTTTTTTTTCAAAGTCATCATCATCATTCATTCAGTTTCATTTTCAAACATCAGTTATGACATCACCAACTTGGTTTTAAGTTTTCACAGCGATGAAATCTGGAATATATGCACGAGGAGTGTTTCGAAGGCAATAAACTACAAAAAAGAGATTCATTATTTGCAAAGACCCTTTTTCAATGTAATATTGAATAAAGAATTATGCTGAAAGAAAGCATAATGAAGACAACTGCGCATATTTAATATTGTTTCATGTTTACAAATCTATGACGTTTCATGCAAAGAAGTTGTTAAAACATCTAAGATATAGCATGATTTTGTCATTTTGACAACCTGAATTCAACGGCTTATATTTTTGTATTTTACAATAACATTGATAGTATTGAACCTCAACATATTTGGTTTCTTAATGCTTAGAGTATTGAATGGTTTGCTTCAGCAACATTGTCAACCCTAATTATTCAATACCGGTAATAATTAGTCGACTTTTGATCGCATTTTGGCCAGAACAAAAATATTTTTAACGTATTACTCGATAAAACGTATTGTACCATAACGTATTATGCGATATTGACTGTACTAACTAACCTTTCTATGTGATATTCGAGATCTGTACTTTGAGTTAACGGTGTAAGATCAAGTACAAGTGAAGTTTGTGAGCCAACTCTGAAATAAATAAAATATATAAATATACAGTCAAACCTGTTATAACGGTCACCTTTATACAGCAGCCACCTGTCTATAGTGGTCACTCTTGCAATGACTAAAATAGTATATTCTATTGAACCAAACCTGTATATAAAGACCACCTGCCTATAATGGTCAATTTATCTACCTCTCGTAGCTGGCTGTTATATACAGGTTTCACTGTAGTACTGTAAAATACTGTATTAATACTGTATTAATCAACTTCAAGTTGCCTTTTAAAAATATTATTAATGCTACAATTTGACTGTTATCGCAAGTGTTTATAACTAATATTGACACTACAGTTTTTTAATCATCAGAATGACCATGACATTGTTTGATTAAAGCTAGTGACAAATGTTGCTGGCAGCAATGAAATTTGAAAAAACAATGTAATATAAATATATAATTTACAAAATCCAATTTATTTTGATTAATCTGATAGAAAATGTCTGTCCAATACGATCCTCAAGCTGAAATTCAATCTGAGTACCATTTGAAATGCAATTGGATCACCGCATACCTTTAGACTACAGTGAAAAATCTGTATATAACAGTCAGCTATCAAACATAGATAAATTGACCACTACATGCAAGTGGCCTTTACATACATGATTGTTTCAATCGAAAATACTATTTTTGGCATATCAACAGTAACCACTATAACCGCAGTTTCAGAAAAAAGCAATACAAAATGTGAAAAATCTTAAATTGATTGGCAGAGAGAACAACATTGGTACTCAAAATCAGGGTTTGATAAAATGGGTATTCTGGGAGTGAGAGTCTCGGAAAGCTAGCACAAATTCAGAACGAAGGGGAAGAAATAGCTGTAGTCAATTTTTTTATAATCAGAAGAAAAATTATTTGCTTTCTTTTCTTTGGAAGATGAGTAAAAAGATGCAGTTTTTATCCTATTTTATGATAATAGACCTATTAAGCTAAATCGCCACCACTCGGTCACATGACTTGTATTGTGTGTTTTAATGCAAAACACACTTGCTCTTCCTTTCCAAAACGTATGTCGTGATGGCAGGAGTTAATAAATGCTGCTGTAAATTTCATGCAAACTGCTGTGTTTGTCCGTTTTCAACAGATTTTACGTTTTCAAAATGTTTAAATTTTATTTTAACTATTGTTCCTATTACTTGGGCAATTTGGTTGACAAATACAGGAAAAATAAACACAGGAGAGAAGAGTTACAAGTTTTATAAGGAGCGTTACATTTATGATATTTTCATTGATAAGCCTGACGGCATTTATGGTTATGCTAGAGCAAAATGTTATCGTAGCATATATATATATACTAGCAATGAGTGTAGTCCATAATGGACCTTCTATGATAAAACTTTCAGATCACTTATAATTAAACAATTGACTAAGCTGACTATCGCTGTATAATACGGAGTATGAACTCTGGAGGAGAACATGAGAGACAATATGCATTGAAACGATGTAGCATTAATCAATACATCTTAATCATTCCTTTAATAAAAGTTTAATTTATTTCACATCAATTGAGTCGATTGAAATGTATAATTTAACGTAGCTATATCTACATAGAAAAACATTATTTTATGTGCTGAAAGGAGGCCAGAACACATTAATTATTATAAATTACAAATACTCAGTCAAATTTCGAAATCTGAAACTATCCATAAAAAATCACTTCAAATCCAATCCGATCCGAAGATCTAAAATATTAACCCGAATCTGACCCGATACGATCGGATCGCGTTCGGTTCGGATTCATAAATCTTTATTGCAATATATACAACACTAATGTGGTGTTCACAAAATAACGCCGTCAAAGTGTGGCCAGTGAAACTCGTGGCATTGCATGCGGTAGATTCAATATTAAATTAATTTAGCTTAAACAAGACACATGGTCCACTGATTTCTGTTATTAACATGATCAAACGATATCTTTTGTTAATTAAAAATGATTTACTGCTTCATATTAAAAAAAAAAGAAAAATCGTTGATAAAAATTTCCCTGATATTGCGATACCAGAGCATTAACCAATAAGCCACTACCATACTTACTGTGATGGGCGCTTTGACTGTACTGATCAACAAATCTACTGCTTCGACAACGTATAATTGAACAAGGCCGACCCACGCGCGTGTATTGAATTTCAAATTATATATATAATCTGAAAATATTATGATATGATACTATATGAGCCTATATATTTTTGATCTTTGCAATCTCAGCAAGCAGGCCTGTGATTTTCATGGCAGTCTATCAAAATACTAAAAGTTCGTTGAAAATATAATTTTATAAGTAAAAAAAAGATCTGAAAAATTGGTCTGATAGTGGTTCTTGTTATCAAATTTTCCAGAATAATAGCATCAACATTCTTTTAAAAGGAAATAAAATTCTATAATAAATCGCTATACTAATTCGATATTGATATTATGTTACATCTTGTTGTCAATATTTCTACGCGCTATTTATAATACATTACAGATGTCGAATGAAAGAAAAGATGATTATGAATAAATTAATTATTTTGATAGAAAAACGAAAACAACTCATTTTGCCAGATTCGTGATATGCATACTTATTCAGAATTTATTGAAACGGACGCGATGGTTTATAGAGTTGAAATGTTTAGTGCAGCATCAAAGATATAAAATACCACAGCCGATGGTAATATTTAAATGCTCATGTTATGATGTCTGACGAAAAGGATAATTTACTATGTAGAAAATGAATCTACTTTACCATGCATTTGATCACGATATGAAATGATCATTTTTGTCAGAATTATTTCGAATAAAAGACAATCTTTAAATTATTCTTATCGGGCGTATATTCTCCTTCGATAAAATATGGTTGTTAACTTATTATTGATTGGTGTATTAACTCAGAGAACCCGCTATTATGTATTTAAATGCTGTTCGGAGATTATGCCGCTCGTATAGTTTTTATTTGGATCTCATTTAGAAAATGATAAGTTGTATTTTAATAAATATTGTTTGCTATGATCGATTATTTTATGCAACCTTTTCGCTTTTTATTTTTGTAACACAAGGTTTGTTACATTCATCCAAACTGTATTAACTATTTAAAAATGTTTTTAAATTATGTTTTTGTGCTTTTAAATTCAAAGCAAAATTTTTGAACGCTGAAAATATTATAATTATTATTATTTATCACAAATCATACGCTCAATTCAATTTAACATTGTTAAATTTTATATACCTTAAATTTTTCTTTATTAAATGTTGATCAACGATAATAACAAGACACCGCTATTTTTATTCTCGAAACTGTAGTAACATACTGTGTCTTATTCGTATAGCAAGTCAACAAAATGAAATTTTAATTTTAATCGATGACTATAATTCCTTCGTTAATTATGGAAGCAAAATCTGAAAATAAAAGCCTGCCTGCTCAAAACCAAATGATGTTTTTATATTAAATAATAAATTATAGAAATACTTTTGTGCAATGCCTTGATTAATTCTAAACTCTATAATTTTATACTGTAGACAGATAATCTATTCGAACTTTGAATATTTTTCGAATTAGTCGAACGCCAACGTCATTTTGAAAATTCTTGCAAGTTAATTTGTTTTTATGCCCCGCGATAGATTGTTCATTTCAAAACAGATTGTTTGCTCAGTGTTCTCACAAATTATATATCAAAATAGCCTTTTTAAAAGTGAAATGTTTTATATCTCGATTTTGATAAAAGTAATGAACGGCATTTTGTTTCATTAATAAATTAAATTAAGACCTAAAGTCTCTTTAATTTTCATAGCGTTTGTGCCGCGCTATATGTATTGCTGATATCAACACTACATGAAATAGGTCTACGTTTCTTTGATTTCAAAAAAATATTTTGTTTGGCCTAGTTATACTGGTAATTCAATGTAATTCAGTATTTCGTATTGTTTTAATTATCATAAAACTGATTCATTTTGAAGTTTCACTTGCTCAAACAATTTACACGCAGCTTTTAAATTCAAAGCAAAATATTTTTGTTCTGGGGATTTCAATTTGAATTCGATTTGGCTGCCCGCTAGATTATCGACCTATGAAATTTTTCAAAATCTCTGAATTTTTTAATGCAACGATATCAAATAAAATATCAGATGAAGTATATTATTTTAAAACAACGTCATAGACCCATACTTTTCATACAACAAATTTGTTACTGTACACGGTTATCTCGACACAAATGTTTGCATAATTTCCCGACAACGGATTATCCGTATTATATCGCCAGTAAGACGTACATAAGTCGCGGACAGACACAGAAATATCGAAATATCGAAATATAGTGATATATAAACAGACAGTATTATGTATATAAGTGATATAAACAGACAGTATTATGTATACTAGCTATGAGTGTAGTCCATAATGGACCTTCTATGATAAAACTTTCAGATCACTTATAATTAAACAATTGACTAAGCTGACTATCACTGTATAATACGGAGTATGAACTCTGGAGGAGAACATGAGACACAATACGCATTGAAACGATGTAGCATTAATCAATACATCTTAATCATTCCTTTCATAAAAATTTAATTTATTTCACATCAATTGAGTCGATTGAAATGTATAATTTAACGTAGCTATCTCTACATAGAAAAACTTTATTTTATGTGCTGAAAGGAAACCAGAACACATTAATTATTAAGAATTACAAATATTCAGTCAAATTTCGAAATATGAAACTATCCATAAAAAATCACTTCAAATCCGATCCGATCCGAAGACCAGAAATATTAACCCGAATCTGACCCGATACGATCAAATCGCGTTCGGTTCGGATTGATAAATCTTCATTGCAATACATACAATACTAATGTGGTGTTCACAAAATAACGCCGTCAAGGTGAGGCCGGTCAAACTCGTGGCATCGCATGTAATATATTCAATATTAAATTAATTTAGCTTCGACAAGACACATGGTCCACTAATTTCTGTTATTAACATGATCAAACGATATCTTTTGTTAATTAACAATGATTTACTGCTTCATATTAAAATAATAAGAAAAATCGTTGATAAAATTTTCCGAATGGCGGATTTGAACTGACGACCCTCATATTGTGATGCCAGAGCATTAACCAATGAGCCACTGCCTTACTTATTATTATAGACGCTTTGACTGACCTAATCAACAAACCTACTGCTTTGACAACGTATTATTGAACAAGGCCGACACACGCGCGTGTAATTGAAAATCAAATTATATATATAATCTGAAAATATTATGATATGATAGTATATGAGCCTATATATTTTTAATCTTTGCAATCTCAGCAAGTAGGACTGTGATTTTCATGGCAGTCTATCAAAATACTAAGAGTTCGTTGACAATAAGATTTTGTAAGTAAAAAAAAGATGTGAAAAATTGACCTCATAGTGCTTCTTGTTATCAAATTTTCCAGGATAATAGCATCAACATTCTTTTAAAAGGAAATATAGTTCTATAATAAATCGCTATACTAATTTGATATTGATATCATGTTACATCTTGTTGTCAATATTTCTACGCGCTATTTATAATACATTACAGATGTCGAATGAAAGAAAAGATGATTATGAATAAATTAATTATTTTGATAGAAAAACGAAAACAACTCATTTTGCTAGATTCGTGATATGCATATTTATTCAGAATTTATTGAAACGGACGCGATGGTTTATAGAGTGGAAATGTTTAGTGCAGCTTCAAAGATATAAAATACCACAGCCGATGGTAATATTTATATGCTCATGTTATGATGTCTGATGAAAAGGATAATTTACTATGTAGAAAATGAATCTACTTTACCTTGCATTTGATCGCGATATGAAATGATCATTTTTGTCAGAATTATTTCGAATAAAAGACGTCAATCTTTATTTTATTCTTATCGGGCTTACATTCTCCTTCGATAAAATATGGTTGTTAACTTATTATTGATTGGTGTATTAACTCAGAGAACCCGCTATTATGTATTTAAATGTTGTTCGGAGATTATGCCGCTCGTATAGTTTTTATTTGGATCTCATTTGGAAAATGGTAAGTTGTATTTTAATAAATATTGTTTGCTATGATCGATTATTTCATGCAACCTTTTCGCTTTTTATTTTTGTAACACAAGGTTTGTTACACTCATCCAAACTGTATTAACTATTTAAAAGTGTTTTTAAATTATGTTTTTGTGCTTTTAAATTCAAAGCAAAGTTTTTGAACGCTGAAAATATTATAATTATTATTGTTTATCACAAATCATACGCTCAATTCAATTTAACTTTGTTAAATTTGATATACCTGAAATTAACTTTATTAAATGTTGATCAACGATAATAACAAGACACCGCTATTTTTATTCTCAAAACTGTAGTAACATACTGTGTCTTATTCGTATAGCAAGTCAACAAAATGAAATTTTAATTTTAATCGATGCCTATAATTCCTTCGTTAATTATGGAAGCAAAATCTGAAAATAAAAGCCTGCCTGCTCAAAACCAAATGATTCATGTTTGTATATTAAATAATAAATTAAAGAAATACTTTTGTGCAATGCCTTGATTGATTCTAAACTCTGTAATTTTAGACTGTAGACAGATAATCTATTCGAAGTTTGAATATTTTTCGAATTAGTCGAACGCCAACGTCATTTTGAAAATTCTTGCAAGTTAATTTGTTTTTATGCCCCGCGATAGATTGTTCATTTCAAAACAGATTGTTTGCTCAGTGTTCTCACAAGTTATATATCAAAATAGCCTTTTTAAAAGTGAAATGTTTTGTATCTCGATTTTGGTAAAAGTAATGAATGGCATTTTGTTTCATTAATAAATTAAATTAAGACCTAAAGTCTCTTTAATTTCATAGCGTTTGTGCCGCGCTATATGTATTGCTGATATCAACACTATATGAAATAGGTCTACGTTTCTTTGATTTCAAAACATATTTTGTCTGGCCTAGTTATACTGGTAATTCAATATAACTCAGTATTTCGTATTGTTTTAATTATCATAAATCTGATTCAGTTTTAAGTTTCACTTGTTCAAACAATTTACACGCAGCTTTTAAATTCAAAGCAAAATATTTTTGTTCTGGGGATTTCAATTTGAATTCGATTTGGCTGCCCGCTAGATTATCGACCTATGAAATTTTTCAAAATCTCTGAATTTTTTAATGCAAGGATATCAAATAAAATATCAGATGAAGTATATTATTTTAAAACAACGTCATAGACCCATACTTTTCATACAACAAATTTGTTACTGTACACGGTTATCTCGACACAAATGTTTGCATAATTTCCCGGCAACGGATTATCCGTATTATATCGCCAGTAAGACGTACATAAGTCGCGGACAGACACAGAAATATAGAAATATCGAAATATAGTGATATATAAACAGACAGTATTATGTATATAAGTGATATATATATATATATGTGTTACTGATAACAACGGTATTTCGGATATTTATAAAGCTCATTGCTCTTGTAAGGCTGGCAGCAGGGGACACTGCAATCACGTATTCGTATTGTTGTTTCAACTTGGCGATTATTATGGAACTGGTTTGAAAGAGATACCGACTGATGATTCCTACACCTTTCATAATCTGAAGTTGTATTTTAAACAGGATTATAAAAATTCTCTTTTCATTTTTATAACCCATATATTTAGCAGCGCTTAATTCTTAAACAGGAGTCGATGCCAAGATAAACCCTTCTGTCGGTCGCCGTTATTGTTGCATTTTCCAGAACAACAATGGTGACCCATAGCAAAATCACCTACCAGCTAGATACAGAAAAATTGTAGAAATTTGCCAGTAAACAGAATACTAACGAAGCAAAATATAAGGCAATATAATCGGCTTTTCTGTATCTTTTCTTATGTTGTTGGACGCCACATGAGATGTAAACACACAACAAAAGTCATGTGACGATTTAGCCATTTAGCTTAATAGGTCTATAGGCCCTAAAACGGTCAGATGTAAAGATCATTTACATGATGTAATCATCCAAGAAAAATCTTGAAAGCAGAATTTCGAATCCCCGAAGAAATTTTTCTTTTTTCAGGCTCTGTTCAAAGTGAAGCAGCAGAATAACATTTAGAAAAGCAACGGGAATGTAAACCAAGGCTATTAACAACAAACAGGCATGTCTGTCACAGATAATTCTGAATTGCAGCATGACTGACAAAATTGAAAAAGTTTCTAGTTAGAAACAAGAAAGGAACTGAAAAGTGGGTCTAATGTTTATGTGACACCTTTAAATATTGTTTGAATAATTCTACAATATAGGAATATCAAAAAGTTTGAGTTCGGGAATAAATAATTAATTGGTTTGATAACGAATCCTGAATTCGAATTCTCCAACCAGTTCTTTGGCGCATTCCAATCGCCGTTGGATTTTTTCATGTATGTTATTAAAAGTTAATCTTACGATTTCTCAATCAATTCTGAATCAATTTATGCTTGTGTATTTTTCAAAATATCAAATTGCACTCGCTTTATTGGCTCTTGTAAGTTGTAATTTGATAATTTTGAAAAATCCACTCCTGAAAATTAATCTCGAATTAAACTCAGATTAGTTGCTGATGTGTTTTGCTTTTCATTTATCAAATTTTTTCTTCTGTCATTCGTGTGTCAACAAATGCAACCAAAAATCAGAAGTTTACAATTATATTCCTGAGATTTGAGAACAGACACGGAGATTAATAAATTTCAAAAAGTTGAATAAAAATGCTATAATCCATACACCCTAAAAAGTTGTTGTTATATAAAGTTGTGATGATGTTTATTGTCTTTGACATGTTAGACACATAAAAAGGTTATATGTAATCGAGACAGTTTCTTTACCAAAGGCACCTGTGCCACTTGAGTATCTCTTTATGCTGAGAGCAATGATTTTAAATGCTCTTTACTGATCTCAGCTGTGACACAGTAGATCAATTTCCACAAGTTAAGCAGATCAACAAGTGACTGTTTAAGTCAATCCATACGTTAAGCAATAGAAAGTGTCTAGAAAGGTGATAGAAATGGCCGTTATAGACAAGCAGCCACTCTATATGATTGATGTTATACACATGTTTGGCAGTACCCTACATACAAAGTCAACAAATTCTCACCGTTGCTGATACAAATTCCTTTTTTTGTCCTTTGACCATTTACGTGGTTTAGGGGGAGATCCTGCTATAGTATATAATGTATTTGAGTATGGTTGTACTTTATGTTTGGTCAGAAGTTCCATTGGTTCGACAGGTTGATAAATAAAATCTTGATGTTTTGATTTTACGTCTTCTGATTTCCTTCTGCCTTCTTCCACAGCAAAACAACATCGTCTCTTGCAACAAAGCTACACGTAATAAATCAAAGTAATGATGTCAAAGAAATATCTCAGTATAAGAATACGAAGGAGCTATTATTTTTAACATGATAAGCTGTGTGATAAAGCAGACTATGTCAATGAAATACCACACAAATGAAAATAAAAATACCATGTGTCCAATTGTGTTGTGTAGTTAAAGGAAATATTCACAAAATAATCAAGGAGAAACATTTGATTCTGTTTTACAGCTTCCGTACAGGGGAGTAGTAAATAATGTACACTGTCTACATATTCTAATGTAGTATGAAGTCTTATTTTATTTAAACATGGAATATTCTTTAATAAACAATTCAATTCAAAGTTAAAACAGAATCAACAAAATGATGAATTTATTGTTGATAAAAACGAGAACAAGGTACTGATGTTGTTTTTGTGTTTATTTCTTTCTCCCGACGATGAATGGATGAAAATGTTACATAAACACAATAAAAATATCTTTTAGACAATGTTAACACATTTTATTGTGACCTTTGAACTATTCCTCCCATGGTAGCATGTGAAATGATATAAAAATTGATATTAAAAAAAGTTAGAAAAATATGCGTTTCAGATAATGTTAAAATGAATTTTTAACCTTAGAATCCAACGCTGAGTTTCACATTTAAGTGGTTATTCTATAATCCTAGATTTTAAAAGGCATGAGCAATTTCAAAGACATTCAAGATGGTTCTGTGTTTTCACTGATATTGATCCTTTTGTAGCAAAAATAAACCAATTCAGATGATTTTAACATATATGCTTTTAATATAAACTCAAATCTCAAGACTTGGAGAACATTTTAAAAATAAATGTTCTATTTTTTTCTGATATAATCTAAAAAATAAGTCATTGTAAAGAAAAATGCCGGAAAATGTTATAGCATGCTAAACCTTTTGTTAGTCACATGGCGATAATGATACCATAATATACCTGTCATAACGTGTCAGACCGGTTAAAACGTTCACACTGACCTGTATAAGGCAGCCCCCTGTCTATAGTGGTCACTCTTGCAATGTCTAAAACAGTCTTTCTATTTAATCAACCCTGTATAATAATGGTCACCTGTCTATAGACATTGTATATAAAGGTCTCCTAATGATCCTTTGTTTTGTGACTTGAAAGATAATTTTTTTTATTGACTTTGTAATTGATCTCAAATGATTACTCATAGTAATAACTGGCAATTTTACTGCAATGAAAACACATTAATAAGGAAAACGATATAATCCACATTGCATACAGTGGTCATTTTATCTACCTCTCATGGGTGGCTGTTATATACAGGTTACAGTGACTTTATACACTAAAGGTTTGTTGTTGTCAATCTTCATTTTAAATCAGTGTAGACATATTAATTAATTATAAGAGAACAAGCAAATAATGTAATATTGTTAGAAATAAAGTTTCTTAAAGTGCACATGACACCAAAAATGTTATTCCGGAATCAAGTAGCCCATGCAGAATAAATAGGAATGGCGACAATAATTTTACAATTTGGACTCTTATAAGTTGAGATATTTAATATTTAAAGTACCAGATTTCAGAAATAGTGCTCCTTCGAAAGTCGGAACTCATGTCAAAACCTAGCCTGTGTCCAGACCAAAACGTTTTCTCAAGGAAAGTTTAAAGTCTGCGTAGCCGACCAAACAAAGCTGTTTTGCTGACACTGTACTAAACTGGTGTAGCCTTATAAAAACCTTAATTTCCGGTCTCAATTGCGTAAGTGAAAATCACGTTAACATGTTAAATATTGAAAAACATTCATCAAACTTGGGAATAAATTGTTAAAAACAGACAAAGATTGTGACACTCATTTGAGGGAAAATTTGAATTTAAATTGTGTTGTTTGTATAGTATAATACATAACCGAAGAAGGAATGGTCATTTGTGTCCTGATGTTACAAAATAGCAATGTTATAATTCCTATATTTGCAAATTTTCTGTTGACTTCTCAAGTGACATTTTTACTCGCTCACCAAATGTTCGAAGTTGCTCCGTACGTTCGAAAAGGATTGATACAAATCCACATGAAATTAAAACATGGGTTGTCATTAGCTTCTTTGAATTTTTCTTCAATGAACCATAGTTATAACGGTCCAGTCAATTCTAACATTATTGGATTTTAAAGTAAATTCAACTCATTCACAGTATGCTCACACATTGTATATTTTCATCAAATGAGATTGTCTCCCAAATCTGGAAGTCTCCCGAAATGTGGCCCCACTTTTGTTTATCACATGACTGATACCAACAATCTGATTGACTGACATCCAATCAAAACCATGTGAGAAACGCTAACCAATAGGATTGAGTCACTGCTTTTGCGAGTCTAGTGCAGTGTCGGCAAAACGGCTTTGTTTAGTCGGCTACGCAGAATTAACATTTTCCTTAAGAAACGTTTTATTCTGGGCGCAGGCTAGTCGAAACCACAAGAGAGCACCACTATGGAAAAATAGCAAAGTTTTATATCTGACTAAAATTCAGCGTGAATTGTAGAGTTTAGAAAGGTTTCAATTAGACTTCAATGGAGTTTTTTGTCAAAAAGGTGTTGAAACACTGCATCAGCAAGGTATTGAGTACTTCAGACAGGAGAAATCAAATTTCAAAAATAGTTTGAAATCCAGGATAAATTGATAAATTTTAATCGACTTCAATGGCAAAAAGCAATAACTAGAGTTTCACAAAGCCCAAAATGGTCTGAAATCCGCCAAAAGTCTGAAAATTCTCATGTCTGGTACTCAAACAGCGGCAAATGCTTTGTATTCTATTCGCAGCGGATGATGATCAAAACGTTCAAAACTCATTGCTCTATTTTGGTTGATCTCCCGTGAATACAAAGAAAATGTTTCTAAATTCACAATCCAAACTCATTGCTACATTTTGGTTGATCTCCCGTGAATACAAAGAAAATGTTTCTAAATTCACAATCCAAGCATGTCCAAATCGCCCAAATTTCTGCTTTTACAAATCACTGGTATCAGATTATGATTTTTGAAACAAAGAATATTATCCCTTCAATAACAAAAAAGTAATTGATTCCAGATATTTACCCATTTCGAACAGAAAGTTAATCCCTTCTATCTTTTTGAACAAATTATAGCCTAAGCGGAAATATACGAAAATTCCTGTTTTCATGATGTTGAATCATTGTTTCTTGCAACAATTTTTGATAAATTTCATGCTATTGGACTGACCGTGAGAGAAAACCTTTAAGTGATTAATTTAACGTAACTTATAAAACACCAAGATATTATAATGACCCTATGCTCCTGAGAATGAGTTGGATCTGTGGAGTAAGCTAGAACAACCAATGTTAACAGCATAAACATTTTACATGCATATACAACTATGAATCTTGGATATACTGAATCGCTACTGAAAACCTACTCAAAATATACTGGAATGGGATTGGACAGTGAAAACATACTGAAATTCACCAGTCCAGACAGTAGCCTATCCAGTAAGTTTTTAGTAGGTTTGCAGATTTTCGTAGTGTCCAGTAGTTACATACCATTAGAATGATAGCAATAACAAGAACAATGAAGAACGATGCCGAAGCAGCAATAACAATTGGCAACCAAGTTTCATCTTTACCAGATATAGGCATTGTTGATAACGAAGTGCCAGGATCCTAATTATAAAATGTCAACAGTTAATATCAAAATAGTTAAAAATAATGAATTTTGGCGATGAACTAAGCATGATAATTGCATGAGTGTGGTGTAGTGAGAACACAAGAAAGGCGTTAGAAAATCACGAACTGTCCCGGCGAGTGATGCTCACTGTTCGAGTGTTCTCACAGCTGCGCGAGTGCGATCATCAGTTTTTAATTTATAGCTTCCTATTACCAAAATGAGTAACTTTTGGGGATATCCTCATAAATATTGTTGCTTGATTCTTCAAAGCTGTGCTCGAATCGATCACTCATATATAAACATTCATGTGCTTGCTATTTTTTAAAACGTACCCATGTGGTAACTGTGGCGTTCCTGTATTGCCATATCAAAATAGGACGTTGAATAAATAAAATGAATCAATCAATAAATCAATAATTCACAGCTACGACACGCGTAGGTTCGAAATGAAAATTCATAGCTACGTTTGCCTATATATGTTTGATCGTGGTTCAATTATATCGTTCCATTGCTTGATTTTATTATCATTATTATTATTTTCAAGAATTTTTCCAATGGTTCTATATTAATTAGCCAACCGTGACTGAGAACTACAACAAGTCATGATGTCATAAATCAAGAAAATACAACATCAGAAAGGTCTCCGATGAGTCCCTTGAACAGGGAAGAACCATGTGTCAGATCAGCCTCATCCATTACTTCGATCATGTTGTTATGCAGCCAGTAGGCTGTTATCATCTATACTACAGTATTTGCAAGAGGGACTTCAGGTGCAATGTCTGAATCCAGAGTTACAGCATCACAAGGTCTCTGTTGGACCCCTTCACAAGGGGCTTACAAAATATATGACTGCTTGCGATCAAACTTTCAAGTTTCATTGCTGACTTATGAATAGACGTTATTTTAGTTTTAGTGAGAATAACATTGATTGTAATATGCTTAGAATGCGCAACATTGATTGAAGTGGTCCCCTTTTTATTGAGCCATGCCCTTCACATGGACAAAACACAAATGCCAGACCAGCATTATCAATTAATAATAAAATTAAAACCAAAGTAACTCTTGAACAATGAATGGGCTAAGTGATATTTTACTTTAAAATTTAATGATATTTGTATTCATTTTCATAGCAGAGGTTACTAAATAGTAACATGCTAGATGAATACATCTGGCTATATTACACAAAATATTTGCACAGTGGATTTTATGATAGAATAATTAATATATGAGCCGCCCTTTTAGTAGGCTATCTAGTCGGCAATCAGCATCTTTCAGTAAACAATCTCTTTTCTAGTATTATCAATTTGAGGTTTCAAAATTGTGCTTGATAGGTACCATAGAATTAATACGAAAATCGTTGGAACTGTTTGTAATGTCGCTGGATGTATTCACATTCTAGCAAAGAGTCAAATTAAACATTCTGTATATCAACAGGCCAATCAGAAGATATAACGCTACCTTCAAGTTACCACGGAAAAGTTAAAGCTAGACAGAGTTTTTCTCAAGAAGGGAAAGTACTACACTAAAGCTTCAAAATTTTTTATTACTGTGAGCGCTCCCTTGGCACCAGCCTCAATTCGCTCCTAAACGAAATGGATGATAAGGAATATTAAACTAACACAACTAATATGGTACATACTGGATTAAACTTAACTTTGAATTTATTAATAATTTCTAAACATCAATATAACCAGTCAGGAATTAAATTCAATTTATATTTGATGTTTACAGAGAATTAGATCAGGTTTTATTTACCTTCTCAAAGTGAGTAAAATTATGTGGCTTTACAAGCGACCTCAAATGTTGTATCCCATCAGGAACTGAATCCTTTGAAGGGACAAACGTTAGTTCACCATTGCTTGCCCGCTGAATAATCATGAAAGTGGTTGTATATTAAACTTTACTTTAGTTCATTAAATTTGAACCTGTGAATTAAACAAATTATTAATAATATGACAGATACAGCTGCCAGTGCCGGATTGAATTTATCGGGAGCATAAGGGAGAGGAGGGCGCTCGACTTTAAGGAGACTAAAGTACGGATTTATTCTTAAAGAATTATAGAATTTTCCTTGGTTGAATTCAATTTACATTAGATTAGATTGGTCTTATCTATTGTGGGAATCAATTGAATATGTGGCGCAGGTTAGGATTGAAAAGACCTTGAGTGTGAAAGCTAGAATATATTACAGTCACATTTTGTTAGTTTTGGCTTAAAAGTTTGGAATTGTTGTGCTTCCACTCAGATCCAGGCCTTGGCCAGGGTCTGAAAAAACATCAATTGTCATAAACTCACAACTCTTCGTCAAACACGTCATAGGAATCAGCCACGACAATGATAATACGACGTAATGCAAAATGATATCCCAAACTCATGGGAACTTGTTGGACTGAAAATCACACATTAGTTCACAGACCATATGGTTTCAAAACCTGAAAACCTCGGGACTTGTACGCAGGCATTTGTTCGCAAGTCAGCATACTCTACTGTTTCAAAATTTACATACACTCTGCGCTTCCTATAAATAGGCTATGCAAGACTCCCGTTTCAACAAATATTTTCGTATGGATATCGTCTAGTCAAGAAACAGTGTAAGTCAACAGAAACAGAGCCATATATTTACAAGAGTTAGGACACTCTTTCATGTGCCACTCTCAGCTCCAATTGGACAGAATATGTCAGTCATATGATTTTATGGACGTCATTTAACTGCGAAATTCGAATAAAGCGCGCGCAAATAATATCAGGCATGAATAAGAAAAACTGTTAGGTCAATAGCAAAACCTTAATTTCATTGGAACGATGGAATTTAATTCACATAAATTACAGATTTCTTTAAAGAAGGTTTTTTAAATGTAGATCATAAACAATGTTCATCTTAAATGAATTTATGGTATTACAGTCAAACTCGGTTAATATTCCCTCTTTTAATGTCCCACCTTGCTTAATATCCTCACAAAAAACTGTGTTTTTTTTTGTAATATTCTCCATACAAGCTCTCATAATCCTACCTCACTTAATATCCCACCTCGGGTAATGTCCCGCTTTTCATCCATACCAGAGAGTCAGTCTGCAGATTATGGCAATGGTGCACCAGAGATTCAACGATATTCAGATATTTTACGGTCAAATAGTCAAACGTCAACAAAGTATTTGCTGTTGTGCATCCGAGATCTCGGCCAGGGTTTGATAAATGTTGCGATCCTGCGATCCTAGATCGCGGAAGGCTGAGCAAAAATCCGAAGGCAATCAAAAAGAAAAATATATTTTGTAAACATTTGTATTACGTTGGGATGGTAAAAACATTATCAATAATTACAAAGATTTATTTTGCCCCAAGTTTAGATGACAAGTGAATCAATTTTCAGAGGTGGAAGTTGACTGGCTCCAAGTCCCGCTTAAATTTAATGGTTGGTAAGCAGGACTTGTGTCCTTTGTCAAGTGTTAGGCAGGATTCTGCCCAACGCCGGCTTGTCTGATCTCATTGTTTTCATAAATATTTACGTCTTCGAAAGATGAAATAATCGGGGTTTCACATGGCATCAAGTTATGGATAAAACTTCTTTAAAGTTTAACATAAACTTTAAAGAGTTTATACAATTTCTTTTCAATACTTGCTTGATTTTTGATCAAACTTACTAATACACTGACTACAGGAATAAATCTATGGCTTTCCTTGCCACCATAACGATGATTCAAAACTGAGAAAGTTTACAGCATTTTAAAGAGCAACAACTTGCCAGAATCAATTTGTTGAAGCAAGAACAACAGCATATTTTCTAGTTATAATATTTTCGACAGCTGCAAAGACTTGACTGATGATCATGAAGCCAAATTTAGATCACTTAAATCATGTTTAAATTGCACGCCATGTTTGCAAAACAAATTTGGAATGAAGACGTCCCGCTGGGCAACTTCAAAATATTTTACATCATCTTGCATGGTTTGATGCGTTTCTTTTGTCTTGGAAAACAATAGAATGTGCAAAGGACACAAGTCTCACTTACCAACATATCAAAATCGTCATAAAAATAAGTGAGATTTGGAGCAAGTCAAAGGTGGGAGGCAATTGCAAACTTTCAATGTTATGTATATAAAATAATCTCACTCAGCTGATACCGTGATATTTAATAAGTAAGATTAAAAATTCCAGACAAAATCCAAAGGTTTTACTTCGATAACATTTGGATCTCGGAAGGCAAAAACATTTATCGGGCCATGATCTTGGCGAAAACTGCCCTTTTCTGCAGACTGACCAGAGGGGGGATATAAAGCAAGTTCGACCGTTAAAACTATTCAACCGTTATACCATTGAAACTATTTTTTTTCATTTTATTAATTTGTGATTAATAATTTGTAATGAACCTCCATTCAAAATTTTTATATTCTCATTCTCTGATGTTAATTGTTGACAAATACAAGTTCTGAAAAAGTCTGCAGGCATACATACATGGAAATTCCAAACCTGTGGACAAAACTAACTAGTTAGTGGAGGACAATATCTGTTGAGCTTATCAGGATTTTAAATGGCATGGAGTAAGCATATAGCTTACTGTACTACGAACGGAAATATGAAGAAACGTCTGATTTATCGATAACTAAATAGCCTAGTTAAGGATTTAAACCCAATCACAAAGGAATATTCAGACGGTTGAACATCTCGATTTTGAAATTCCTAATGGTAATATATATTAATGGTTTGATAATATCGAGCAACAGAAACTAACTTTTAAGTGTGTAATGTCGATTATAACGCTTAGATATTGACTAAATTAAGAATAAAATCAAAGGTTTAAATCTTGTCACAACACACGCGAAAACACTTCCTATTTCTTACCATATTAATTACGATGATAATACAACACCATTCTAAGTAAAAACACTTTCATGGAACAACCAATATCTATTCAGGATAGATGATGTTATTGTCACTTCTTCTGTTGAGCTAGCTAGCAAAATATCCACCGAATAATGTTAAAATTGATTTCACCTGGTTTTGAGAGGAGGAGCGGCCATGTCCTATCATACAAAACAATCACATCATTTTTGAGTTCTTATGGAATTATAGAAATTAATAAACATGACTTAAAATAGCGTGAAATTACCTTCTGTATTACAAAATCGAATAATGTGCTTATCTTTGAGTTTCGATGTTATAAAAATGTAAATATTGCAAACGATAACACGACGAACATGGAACTTTTATCGACGCCATGATAATCGAAGTGACAATAACATCGCGCATGCGGTTTTCAAATCATTGGCTATTACAGGGGGCCGCCCCTCTTTTTCATTTTTCGGTGTTTGTTTACTGATTTGTAACAACAACAAAAGTATAGATATATTTTATATGGACAATGGATCTATGTAAAATTATACCTTGAAATTATTGAACTTAAAACAACATATTAACCTGGCTACAGAATACAACCCCACATAATAGCAAACTTGAGCAAGGTAACTACTGAGTATCTAAAAATATATGCTTGCAGTTTGTAATATAAAAGTTTGTTGTTCAAAAATTGTGTATGCATCGTGGTATGCACAGCCTACCATTAAACAACTTCATCTCATATTTTGTTCCTTGTTTTGTTTTCTCGGGCACGGAATTTATAAGACTCTCTTATAAAATTTATTCAAAAACATTTTCGAATCGCTTGCTTACTTTTTGAAATTTGCGAGGGAACTTTCCTGAGTTCACTATCAGAAAATGAGATTGACAAAATACTATGAGAAAATAGTGAACGATTGAGCAACCAATCAAAATGCAAATCATCGAATAGTACCCTAATCGGATTGGATTAATAGGAAATATATACGCAAATAAAAGCTCTTTGAAGAACGAAAATTACATCGAAGCATAATATAGCTGTGCTGGAAGTTTGCTTTTATTGAAAGTCATGCGCAGCCCCAGGTGCGCAGCAATAAGTGCGAGCTATCAAGTCGGCTATATACTTAGCTATATACCTAATATCCTACTAATACGAGCCTAATTATAAGATGATAGACATATATGATCCCGGTATATGATAATACACATATTGGTAGGATAACCTTCCTATTTTTTTAGAATACAGAGCCGTGCCAGTCCACTGCTGGAAGTTTATAATCCCATCTATATAAAATCGATTATAATTTGATATAATCATTGCGTTTCATAATCAAAATATATATGGATGATGGATCGTTTCAAAAGTGTTTTCCTCGAACCCAATCAATGGTGTGTCAAGAAAGCGATGTATCAATTACTATCACGCAATGAATAATAACTTTTTATTGATATGCGTTTGTTTGTGAGTTGACGTCGACGTAGAATCAAGACGCTCGCGACAGGCGTCAAGCTATACAAAGATCATCAGATAATAAATTATACAGGAAGCGATAAAGGCTGGTCAGTTTCTGTATAAAACGTAAGCTTCTATTGGTAAAGCACTAGAAAAAGCAAAAAATAATTGGCTCGAATAGCAATACACTGGACGGCGCCTACGGTTTAATTAGCAGCAAGAGTCAGGATTTGAACCAATCGGCCCACTGCTGAACGGATTTGTTGACAGTCAAATGTTTAAGCGAAGTAACCGTTGAGCTAAGCCAGTGCACAGAAGCTTGTGTATGTTAGAGAAATTGAATTCGAAATTATGTAATGTTCACGATCTTCAGAAGGAAAGAGAATAAATTTAAAGTTGACATGGTATATATAGTATAAATTAATAATCTAATTTATATAATGGGATATAATCATATGAATGTTGTCGAAATTAAAAAGTCATTTGCCCAGGCCGCTAAGGCTCATTTGTTGTCAAGCTCATTTGTTGCAGTAGTGACTGTAACACCAATACGTCAATGTGACGTACCAGATTAGAATGGTCATGGAATCCTGATCTTCGCTCCGTCGGCCTCTATCTCTAAATCATAGAAATATTCAATTGTCGTATATTCTTTCTCGAATCGTAAAATATTCAAAACAACTTTCCAAGAAGAAGTTCTTACAGAATGGAATGTAGGAGAAGCTGAAAAACAAACGTTGAATTATTTGAATTGGTTTCCAACCGCATGAAATCACCGGCATTCTTAGCTTTAGATCCATCCATGAGTTCAATCATATATATACATATATATATAAAAGAAAAATATAATATTATAATGAGGGGTTTGATTTTTGAGCCTGCACATTTTACAGGGCTTGGCTGCTTTCAGACCTTTCAGAAATTATACGGATTGATATTTTCAAATCACGATATCCGATTGACACGATACACAAAATGAAGTGATTAGGTGTTTACTGGATGACGCATTATTCTCAAGTATGCATGCCGTGACCGCTGATTAATACCACAGGCGGTTGAGAATTATCTGTCCGGGAAGCAATACTAGTCAAAATGCCCAATTAAAAAAAACTAGTCATCACACTTCATCCGTGTGAATTGTCAACAATCTACTATATTACTGCTGATTAAATGAATTTATTTTTAAAAAATTGCCCTCCATTTATAACATTATTGTAAACAAAAGTATGATATAAAATTTGCGTTAACATTAAATGATTGATGTTTTTTTGTTTTTTTTGTAAGCTAAGACTATGATCATTAATCATTTTTGATTTTCTGTCATGGACTACATTTGCGGTCGTTTTTGATCAGTGCCAAGTGTCCTGTTGACAAGTCACCTCAAGTGTTCCGGTAAAACCGACAAACGTAGACAAAAGCTGCTTGCATGTTTATTATTATGTATCATTTTATTGAGAAAGTTATCGATTATACTAAGAAAGACATGTAATGGTTTAAAAGAATTCAAATATTAACGTAAGTCTTTAGCATTTAATTCCTTAATGGAAAATCAAACTAGAATGTTTGTCGTGTAACTTAAAATTATTGGACGAAAATGTAGATTTTGAGTTCACAACAGGAACATAATTTCATTTAGCCCAAACTCAAAACAAAAACACATAAATGATCTTTGAATTGTTAGTATTATTCGGAACTTTTATTACATCCGATATACTACTGTAAAGTTATTACAATATGATAAATAATAGGGGTCAATCTTTTGAATGATATGTCGAGAGTTTTGGTACTCTCTTGAATGTCAATGTTTAAACCACTTCTATATTTTCAAGATATATCCAACGCTTTAAGTTTGGAATTAGAGATTTTCATCTCCTTGTATAGCACCAGATATGATTTCAAAATGTCAGATTTTTAGCAGGAAGTTCTACTTCTGTAATTTTTTATCGTTACAATTCTATAGAAACGTGTTGTATATAGCTAGACCGCTACGATATATACTGCATATCATAATAATGGCCATTTGGACAATATGCATTTCCATCTCGATTTCCACAGGATTGTATCACATATCAAAAAGCTGATCTAATAACAAAATTGATGTACTACTGTAATTCTGTAATTTAGGATTGCCTACATTTAGTCATGATTCTCTTTAATATTGCAAAGCCTATTATTTTCATTTCATCGTATTAGATATAATAATATATACCCTCCAATGTGTAATATAATTTTTAATTTGTAAAAAGGCTGTATGTATCAGACATAACAATTTTCAGACTTTTTCCACACTTATGTATGGACTCTTGAGATATTGCCTTTTTCCTATTAAAATCCATTACAAATTTGCTAGACATCCTTGATTTCAGACTATTTTTGAAATTTGAATTCTCATGTCCGATGGAAGTGGAATTACTGTTGTGGTAATTGCCTGTATTTGCATGTCATTTTCAATTTATGACAAATAAATCATATATCATATCACATCATATCAATTATGTGAACTGCATTTGATGCCAAATACGAATATTGAACTACGGATGTTTTGATAAAATATCAATCAATCTCTTTAGCAATAAGTAATAGAATGGATGCAACCTTAATTATACTTTTGAATTGCTACGTGTATCATAAATTGTCAAACTCAAGGCACTAGAACTTTGAAATGCCTCCGTGCTATGGCTGAATTCGAGGAGGTTTGCGAAAATTGCGGCTTCCTCTCTAATAATAAAAGGACGGTATAGGCTTATTGACATGTTTCATTTCATGATTTGACAAGGCATTGTAGTCGAATTATTTTGGTAATGTTCTGAACATCACTTGATTAAGTATTTCAGTGACAGAATAATATTACAAATTATTTCATACTGTCATGTGTATCAATTCCATTCCATATCTTTGCCTAGATAAAACATTTCTCATGTCGCAATCGTTTAGAATGGATTTGTACTGAAAACAGCTAGTTGTCACTTGCTCTGGTCACTTGTCATTAGGCCTATCATTTTTCAGTAGGATCGTCTCGTCCGTCTCGTCAGTATATGACGCGACTTCTTGCATGCGTCATATTCTAGACTGGCAGCTTATTGCGGTTTCAAACAATCACTTGACTTTTCGTTTTATTGTAAAACCGTAATGACTATATATTTAACCACTATAGCAGGATATACCATAAAAAAGATCTAGTTATACCCTATGTACCAAGTGATATATTAGCAAAGTGGCGTCTTGGGATTATTTGCCTCTAGACAAACTCAACGATCATACAGTTTCTACTTTGCAGTTGTACTTTCTAGGTCAACAGAGGATCAACCGCACGCTTGGTGGTCCGTACTTTGTAGATTGTACTATGACTCATACAATGATTCATTATCATTGCTGCTAGCCTGCGTGTTGAACCTGCGTGCAGACAGACTATTCATCCGTGTAGTCCTATACTCATTACTCAGCCTATATACTATCATGTACTATACGAAGAAAAAAATCTGACTGTATACGCATACTAAATTGCTGCTTGTCCGAGCGAAATTTGGGCCTAATGAACTTTTTGAAAACAGATGGCCCAAAATTTTTAATGGCCCATTGCGCTTTGACTTTGGTTTGTACAATAAAACTTTAGGATTCAATAAAAAGCATATCTATATTTATCGAAATAACAATTATATCCATGTATTCTAATTGATTAGCTTTTAATCTTTATATTAATGTTTATTAAAATTAAATGCATTATTCTGTATGTACTATGATTTGGTAAAGAAGTCGGAAATGGCTTATAAGGATGATGATGTTGATGATGATGATGATAATGATGATGATGATGATGATGATGATGATGATGAGGAGAAGGAGAAGGAGAAGGAGGAGGAGGAGAATGACTACAAAAAAGTTTTATCACATATTACCCTAAAAATATGAAAAGAAAACATTTTTCAGTAAAAAATAATTTAATTAATAAAAGACTCCGTGACAAGAACATGCCTTTACATGAAATAGGCCGGGAAAATAGATCATACTCACAGATTCGACGAAATATGGAAGTCAGATTTGATTTAATCTTTTATTACTAAAAATAAGATAGTAATCGTAATAACATCAGATTGTGATATCTAATTGTTCCTTTATTCTTATAATAACAGTGCCCTATCCGCCTCACCGGGAATCCGTTCACCGCATACCGGTCTTACCGGGAATGTGTATGCAGTCGACTCATTTCGCTCGAGGTTCTATGTGTCTCTTCAATTTCTTCCTCGCACTGACGTCGAATTTTTGTTCTTCTATTCTGAAACCATGTTTTTACTTGTCGTTCTGTTAATTCTAGTTCAGAAGCGACAGCCCGACGTTCTTCAGTTGTAAGATAATGTTTTTGTAAGAATAAAGATTCCAGGTTTTCAACTTGATCGTTTCTAAAAGCTTGTCGTTGTCGTTTGGATTTTGGTTGTGCACGGCTTTGATACGGATGACCAACTCTTCTCCTTGACTTCAAAACACCAGGTGCTGAGGAGAAGAAAAATAAGCTTCTTAAATTACATATTATTGCCGTTCGGGACACTACAGATTTGGACGGTACTTGTTTTCCTATCCCGTCATGCCATTGTTGCGTTATTGTATCGAATCCGTTTCTACGAAATGCGCTTCCCTGGTAAAAAATGACCTAGAACATGGTATTTTGGAGAGTTTCGTGTACTTTTTAAAACTTCCTAAAAAGGATTCATCATTTTTAACAGACTTATCACCTAGAATTGTTTTCCGACTCTGTTTTGCTACGGGTGATATTCAGCTCAAAGTATGTTCAAGCTAAGACGTGCTATCTTCTTTTTGAACCCACGTTTATTTTAATATATATAATATATATAATATATATATATAAATGTTTTGAACAGATTTGAGTGGGATAATACCGTATACATGCTTTATACGGTGTTTGCGAACATGCAATTGACTGCAAAAGGCTAGTGCAACATTAGAACTCAGAAGTTCCAATTTAGCTTGATTAAAGCGCCATGATTTAAAAACAGTCACATAATTGTTCACATAATGCAAAATGTAATACATCTGTGTAGCGATGATCTGTAAATGCATTGGATCATGTATTAGGTACAATCCATGAATTCATGCAGTTACTTTTTGAGATCGTAATGAAGCATGGTTTTCCTTGCAAATAGCTCGTGGGAATAGAGAAATAGCACATTGGGTCTTTGGCATTCGCCTTGACAAATACTTTAATTTTTTCTTAGAAACCATTTTTAACTATTTCAGAATCAACTTCATTGAGGAATTAATAATAATGTAATATTTTCAATCATATATAAATGTGATTGACAGTCACGTATCTAGTGCTTTTTATTACATTTTATTACATCGCAAATTTACAGCAAATAAAGAACTCGTGTGTACCGACAAGGACAACTACAGGCTCTCCCCCACGGCGTGCGGCTCACTCTGCCACTCATCTACCAATATTTTCAGTACGATATACTCACACGTGATAATTCTAAAGTGCGAAATTACTTAATGGCCTTCGGATTTCGGATGTTCTATACTTGAAGTGTAAACATTTGAAACGACGATTTGATGAAGATATTGGAATCTGAAAATTTCTTTCATTGGCGTAATTGTTATTTCGATCTGAAATTTCACTGTTGTTGTTAACTACCATTTTAAAGAGGATATTATAGTCAAAATCTCGCTCGGAAAAATAAGAGATTTATTGGAGAAATAGATTCAACATACTTAATTTTCAAATGTTACTCTAGACCCACCTAAATTAACCATACAACTTTTAGCATTAAATTGTCAGGTTTAGGTTAAAATTTTGTTGCAATGTAGCCTATACTATAGAACCATGTGAAAATCAGCCTATAATAACTTTTACAATATGTCAATATAGTTTTCAAACTATAGAATCCGTGGATTTTCAACACTGCTACAAGTAGTATTCATAATACGAGTTATAAATACATATATAGAGTCAATGACTGCAACGTATCTATTTTTCCTCTTCGTAGTTTCACTCTTTATGCGATAATCGAACATAATATATACAACTTTCTAATTATACGAGATAAGTTAAATGCATATACGTCATGCTATTACAGGTAGTGAAACAATAAAATAAGATAAAAATTCCATTTCATTGCCGTTAGAAACATAATAAACAACCTGTAAATATAATCAATTTTTATTTTTTATTATGTGTGGTTGACCTACTTGCCTGATAAATTCGCACACACAATTTAGAAGAATTGAAGTTGTCCCATCTTGCATATGAATATATCCCCACAGAAAAATGATTAACTTTTTACCTTTCTACATACAAACCCTCTACTTAATGACCATTTTTCATCTGTACCAATGGGGGGATATTAATTAATTTCAAAAGTACATAACATACACACAGGATCTGACAGAAGTAGGAATCCTGGAATCCTAGATTCCTGAAGATTAGAGCAAGTTCAGAAGAAAATTGATATTTTTATGATTTATTGGTCAAACATCAACAACAAAAATTCAGAAGAAAATGTTGAAATGCCTCTAGGATACCTGAATGCTGAACTTTTTGTCGAACACTATATACATACACACCAACGTTATTCAATTCTACGAGGTCTATACTTACGTGAAACTGTCGATATTGAATGCCTTCTAGATGTATCATGCTCGTGTGAGGTATGATGTATTGCAAAATCATCGTTTCTGATTCTTTCTGATAACGGATCACATATCCTTGATGTAATTTTGTAATTTTTGTAATCTATAATACTGCTCATATCTTTCCCTGCTTGTTCATTCTGTACATTCCTATCACAGCTACATGTTTTCTTACCAAGAATAACATCGATAGAAAATGTTATTTTTGAAGAATGGCAACATTGTTTTTGATCGTAACTTGTAGCATGCATCTCAGACGATTGATCAATTGATATCCAAATTCATTATTCATTTTCCAGTCAACATGATGATTTCCAAAATATTATATCTCGATTATTAAATCCAATCGTAGCCTATAAGCAGCTATGTAATATATATCCTACTTTAAAATGTTGAGCAATGCAAGGTATACAATTTCGTAGTTTCCTAGAGAAATGATTAATCGATTGCAGGCTACTTTTCACAACAGGATTTATCGATCGATTTATATCATGACGGACATAATAGCGTATAACGAATAGGTTTAAATAACAGTTTTTCATAGATCGATAAAAAATATTTAGCATATCGAAGAAGATACTAAAACAATAGCAAAGCATTTTGATTGGTTGGTATAGAACAATCATATGACGTATTATGCATTATTATAGCGTAATGTTCATTTATACTGCAACTGTAGGACTGTAATATTCTGTATCCCATTCATTTAACTATAGTATACTATGATAAATCAAAGAAATCATTTTTCTATTCTAATTAATATTGATTTTATTTGTAATCACCAAATAATTATTGATTATTAATGATGGTGATAAGTCATTTTATACATTTTACTCAATAGCAAACAATTAAACGTTGCATTTTTTAAATTTTACCAAGCAGAGCTTCTACAGTTTTCATGCTAATCATCAAACAGAAATTGATGGGGCTAATTTGACTCGTGTTTCACTTATGCAGCATAAAAAATATAAAAAAATGTACTTATTACGGACCATGATTTCTCTTGAAATCTAAGCTGTGATTTCCTATTTAATTGCACTATTCTCGATTATAATTTTATCAAATAATTAAATTGTTTTTAACTGATAACCAATATCGATTAATTTATAACATTTCCATTACCAAGGCAAATGAAGGTTTGTGGCTTATTCGCAACAGAAATAGTTAATCCCCCATTCGTGCAAAAAAAGAATAAACATCATAATTATCATATATATTGCGGAGGCAACCTGGGAATATAAAATGTCTAAAATACAAACAAGTATGATAGGCTTACATGATTTAACATAATATAAGTCTTCAACTTTCAGGGCAAAATTAAGATCAATAATTTATTTAAAATGTATCTCTTATGATACCGGCACGCCAATGTTATATATCGATTTGTGCCTCATAAAAAGGATTTTAGGTAGTAATAAATTGAAAGGGGGTTCGCTAATTACTGTATAGTAAATCTCTTTAAAAATACATGATTTAAAAATATTCTTGATATAATATACAGTACACAAATTGTACATATCAAAAACAGGAAATCAGCTATCAACTTTATGATCAAATTGTACAAACTATTAATTGGAAATTGTCAAATTTAGAACATTATAAACCGCATTGAGCTTTAGTGAACAATACAAGATTTCCGATGTTATATGCTTGGTTGAAAAAACTTATCTATTTACTTTATTGGCATGCTGTGTATAGAATCCATTGAATTTTGAAAACATTTATTCATGAAATTGAAAACTAGAAAATTAATAGGCCTAGAAAATTAATACGTTTAGCTC
Source organism: Haliclystus octoradiatus (assembly GCA_916610825.1). Classification (NCBI taxonomy): domain Eukaryota; kingdom Metazoa; phylum Cnidaria; class Staurozoa; order Stauromedusae; family Haliclystidae; genus Haliclystus; species Haliclystus octoradiatus. The sequence goes on from OU744452.1 coordinate 6,399,018, forward strand.
CCCAAATATCCAGTTGACTTGACTAAAAACACTTATTTAGAATGGTTAATATAGCGAATTGGATTCTTAAGTAATGGGATATAAATATTAACAGTTCGGGAAATTGAAATCTAATGTTTTGTATCAAGTCCAGCAATGAAAGCTAATTTCCATATCAGTGTTCTAAGGGATACGGAAGCCTCTTGCCGTTATCCGCTCTATACCGATTACCGAACTATTATCCGATAAAAAATGTACAGTTTATTGACTTTGTATCGTTGTCGTAGAACGGAATGCTGTCAAACCGGAATATATACATCTCTTGTGGCATGTTTTGAACAGAACCTTCATGTTTTGGACAGAAAATATCTCTATTTATTTGAGCTTAGGTTGACAAGACAATTAAAATTAAGAACACGATGTCGAAATTAACAATATTTGATATTTCATCAGGAACATCTTCAAGTATTTCATATCTCATTCGATTCTTAAACCAATAATTCATATTCTACATACCCCGAAAGAAGCCTCATTGAAATCAACAAAACGATACTTTCGTCTGTGGAAACTGATAACGCGTCTATAAAATCACTATAGGATGATTTAGGATTATGGACATTGTTTAAGAGGCGTGCCATTTGTAGCATCTATTGGCTACTGCACATTTCACAGTATAGTAGGCCTATACGCTGGGACTAAATAATATATTGATATATTTCTTTGCGACAGTCCAGCAAAATATTGCTGTATCAATATATTCTTCATACTTAAAAGAAAAATTGTTGAAAATGATTTTAAGGATTCTGCTGTGTATAGGCTACAAATGTCAGACAAAAATAATTATCTGTGAATTATACTTTTTATTAAAAAATAGTTTCGTACTAATTAAATCAAGTCTTTTTGATATGATAATAAGATACTGTGTTTTATTTACACCGCGGAGGATGTCATTTGTTTGTTACTCACAGCAGACCAACGCCATTTTGAATTTAGATAGCTCTAAAATCGCAGCATGAAGAGATAGTACGCCCTAGAAAAATTAATTAAATGCTTTTATAGACAGATCATAATACATTCAATAGACTTTATCTTAAACCACTAACAGTTGTGAAATGAATGTTATAAAATTGTTCTTTTTATCTCATCTTCTAAATCGGATTAATTCACTTACTTTAATAAGGTAGAAATAGTTATTGGAATAAAGAACTATGTCAAGTAAACAACTGCATTTAGTAAAAGAAGCAATTTTATTAATTTTAGATCAATTCAGATTATTTTTGAAATATAGCATTTGTATCTAGTCGGAGTTACTCTGCATAATAATTTAAACAGTTCCAACATATATTAAGATAATTCCCTCAAAAGACAGCAAACAAATGTAAGTTATAGCTATTTCCCATTACTTCATGTGTCGTTTGATTTTGAGAAAATATATTAACATGGGTTCAATATAAAAATGACATACAAATGAACCAGCTCAAACTCTGTATTGGAAACTGGTAACTCAGTGAAACTTAGGTGAAACAGTAGCAGCCTATAGAAGAATACTATACGTGTCAACTGAGCCTGTCAGCATAACTTTTGACCTCCGTTTAGCAGACTCCATGGCAGACTCTACTGTTTCTTCGGATAACTTACAAATTTATAGAAATTTTGGGAGCAAGGAATAGCTCCAGGGGGTAACTTCAATTGCTCTTCGATTGGTTGTTCGCAATAGAGCTTTGGAAAAATGACTATAAAAACGATCCAGCTGATGATAAAGGCACCCAAAATGTATTTAAATCCCCTATGAAGAACGGAGAAAAACAATTTTGAGCAAAATCAAAGTTTAAGAAAAAGAGTAAAAAATGGCCACATATCAAAAAGAATGCCTATAAAATGTTCACATAGTTACCCTTTAGTATGCAATGTCCCACATTTGTACGTACATCTACTATTGCAGTATATTCAGTTATTATGATAGCTGTGATCGAGTTAATTTTGTTAAAAATCCCAATAGATAGTGCTACTATACAATAACTTAAAGCAAGCCAAAATAAAGCAACTGCATAGAAATGTATAAAATATATCAGAATAGTCTGTAATACATAGCCAATCCTTGAATCCAACCTCAATGTAGAAATATCGCAACAATTTTATTTTATTAAGAAATTATCAAGATTGCAATCTGCTCCTGCAAGGCTAAAAATTCACTCCAGTCTGGCTCCTGTTGAAATATGAATACTTCTGCCGAAGTTGGAATTTGACTCGGGCTCCTGTGCACCTCTGCTAGGAATGTAGACGCGTGCTAATATGTAAATGCCTTAAAACAGACCTGCTTGAAGGATGAATGTTTTCTTGACATGTATTTATAGCTCCTATTTTGGGGATTTTATGTAAAATTGTGTATACATGTTTTCCAAAAATAGCACATTAATACGAGGCATAATAGTACATTAATACGAGCCAGAAAAGGTGATCGAGTTAATAGCACGCTGGGACGAATGTTTATGGTGTCTGAGTGCCCTTGGGGGGGATATACTTCGGTAATTTCATGTTTTTACGAGCAAAACAAAAAGACAGTCCTAAAAATTTTGAAAATCTCTAAATTGACACCGTAAAATTTCACAAGAATCTGGAAAAGGCCCTCTTAAAAATGGCACGTCCCCGTACATCTACAACCGGTGTATGGGAGTCTTCCCCGTGTTCGAGTGACTACGGTTGTGGTCTAATTCATGTTTATGTTATTGTTTTTAGGTATATACATTATCATATCAAAATGGACGGAATGGGAGAGCTTCATCCACCAGAGCACATCATCGTCTCATCAAAATGTATTATGATATTAATATTACTATCAATATTTGGAAATCTGCTTGTATGCCTTGCTGTTTACCATAGTAGAAATCTTCAATCTCAAGTTAATTATTTTATCGTCTCGTTGGCAATATCAGATATTCTCGTTGCCGTGTTTTCAATGCCAATATGGCTGACTTATGAAATAACACAATTTAGAAATCTACCAACACCAGTCAACGTCCCTGCTTTAGTGAAAGGATGGACTTTTATTGATATCTTATGTGGTGTTAGCTCTATATGTAATCTTACAGCTATTAGTTTTGAAAGATTTTGGTCAATAAGTTCTCCCTTGTCACATCGTCGTTTCATGGCTACATCGTGTATGGCATGGCCAATGGCAATTGTATGGATGTATTCCATAATTGTTTCTTTTTGTTATTTATTGGGCTGGCAATGGAAATACAATACAGTTATGACTGCAATACTTGCTTTCTTTTTCCCACTTATTTTAATTACGGTCGCATATCTTGGTGTATGTTGTATATTAATACGAGGCAGAAAAGGTGATCGAGGTCACGTGATATCGAGACATGATAATCGACGGATAAATGTTACTGTACTTATTATAATTGCTGCATTTGTACTATGCTGGGGTCCATTTTTTATTGTTTCAATACTAGGACATTATCATATTCCATCTCGAAAGTTTTTTGTCACAAACAAATGGATTACATCGTCAGCCAAATGGCTGCATTATTTAAATTCATGTATTAATCCTTTTATTTATGGCATATGCAATTCACAATACAAAGAAGCTTTCAAAATTGTTTTACGGCGTTTGTGCTTGAGCAGATGTTTTAATCATTACGATGATTATATTGGTGCAAATGCAAGGAATTCAGCCACAACTGAAACGCTGAATACGGATAAACGTAAAGAATTTGAATTAAAAGAAATTGATCATATGCTTGTATCCATGACATCAACCTCGTTGAAAAACAAGCCTCCTCATGAAGCACGTCGTTTGGTATCTAATGAATATAATGTTATTCCTTCAATCGAACGCTCGTCTAATGTATAACATATGTATGATTCACAAGACGTTATGCTATTACCACTCCTGATATTATCTACTATATTCCAAATGTAATGTGAATATTATATACTGCAAGCGAAAGTCTTCACAAACATTTGAGTTTTTATCATTGATTCTTTCCGATGCTATACACTTTCAGAAGTACTGTGAATATATATATATATATATATATATATATGAATATATATCAATGATTTCAATGGACCATGATTTATATCGGGCATGGTGGCATCGTCCAGCATCAAAACAGATTTCTTCACTGCCAGAAATAAAAAACAGATTTCCTTTTGATGTATCATATGTATAAAGTTTTAAACAAATTTATCGTATACATCGTCAACATTATAATCTTGTATCTAAAAGAATCAACGAGATAAATACCAAAACATCATGTTCGTTGTATATTAAAACTGTTTAAGTTTTAAAAAATATAATAAATTGGATTCCCGGGATTGGATTGTACAATAAATTAATTGGTAAAATTGTAGTTGAGTATTTTCATAATAGAATTAATAGTATAGTAGGCTACTAAATTATGTAACTGCTTATTTCAAAAAAGTTTATATTTCTAAATTATGTTAATATTTTATATGCAATATTTTTATTCTATACTCAAATTTTTATATATATTTAAATCAAATGTCAATTTACAGGCAATGTTGTTTGTTTTCTATTTAGAAACTTTGAACTTCCATCAAACTTTCAACGTTGCAGTGGCTATTATGATTATTAAATTACAATAGTCTGTCAAAGATGTTATAAACGGGCACCTCTAGACATCGGCCACCTGTCTATATTGGTCACTCTTGATTCTTGAAGTGTCTAAAATAGTGTTCTGTATTAAAATTACCCTGTATGCTGTATATAAAAAAGCCGTCTGTGCAATAGTGATCATGGTCGATCTATTTACCTCTCATGTTTGGCTGTTATATAAATACAGGTTTCACTGTTGATTTTGATCGATTGTTAGGCACTTTTGATAGATTGTTATAACCTGTTTTACATAGGCGTAGGAGCTGGGGGACAGGGGGGCATTTGCCCCCCCAAACGCATTTGAGAAAAAAATTCGGGCAATTTTTCGGGCAAATCAACAAATTACAAGTCTTTTGTGGTACAGTGAAAGTGTTCAGAAAATTTATTGTGTATTAATAAAATTCAACACTTCACAAAAACAGTTTTATGAACAGGAGTATACTATGCAATGTAAGCCTATTGGCAAGCTATCTTCTTATCATGTTCCAATCTAATATTCATAATTTTATGCAATAATTATGGTTGCTATATCGCTTAATTATTTTGAAGACTCCATCTCCACTCGTTTTGCAATATAAAAAATCCAGAACTTATCTACACGCTTTATATATTAACGTCTAAAAAGATTAAGACCGTGATGACATGAAAAATGTAACATTGACCCAAATGTGTAAGTGGAAATTTTTAGGTCAATTTTCGGGCAGATCAAGCTATTTCTTATATCTCTTTGCAAATGAAATTATTCAGTCATTCAATATTTCGCAGGTTATACGTAACGTTGTCCTGAAAAATATCAGTAAACAATAATCCAAATTTTCTTGCTCGCTCTGCTCGCAACAATTCTTCGCATCAGATTAGTGATTAGTGAAGCAGATCACTATTTGCCATAAAATAGGCTTGTCTCGCTCTTTCAAATTAAATACATAACCCAGTGCTACATATGAAAGTGTATTTTACGGTGGCTAAAATACGGCTATATGCAACAAAATATTCTGCTCTAAGGTGTCTAAACATTCTCAGGAAATAAAAGTAAATACCTAAAATAGGATGGCCTATATGACGAGCCAGGTATGACTAAAACGTTCTTTATAACGATCCACTACAGGGAGAAATGAACGTTATTATTTACACCGTAAAGCTAAGTTGCAGGAGGAGGAATGGAATAGCTGATAACGGCTTTTTGAATTCAGTAAAAAATTATATAATCATATAATTGCTTAAAATGAATGTAAAATGAATATGTTTCAATATTTAATGACGGTATTAAGAAATTTGTGGGGCTGAAGGAGGCCTGTGATGTCTGTGTTTGTATCCTGAGATAAATCTTCTGCAATTTTGCATGTGAGTTACCTCTTATAACAACATTTCCCGGAAAATTTTTTTCGGGCAAAACCATTTTTGCCCCCTGGTTGGAAATGTGCCCCTACGCCTATGCTGTTTTATAATGGTTGAAAAATGATCAAGAAATATGAAAACTCCTGTCGGAGTCACGGCTTCATTTGAATACATAGAATTCTTTCAAATGAAACTGAGGCTGATATTTTATCAAAAGGCGGGAAAACATGGCGGACACCAGTGCGACAACTGGAACAGATTCCGATAAGGAAGACAATAATTCAAGTGACGATGATTTACAACCAGCTCAATTCTTATACAAAAAGAAATCAGACCATCTTGTTCTCACACCAAGACGTGGAATTGCTCCAGATAACTCTGATTCACCTGTAACTCCGGCTGTAGATGAACTCAAATATGGCGGACGTCAAAGCGGGCGAGGACGAGGAAGGGGTCGAGGTCGTGGTGCTGGACGTGTTAGTAAATATAATATCAATAGTCTTTTAAGCAGTAAAGAAAGTTCAAAACAAAATGAACAGAATATCAAAGATATGGAACAGAAGCTAGACGGTGTAGCATTGGAAAATGGTAAGCTAAAAGGCGGTCCAACAATGACGGCAGGACTTAAACGCGGAATACGGAAGACGCGGAGAAATTTACGGAAGAGTTGAAATGGAGGTTTTTATTGTGTTTTCGAGTATCAGAATGGGACTATGGGTTGGTTATCTGCCGCCTTTCCTGCCATTCATCTGCTGACAGCAGCGGAAAAACACAAATCTAGTGAATGAGCAAAACATAAAAATCAAAATCTACTCTTAAACCGATCCAGATTGCAATATGTGTCGTGCCCATAGTGGAATTCATGTATGTTACGCCTTCCGGCGTATAATTGAGTTGATTTTACGCCAATTTGGTTTCTTTGGCGTGGAAATTTAATAATTTTCTATTGTTTTCAACTAAATTTGGGCTTTTTGGCGTATTCTAGAATACTGACTTGGCGTGGCGTAATTTTGGCGTAAATATCCGGCTTTCCAAATTCAAGGATTCCACTATGGTGTCGTGCCACCAATTTTTCGTACTTTTTAAAAAATAAAAATAAAAAAATAATTTCGACTCGAACCCACGACCTTCATGACACATAAGGTGAGAGTACTAACCACTCAGTCATCGCAACGTTAATAATATCTGTAAAATTTATTACCCTTTCTAGACGCGCAAAACTCGCGTTTTCAGACCCGCTGCTTCGAGTTTCCAAACCCATATTGGGCGCGCACTTTATAAACTTTGCAGTCTGGAAGCCGATTACAGTATAAGCAAACAAATAAGGTTGTGTTGACACCAGAACCACCAATGGTACTATTCGAGAGGAATACAGATAAGTATATAATCACTTATATACATAATACTGTCTGTTTATATATCACTATATTTCTGTGTCTGTCCGCGACTTATGTACGTCTTACTGGCGAAATAATACGGATAATTCGTTGTCGGGAAATTATGCAAACATTTGTGTCGAGATAACCGTGTACAGTAACAAATTTGTCGTATGAAAAGTATGGGTCTATGACATTGTTTTACAATAATATACTTCATGTGATATTTTATTTGATATCATTGTATTAAAAACTTCAGAGATTTTGAAAAATTTCATAGGTCGATAATCTAGCGGGCAGCCAAATCGAATTCAAATTGAAATCTCCAGAACAAAAATATTTTGCTTTGAATTTAAAAGCTGCGTGTAAATTGTTTGAACAAGTGAAACTTGAAACTGAATCAGTTTTATGATAATTAAAACAATACGAAATACTGAATTACATTGAAATACCAGTATAATTAGGCCAAACAAAATATGTTTTGAAATCAAAGAAACGTAGACCTATTTCATGTAGTGTTGATATCAGCAATACATATAGCACGGCACAAACGCTCTGAAAATTAAAGAGACTTTAGGTCTTTAATTTATTAATGAAACAAAATGCCGTTTATTACTTTTCTCAAAATCGAGATACAAACATTTCACTTTTAAAAAGGCTATTTTGATATATATTTTGTGAGAACACTAAGCAAACAATCTGTTTTGAACTGAATAATCTATCGCGGGGCATAAAAACAAATTAACTTGCAAGAATTTTCAAAATGACGTTGTCGTTCGATTAGTTCGAAAAAATATTCAAAGTTCGAAGAGATTATCTGTCTACAGTCTAAAATTACAGAGCTTAGAATCAATCAAGGCATTGCACAAAAGTATTTCTATAATTTATTATTTAATATAAAAATATGAATCATTTGGTTATGAGCAGGCAGGCTTTTATTTTCAGATTTTGCTTCCATAATTAACGATGGAATTGTAAGCATCGATTAAAAGTATAATTCCATTTTATTGATTTGCTATATGAATAAGACACAGTATGTTACTACAGTTTCGAGAATAAAAGTAGCTGTGTCTTGTTCTCATCGTCGATCAACATTTAATAAAGTTAATTTCAGGTATATCAAATTCAACAAAGTTAAATTGAATTGAGCGTATGATTTGTGATAAATAATAATAATATTTTCAACGTTCAAAAATGGCTTTCAACTTTAAAAACAGAAAAGCATAATTCAAAAACATTTTTAATAGTTAATTCAGTTTGGATGAGTGTAACAAACCTTGTGTTACAAAAATGAAAAGCGAAAAAGGTTGCATGAAATAATCGATCATAGCAAACAATATTTATTAAATACAACTTACCATTTTCCAAATCAGATCCAAATAAAAACTATACGAGCGGCATAATCTCCGAACAACATTTAAATACATAACACCGGGTTCTCTGAGTTAATACACCAATCAAGAATGATTTAACAACCATATTTTATCGAAGGAGAATGTAAGCCCGATAAGAATAAAATATAAATTGTCTTTTATTCGAAATAATTCTGACAAAAATGATCAGTTCATATCGCGATCAAATGCAAGGTAAAGTAGATTCATTTTCTATATTAGTAAATCCTTTTCATCAGACATCATAACATGAGCGTTTAAATCCTACCATCGGCTATGGTATTTTATATCTTTGAAGCTGCACTAAATATTTCCACTCTATAAACCATCGCGTCCGTTTCAATAAATTCTGAATAAATATGCATATCACGAATCTGGCAAAATGAGTTGTTTTCGTTTTTCTATCAAAATAATTAATTTAATCATAATCGTCTTTTCTTTTATTCGACATCTGTAATGTATTATAAATAGCCCGAAGAAATATTGACAACAAGATGTAACATAATATCAATATCGAATTAGTATAGCGATTTATTATAGAATTTTATTTCATTTTAAAAGAATGTTGATTCTATTATTCTGGAAAATTTGATAACAAGAAGCACTATGAGGCCAACTTTTCACATCTTTTTTTTACTTATAAAATTTTTCTTTCAACGAACTCTTAGTATTTTGATAGACTGCCATGAAAATCACAGGCCTGCTTGCTGAGATTGCAAAGATCAAAAATATATAGGCTCATATACTATCAAATCATAATATTTTCAGGTTATACATATAATTTGATTTTCAATTACACGCGCGTGTGCCGGCCTTGTTCAATAATACGTTGTCGAAGCAGTAGGTTTGTTGATCACGTCAGTCAAAGCACCTTTAATAGTAAGTAAGGCAGTGGCTCTTTGGTTATTGCTCTGGTCTTACAATATCAGGGTCGTCAGTTCAAATTCGCCATTCGGCAACTTTTTATCAACGATTTTTCTTATTTTTTTTTAATATGAAGCAGTAAATCATTGTTAATTAACAAAAGATATCGTTTGATCATGTTAATAACAGAAATTAGTAGACCTTGTGTCTTTTCGAAGCTAAATCAATTTAATATTGAATATATTGCATGCAATGCCACGAGTTTGACCGGCCACACCTTGACGGCGTTATTTTGTGAACACCACATTAGTGTTGTATATATTGCAATAAAGATTTATTAATTCGAACCGAACGCGATCCGATCGTATCGGGTCAGATTCGGTTTGATATTTTAGGTCTTTGGATCGGATCGGATTTCAAGTGATTTTTTATGAATAGTTTCAGATTTCGATATTTGACTGAATATTTGTAATTTATAATAATTAATGTGTTCTGGCTTCCTTTCAGCACATAAAATAAAGTTTTTTCTATGTAGATATAGCTACGTTAAATTATACATTTCAATCGACTCAATTGATGTGAAATAAATTAAATTTTTATTAAAGGAAATTTTTTAATTTTCCGTTTCAATAAATTCTGAATAAATATGCATATCACGAATCTGGCAAAAAGAGTTGTTTTCGTTTTTCTATCAAAATAATTAATTTAATCATAATCGTCTTTTCTTTCATTCGACATCTGTAATGTATTATAAATAGCCCGAAGAAATATTGACAACAAGATGTAACATAATATCAATATCGAATTAGTATAGCGATTTATTATAGAATTTTATTTCATTTTAAAAGAATGTTGATTCTATTATTCTGGAAAATTTGATAACAAGAAGCACTATGAGGCCAACTTTTCACATCTTTTTTTTACTTATAAAATTTTTCTTTCAACGAACTCTTAGTATTTTGATAGACTGCCATGAAAATCACAGGCCTGCTTGCTGAGATTGCAAAGATCAAAAATATATAGGCTCATATACTATCAAATCATAATATTTTCAGGTTATACATATAATTTGATTTTCAATTACACGCGCGTGTGCCGGCCTTGTTCAATAATACGTTGTCGAAGCAGTAGGTTTGTTGATCACGTCAGTCAAAGCACCTTTAATAGTAAGTAAGGCAGTGGCTCTTTGGTTATTGCTCTGGTCTTACAATATCAGGGTCGTCAGTTCAAATTCGCCATTCGGCAACTTTTTATCAACGATTTTTCTTATTTTTTTTTAATATGAAGCAGTAAATCATTGTTAATTAACAAAAGATATCGTTTGATCATGTTAATAACAGAAATTAGTAGACCTTGTGTCTTTTCGAAGCTAAATCAATTTAATATTGAATATATTGCATGCAATGCCACGAGTTTGACCGGCCACACCTTGACGGCGTTATTTTGTGAACACCACATTAGTGTTGTATATATTGCAATAAAGATTTATTAATTCGAACCGAACGCGATCCGATCGTATCGGGTCAGATTCGGTTTGATATTTTAGGTCTTTGGATCGGATCGGATTTCAAGTGATTTTTTATGAATAGTTTCAGATTTCGATATTTGACTGAATATTTGTAATTTATAATAATTAATGTGTTCTGGCTTCCTTTCAGCACATAAAATAAAGTTTTTTCTATGTAGATATAGCTACGTTAAATTATACATTTCAATCGACTCAATTGATGTGAAATAAATTAAATTTTTATTAAAGGAAATTTTTTAATTTTCCGTTTCAATAAATTCTGAATAAATATGCATATCACGAATCTGGCAAAAAGAGTTGTTTTCGTTTTTCTATCAAAATAATTAATTTAATCATAATCGTCTTTTCTTTCATTCGACATCTGTAATGTATTATAAATAGCCCGAAGAAATATTGACAACAAGATGTAACATAATATCAATATCGAATTAGTATAGCGATTTATTATAGAATTTTATTTCATTTTAAAAGAATGTTGATTCTATTATTCTGGAAAATTTGATAACAAGAAGCACTATGAGGCCAACTTTTCACATCTTTTTTTTACTTATAAAATTTTTCTTTCAACGAACTCTTAGTATTTTGATAGACTGCCATGAAAATCACAGGCCTGCTTGCTGAGATTGCAAAGATCAAAAATATATAGGCTCATATACTATCAAATCATAATATTTTCAGGTTATACATATAATTTGATTTTCAATTACACGCGCGTGTGCCGGCCTTGTTCAATAATACGTTGTCGAAGCAGTAGGTTTGTTGATCACGTCAGTCAAAGCACCTTTAATAGTAAGTAAGGCAGTGGCTCTTTGGTTATTGCTCTGGTCTTACAATATCAGGGTCGTCAGTTCAAATCCGCCATTCGGCAACTTTTTATCAACGATTTTTCTTATTTTTTTTTAATATGAAGCAGTAAATCATTGTTAATTAACAAAAGATATCGTTTGATCATGTTAATAACAGAAATTAGTAGACCTTGTGTCTTTTCGAAGCTAAATCAATTTAATATTGAATATATTGCATGCAATGCCACGAGTTTGACCGGCCACACCTTGACGGCGTTATTTTGTGAACACCACATTAGTGTTGTATATATTGCAATAAAGATTTATTAATTCGAACCGAACGCGATCCGATCGTATCGGGTCAGATTCGGTTTGATATTTTAGGTCTTTGGATCGGATCGGATTTCAAGTGATTTTTTATGAATAGTTTCAGATTTCGATATTTGACTGAATATTTGTAATTTATAATAATTAATGTGTTCTGGCTTCCTTTCAGCACATAAAATAAAGTTTTTTCTATGTAGATATAGCTACGTTAAATTATACATTTCAATCGACTCAATTGATGTGAAATAAATTAAATTTTTATTAAAGGAAATTTTTTAATTTTCCGTTTCAATAAATTCTGAATAAATATGCATATCACGAATCTGGCAAAAAGAGTTGTTTTCGTTTTTCTATCAAAATAATTAATTTAATCATAATCGTCTTTTCTTTCATTCGACATCTGTAATGTATTATAAATAGCCCGAAGAAATATTGACAACAAGATGTAACATAATATCAATATCGAATTAGTATAGCGATTTATTATAGAATTTTATTTCATTTTAAAAGAATGTTGATGCTATTATTCTGGAAAATTTGATAACAAGAAGCACTATGAGGCCAACTTTTCACATCTTTTTTTTACTTAAAAAATTTTTCTTTCAACGAACTCTTAGTATTTTGATAGACTGCCATGAAAATCACAGGCCTGCTTGCTGAGATTGCAAAGATCAAAAATATATAGGCTCATATACTATCAAATCATAATATTTTCAGGTTATACATATAATTTGATTTTCAATTACACGCGCGTGTGCCGGCCTTGTTCAATAATACGTTGTCGAAGCAGTAGGTTTGTTGATCACGTCAGTCAAAGCACCTTTAATAGTAAGTAAGGCAGTGGCTCTTTAGTTATTGCTCTGGTCTTCCAATATCAGGGTCGTCAGTTCAAATCCTCCATTCGGCAACTTTTTATCAACGATTTTTCTTATTTTTTTTTTAATATGAAGCAGTAAATCATTGTTAATTAACAAAAGATATCGTTTGATCATGTTAATAACAGAAATTAGTAGACCATGTGTCTTTTCGAAGCTAAATCAATTTAATATTGAATATATTGCATGCAATGCCACGAGTTTGACAGGCCACACCTTGACGGCGTTATTTTGTGAACACCACATTAGTGTTGATATATTGCAATAAAGATTTATTAATTCGAACCGAACGCGATCCGATCGTATCGGGTCAGATTCGGTTTGATATTTTAGGTCTTTGGATCGGATCGGATTTCAAGTGATTTTTGATGAATAGTTTCAGATTTCGATATTTGACTGAATATTTGTAATTTATAATAATTAATGTGTTCTGGCTTCCTTTCAGCACATAAAATAAAGTTTTTTCTATGTAGATATAGCTACGTTAAATTATACATTTCAATCGACTCAATTGATGTGAAATAAATTAAATTTTTATTAAAGGAATGATTGAGATGTATTGATTAATGCTACATCGTTTCAATGCGTATTGTGTCTCATGTTCTCCTCCAGAGTTCATACTCCGTATTATACAGAGATAGTCAGCTTAGTCAATTGTTTAATTATAAGTGATCTGAAAGTTTTATCATAAAAGGTCCATTATGGACCACACTCATTGCTAGTATATAGATAGTAAGGTAATCGGATATTGTAATTTATTTCAAAATATTTTGTACGACAGTATAATATATCGAGTCAGTCTTGCCTGATGATTGCCAATGGTGTGAAACTGGAGTAGCAAGAATTTGTATGTCTCTTTCTTGATTCAATATTTTATTTGGTAAATACATAATTAGATAGTAAGATGCTTGGTAAGATGGATGTATGGCTTAACTCAAACTGATTGAAGATCGAATCAATTGATATTGTCACCTCTTGACTGATTTGATTTAATTGTGTTGTACGTTTATGCTCTGCATTTATGTTCTGTTCATTCACTAGACTTGTGTTTTTCCGCTGCTAGCGGCAGATAAATGGCAGGAAGGCAGATCACCAACCCGTAGTCTCATTCTGATGCTCGAAAAAAACAATTTCCTCCTCAAAAACCTCCATTTCAGCTCTCCCGTACAGACCTTTACAGGACTAAATGAAAGGAGAGTGATAAATCGCTCTCCTCAAAATGCTTAGGAGAGCTGTAGGAGAGTGATTTTGGAAAAATCCAATATCAATTTTCATTAACAACTGACATCAAAAAGAGCAGATTTGGCTTGTTAATCAATCAATGTACGATAGTTTTTGCAAAAAAATAAAATAATTTACTGCAGTCAACAATTTAAAAAACATTATTGTTAAAATAATATTTTTACTTTTTGTGAAAAAAATTGTTTATCCAAACACTTTGTTTTGTTCAAAAAATTCTACGTTTTTTTCAAAATTAATTTTTAAAATGCACTCCATTCGTTAAACTCTTAGCTGATAGGGCTACAAGGTTAAAAAAAAGTTTAAAACGAGAGAAAAATCTACTAAAAACGCACGCGACATAAATTGTAAACAACATCATTCTATACGATTAACATTATTCAAATCTATTGTTTGAAAACAATAGCGCATGCATTCCCATAACAACGCGATCAAATTTCACGCCGTTAGTCAAGTGAAACTAGGATTGACGGTCGAGTGGAAAAGACGTAGACAAAGTTTTACATTTATATAATTATACACTGCTGATTAAATCATTATATTTAATTATTTATTAGTTTGAATTAAACTGTCTTCAGTTTGGCTAAAGACAATACATTTTCTTACCAATTTTACTTCAACGTCAAGAAAACCACGTGCTTAATTAAACTCGTTTGACCGTTGGATTATTTAGATTTTTCAAAACAGTTTTGTTTGAAATTGATCCGATACAGTTTTGATAATTTGTTTACCAACTAATTGGATAATTATTATATTATTATGAAATCCGAAAGGTGTATCAATTGTTGTAAAAAGTTACACTATTATTTTGTCAAGGCGCTCTATTAAACGCTCTCCAAAAGTGTTTCCCGTAAAGGTCTACCCGTAAATCTCTCCGCGTCTTCCGTATTCCGCGTTTAAGACCTGCTGCGGCAAAGGTCTAGAAGGCCAATTTGCAGTAGGCCCAGGCAATGTCTACGAGATCTCGGTGACGGCAGCACCAAACAAAGTTGGGATGGGGTGGCAACTGGACAAATTTGACTTTGACAAAATCCATTATTTCAGCAACAATTCTGAAGGGAATGACAGAAAACTCATGTTTAGCGGCCAATATTTGATGAAAACTGCAGCCACAGGAGAGACAATGCCAGCTGCCATGCTTTGCAGACCGGCAATAGGCAATAGCCTTTAATCTACCCCATGTTCTGCTTCATGAAACTGAGATTCGCGGCACATGGGCTAGAGAAACTTTTCATTTAAAATCATTGCCCATTCCTGAAAACTCGAATGCCCAATCAGATGCTAAGGATTTCAACCTTGGGTCATGTGAGGGTATTTTGTTGTTATAGGATCGTACATAGACAGTGAGGTGTGAAGCAGATCCAGACGTAAAATTGCAGCTTGACAAAGTTACTAGTTTTGCAGTCAATCTCTTCTTATTTTTTTTCCCACATAAATTCCTTTAGCATCTGTGCCGACGGGTTTAGCTTGGCATTGACTCCCGTGTAAAATGAGTGCTTTGCTAAGAACTGGATTATATCATGAATATTCTAGCATGGTTTCATGATAAACAAAATAATATTAGGAAGACGACAAGCAACAATTCTGAGGTTTGTGATTCAATGATTCAATGTTTCAGTGCAGTCACAAATTTTTAATAATGACAATTTATTTGATCATTCATTTATGTATCGCAGCAGCAGGAGAATCACAAACAGCCAAACAAAACACAAAAAGAGAAATACCATCATTAACCAATTTGTAACACATGCAAATTTTCATCCCTGATCATACCACGATAATATTTGGCTATAGTAGGTTATACATTTTGCTCAATAAATGCCGTAAGGGTTTGCAATGAGACTATCATAAATGTAGGGTGCCCTGCAAATCTTCTCTCTTGTGACTCTTTTCACTGCAGATGTCCAACGTCATACTTTTCAAGTAGCAGGAGCAACACTTCAAATAACCTTTTTAGCATTTCGAAATATGAAATCGATTGAACAACCAACATGACATGGCAGGTGTGCAGGATTATTTATAGCAGCTTTTGTCTTCACGTTTGATTTCACCATCAAAAGTTCAAAACAAAAGATACATGTCACATTGTACGATTTATCATATCGTGTAATACAGGATTATTAGCACGGATGCATTTTGATTGAGTCAAGGTTATCTCAAGGCTAGTGCTATACCAGCAATACATCTTTTTCGTTTAAATAGGCTTTAGTCTGCACGCAGGCTATGAGTTTACCGTGTTGCTGGGTTCAATGGGCAGAGTTGGATTTGGGGGATACCTTGCAAGTACCGTAATAGCAAGTAATAAGCTGGGCAAACTGTAAAATGATACCTTTTGATTCGATATGAAAAGTGCTAAACAAAAATAAATCAGCAAACCAAGTAAAAACATAGATCGACACACAGTGATTAGAATGATACTACTTTCAAACATTTTGATAGAGAATTCAAAGAGTTATTAATGTACATATGTTTTAAGCAACTCTCTTTTAAATGTTAAGATGTATGCAATTTCATGTAATTTATCTACTTGTAATCTTTGTTAGGTGGAATTTTGTCTTTAATATCAAGGGAAGCTATCAAAGCCACAGAAATGTCTGATCACGAAGATGACAATAGCCAGAATGTAAGCAGATAATAAAATGATAAGCATTTGTATTGTATAGGCCTAGTAGCCTGCCAACCTACTACAATCCCTGCGATATGTTCAAAGGTCATGAGTTTATGAATGTGAAATTGCCCCCAAAAGTTCAAGAACTGTTCACATTCATGTTCATGAATTGATGAATTTTTTCACAGTAATTTAATTAACCCTCAAATAGAATTTCTGAATTACATTGAAACCTGTCTATAATGGTGACTATAATGGCTCTATGATCCATAAAGTACGTACTCAGTCAGGGTCCGACAAAAGGTTCTGCCTTCTGGAATACTAGAGGCATTTCAACATTTTCTTCTGAATTTGTTGTTGAGGTTTGACCAATAAATGATAAAAATTTCAATTTTCTTCCTAATTTGCTCTAACCTTCCAGAATCTAGGATTGCATGATTCCAATTTTTGCTGGACCCCTTGTAGTCAGTTTAAGTGTGAAGGGGAGTATTTGTGAGAGGGGGGTGTCAATCATCGTACCGTATGTTACTGTCTCTTTAAACACTTGTTTTGAGAGGTAATATGTCTATGCTATTAGTTATCATTTTGTAAATAATTAGACTGCTTTTGAGAGCAAAGAAGTTCATATAAATTGTAAATTACCTAAGAAGACCATATCTTATTTTAATAATTTCGTTGAAGGACATTATCAATTGCTGCTTTAAGGGTTCATTTTGTTTTAACAAAAACTTAAACACAGCAAAAACAAAATTCTTTAAAACGGGGGGAGGGGATGACAGATATTTTCAGCACGTACTGAGGAGAGGGAGTCATCAAGAAGTGCGTACAGGGAATATGGAGTATCAAGTATTGTATTGGAATATTTACTGAGGACATACTTTATGGATGACGCCTCAAGAATATTGATCATTAATTGGAGGTTATTTGTGAAATTCAATAGAAATTGACATGGGTATCATTATGAAGTGACCACTATAGACAGGTGGCTACTATGTGGGACGACCTTTAAACACAGGTCTCACTGTATCAATAGCTTTTCCAGTGCACCTGTCAGGGTCTGATGAAAGTGGGTATCGTAGATTCCGCTAGATTTCCGGAAGGCGAGAGCAAACTCAGAAGAAAATTGATAATTTTCTTATTTATAGGTCAAACTTCAACAAAAATTTCAGAAGAAACTGTACAATATTGTTTAAGATTCCAGAAGGCTAAGCCTTTTGTCGGACACTGGCATCCCTCAAATGACATCACAGCTTCTAGACACCTGGGAAATAGCCAGACATTAATGCGTCAGACCAGTTAATTTGCCACAGTTTAACTAGAGCTATCTATTTACAAGAGTTTGGACACTCTTTCATATGCCGCTCTCATCTCCAATTGGACAGATGTCAGTGATATGGTTTTATAGACACGATTTTCAGTCCATCAATCCCAGGCTCATTAAATTTGAACAGAGTGCACAAAAATAATATCATGAATTCGAAGAACTGTTTGTTCAAAGCAAAAACTTGTTTTCAATGGAAGAAAAATGACGATTTTCAAGCCCCAAAAGTTGCATGTCCCAACTCTTATAAATAGATGAAGAGCAAGATAATTTAGGTCTGTGTTTTTAACAAGCAAGTTTGCCCTGATGCCTGGGAAATTAATTGATTTTGACACTTGCCATTTGTTACCTTCCCGGTTGCCTTCAGGGGGAAGGCAATGGTTTTTGTGTCAATCTTCTAGTGCATGTAAATGTGCTTTCAATTTTAAAGTATTTCTATGATGTGTGCAGCCTCTTGTATTTCAACTATCCCAGCTGTTACATATACAGTCAAACCTGTTGTAGCAGTCACCTCTATACTCTATACAGCAGCCACCTGTCTGTAGTGGTCACTCTTGGTATGTCTAAAATAATATTTTCTATTGGATCAACCCTGTATATAAAGACCACCTCTCTATAGTGGTCAATGTATATGTACCTCTCATAGCTATAGCTTGCTGCTATATGCAGATGTACTTATATCTGGTGTATATTTATATGTAAAAAGCTTGTTATTATAAACATGTGGAAATTAGTCCATTTTATTTAGAAAAAGAGAATTATTAACAACATATTTAACTGCCTGACATAACACGCTGATTTAATTGCCTGACAGAGGACTCCGAGTGGACCACACCAGTGTTTTTATGGGTCTGGCTATGAAAATAGATTGCTTAGATAGCTAGTATTTTTCGATTAATTCTATAACATTTCTCGACCTATGCATATTTATTTGATGGCCAGAAATCTACAAAATTTATTTTTAGTTTCGATAATATAACAAAATATATTCCAATGTATCACAAAGTACTAAGTAATTAATTCCACATAAAGATCGAATGTCCATGTTATATATGGATTTATAAAATGAAAAATATATATAACTTTCTTTCCCAAGAACTTTTTTTTCTTTATGTTGATATTTGCAAGATTTGATTGAACATTTGAAGATCACTTTTGTTAAAGTGTATATCCCGGATATTGGGAGATTGCTTCTTTAGATAGAGAAAAATGTTCTATCAGTACATGTTCTCCTTGTATTTTTACTTTGCGCAAATATTTCCCCCTCAAAAATTCAATTACGTTTTTGTGTCTCACTCTTTTTCCTCGAACAGGAACCCACTTATTTTCCACAAGAGAGTTTACACCGGAAAAAACACTAAACATTTTACTTATTTGTCTCTAAATAAAAAACCGCTAAACCAAATGAAAATCTGCTTTCGGAATGAAATTTTCAACGTTCAGCTGAAGATTTAGAGCTATATTTGATCAATATTCAAGATCCAGGTAAAGAGATATAAGCCTCTAAAGTCAAACGTTTTTAGTTTTGGAATTTTCTCACTCAAGTTCTCACGCGATTAGCATTTGATTTGGTTTAGCGGTTTTTTATTTAGAGACAAATAAGTAAAAAGTTTAGTGTTTTTTTCCGGTGTAAACTCCCTTGTTGAAAATAAACGGGTTCCTGTTCGAGGAAAAAGAGTGAGACACAAAATTAACCCAAAATCGTCACTTTGACTGCATTTTTGAAGGAGAAATGATCGCGTAAAATAAAAACTTAAGAAGATCAGGTACGAATAGAAAATTTTTCTCTATCTAAAGTATATTTATATTTTTCTCTATCTATCTATCTATCTAAATTTTTCTCTATCTAAAGTAAACACGTTATCACATTGCAAAATTTTTGGCTATGGTTAATCAGTTAATCATTGCAACAATATCTTTAAATTAATTACTTATTTACAATCAATTTATCACACATTAATTATCTTCTTATTCATGTATTATATATATTACTTAGGCCACATGTTAGTGAGGGTGCAAACTCTCCTTTGTTCTTGCCTGTCATTTTTTGGCAAATAAATGAATGAATGAATGAATCTAATTAAGCAATCTCCCAATATCCAGGATATACACTTTAATGGAATGGTCTATATTTCTAATGTACCTATTTTATGTTGGCATTCTTTTTAGATGAGGATTTAATTTTATTTCAAAAAAATATAGCTCATATTTAACTACATAGTCTAAAACAATGAGTATAACTATAAAAGGCTCAATCATCCCATCACGATTGGGAAGTTAGTTCAATCATTTCCAGAAATGTTATAATTGGTAATATAACGATAAGCATGTATGACAGTCTACAGTATGAGATGATGTTGATCGGGCAATAAGAAAGCCGTAGACTGATCGTGCAAAGCAAAAACACAATAACAGCATATACAAATAGAAAATGTTTTCTCTGTCCAAGAAGCAAACTCCCAATAACCTGAGCTATACACTTTAAATAGAGATAGCTTTGTAGCTTCCAGCCTATTCATACAAAGACATAATTTTACCTTCAATATTTCGACTGGAATTAGAATTTCCAAGCACTTGAATCCTCCAATTATATTGCAGGATCACGTTCGATTACAAAGTAATATTTTAGATTAATTGGTAACCAAGATTTTCCATCTCAAAGGCATAAAATTGACCAGCAGCCTTTGCGGTCGGTCTTCAAATATGAAATGATTCACTACACTACTTGAAAAATGGCATTTACTTTTTATGTTTGAGCCCACAACGCGTGTTAGTCAATTTTATGCCTTTGAAAAATTAATGAAAATATGATGAAAATCTTCAGAATTGAGACATTGTGAAAAATATTTGAAATTGTTGTTAAAGCGGGAAGTTGAAGCGACATTACTTATAGCTTTGTATAATTGCCTGAATTATACTAATTTATACTAATTTGTGTGCTACATTTCAGGAGAACAATGATTCTATCAACAACTTTCCAGATGAGCCTACATGTGTATCAATCTTCAACACAAGTCAACAAGAATTAAACGGAAAAAAGTCTTTACTATCATTACCAGTTTTTTTTTCATCATTCATAAAATTAGGTGGTGATCAAACGGACACTCCAGAAAAGATTACAGAAAAATCTAATGTTGTTATTACAACAATTTTATCTAATAGCTGGTTATGCTCATGGGATCATAATCAAACATTATCAAATGATGTTTACGAATGGTGTTTTGAACAATTATGTTTCAGTGAAGATATTCTCATAAGTGGACATTGCTATGAGTTTCTTCTTTCTGCTAATCAATGGAGATGTTTGGTAAGTACTTTATGACTATAATGGAGCCTTAGTATAGGGGTTAGTGCGTTGGACCTCAGCGCGCTGGGTCTTAGGTTCAATCCCTTGCAGGAGATATACTGATTGGCGCCAGGAAGGGCATCTGGCTATGAAATGCACACAAACTTCAAATACTAACCAAAATTAACCAACCACCCTTGTGAAAATAGCTGAGAGCTTACCCGATTTGTGAATAAATGATAAATCAAAAAATTTATCTACAATACTGTAACAACTTAGCAAGCGAAGTACAGTAAAACTTGCTTAATTTCCCTCTTATGGGAGTCAGAGCGCCACTACTCTAAATCGGCAGGGTTCTCTGGGCAACTTGAAATTCACGAAAAGATGTTCATAAAAATATACTAGACACTTTCCCGTTTCTTGTTTTATAGTCAAATTCTATTGCAAATTTTTTTTAAATATTCAATTTACATTGCATGTTTGACGGCCACCACGTTCTTAGTATTTTGTGAAACTATGTAATATGTGAGCGTCACAGTCTTTGATTCTTTTGTTTTCTAATGATTTTGCGAATCCGTGGAAGGACGACGAAAATAACAAACATACCTATGAAATCCTGACCGTAAACTGATTTGTAATAAAAACAATAAGTAATAAATCCTTTTCTTTCGTTCAAACCTTGTTTATATACAGCACTTTTTCAAATGAACTTACATAATGTTTATTGTATACAAAGTCAGTATAATAACAACAATTAAGATAAAAAGTTGTACTATTCGAAGGGTGTTCATATTATACAGTTAAGATGTTTTAACATAATGATGCTATAGAAAAGGAATTGTAGGCCTACTATTTAAGGCATTGTTGAATATGCGTGAGTCATGTGGAACAAATGAGCGTTCTTAAACAGCTACTCTAGACTTTTTTTATATCTACTGAAGTTTTGTGACGTAAGTCTTGAGCAATGGTGTCACCCTTCATTGGTTGTATAAGCTGATTTAAAGCATGTTGTTCTTTTCCTTTTGCTTTGTGAAATGTTCTCTTTTGAATCTAAAATGTTATTTATATTCAGCGCTATGACGTAATGCTTTAGTCTGTTGCTTATTTGATGTAGTTTGTTTTTGATAAGTAGCCTACTACAACTAGTTATGATGTATGACGTTACAGAAAATATACCATGTTCCATATCCGTATTGAATTCACAGTAATATTATAGAGTTAACAAAATATTTATGTTTTTTATGGCTGTCCCCCAACTCCTTCAGTTTTCTCAATCCATGTATTTCCTAGTAAGACTTTTTCACAGTGTTTTCCACATGCTTGTTAATGATAGCTTGTTATACAATTGTATTTCTTCTTGCATGTTGCGAATTTGGTGCAATTTTGAAGTGTGGTTGATTACTGTGAGACCGTATGCGTATTTAACACACGGTGTTGTTAGTAACATCATACAGATCATTTGGGACAATACTGAAATACCTAGGTCCTGTCATTGTTCCTTGAGTCAATCCTCTAGATTTTGGTAACCATTTCTCATGATTTCCATTAATTTTTACACATTGTTTCCTTTTCAATAAAAATGATAATATCCATGGGAGGAAGCAATGGTTTTTTTCTGTAAGTATGTAAGTAATGTATCTTCGTTCATGATATTTGGTAGATGCTGTGCTCAACAGATTCAAACGCTTTGACTCTATGACACACATACTGTGGAGGGTTCTTTATTGAATGTTTACATGTTATCTGTATTTCGCAGTGTCTTGAACTGTTTTCGTTTACCATGCATGAGATCACTCACAAATCAATACTCAATATTGATAAATTCAACAATATATTAATTATTCGGTTTCTCTGAAAGAGATAACAATACAGTATTTAACTTGATATCTTTATCTATATCTATAAATGTCAAAGTCTGTGTGTGTGTACTCGTGCAATCGCGACTATGAATTTGTTTTTCGTTTTTCTCTGTCAATTGTTACGTAAAAATTTTGAAAAACATATCATTAGAATCAATGTCATTCCGCGAGTTTAATGACACTTATTGGTTTTTTTATATTCCATTCGCTTTTTCCTGCAATTGAAGAAAACATATTTTGTAATCCAACTTTGCGTGACAACAACAAAGCAATTTGTCCTTCTCAATTTCACACAAATCATTGATCATTCTCTATTGTTCACACAATTATTCTATTGTTCTATTGATGAAGTCTGTCAATCAAATTCCAAATCTAAGTAACAGAGACTTGCAGTCTTCGCATGCTTTTCTGGGGATCTCAAGTTTCTACTGCAGTTGAGCCAATTTGTGCTCTATTTTACCATGTTTTCACTGCTGTGTAGTCATTTAATCTAACATGGAATACCTACCAACTACACTGCTAACTTTGCCATTCTTCCCTTGGTTATATTGGTTTTAACTGGTTTGGATGCTTTGGTTTTTAACTAGTAGGACACGGAATTTATCGATTAATTTTAACAGTGTTTCTATCATGACATCTCAAACGGAAATAATGCAGCATTTGTAACCCATGAAAAAGAATGGTATTACCTGAGAACATGTACAATCAAATAACGTTTCAATAAAATAAAAACATTAACTTCTATTTTGAATTTCATCCAAGAATTCTCCGATTTCAACCGGGAGTTTAACACGAAATGTAGATGACGAAAATTTTCAAAACATTGAAGATAACTGACTGAAAAAAATGAACAAACGCAAATGAACAAAAACAACATTAATGATATCGTTACAATTAATATCCTTCATTTTGTAAAGCTTTTTGGGCATTTTTTATCGATAAAGCCTTATTAGATTTGTAGTATGTCACTACTGCGTTCACAATAATGATAATAAGTTAGTTATTTGAATAGGGCTACATTCAACAAATACGGTGCACATTCATATTTGGTAAACCCTTTATCTCGAATCCTCAACATCACAATAATTTGGCCTAGGTGCTTGGTTGGTGGGAGGTTGGCAGCAAAACACAATAGCTAGTTAACCAATAGCAGACCTGACACCACCAACCAAGCTCCAGTCACACTGCTAAGTCAGTGGAATTCCTAGTTATACTTACCTTTGTCAACCAACAAGGGATGGGAAGGGAGGGGGAAAAGTAAATAATAAACAGCGTAAAATATCAGCAGCAAATAAATTAACCACATCAACAAATAACAATAGCAACATCATTAAAATGGTGTTAATATACAAACTAGACACCATTTGTTGGGATGAATGGCTTTGACACAACAGATCATAGGACACATACAGTCACAGATCAAACAAACCACTCAATAAGCATAAACTCCTCATTAACTTTCCTAAACCATTCAGCGGTGCGTTGAAGCAAAGAAAGAACGATAAAGTCCTGAACTACACTGATAAATGGCGTAATCTAGGGTCCTAGGAAGTAGGAACTGACAGAGTCATGCTGTGTGCTCAATTCAGCAGCACCAAACCTTACCCTCCAAGGTGCTTGGAGGAGGGTCAGGGATGACTTGACCTCCCACCAAACATGCCCAAGCACCGATTGAATATTTGAAACAGAAAAACAAAGATCGATGAAAACAAAAACAAAAAATGTATCAATTCACTGAAAAAGAGCATATTTGAATCTGCTGGTATATAATAAACCAGGGTTGATTTTCAGGGCGGTATACTAAGAGAGTATGCTTTGGCATACAGCTTTTGATTTTGTTGAGTGTTGAAATTGGCAAGCAACAACAAAATCATTGGAAAAGTGATACCTAGTGCTGATGCAAATCACTTGCAGATCACGGAAATATGCAAGTAGCAAAAGGAGGCTCTTTCTCCCACAGCAACAATGATCAGAATGTCAACTTTCCTGACAAAATATGAACTTTTGATTCAAATTATGAACTTTTGGTTGATTGTGTCAGATCTGCATACATGGTTGAGAAATGTGCATGTAGAAAAATAGCTTAGATGCCACTGACAACTCATTGCCAATGAGTGCCTGACAAGAAAAATTGTATGTGAATATGACACTTCAATAACGTATTTTTACCGATTTGCAACATGTTGGCCCTGTTTATTAATGAATTTCTGAATTTTAATTCCATGCTAATTGAGAAGAATGTGTACAGGCCCCATCCTCGGACTTTAAGTACCAGTATTGAATGTAATCACAAAAAAAAAATCTAATTTGAAGTTTGAAAGGCAGTTGTAATTTTGCACAATCCATTACGATTGCATGAAATGAGCTTTCTTTCTAAACCGAAGGAAAATGTGACTTTCTATTCTGTTTTAGTAGCATGCATCTGCTAATTTACGAAATTTTAGTGATTTTAATTTTCATGACGTCATCATTAGATAATGTGCAGACACGACAAAAGATTCAATCGTTTTCAGATATGACGAAAACACAGGTAGCACCTTTGGCAGAATGAAACCCTTCGAACTTACGCCTTTCATGTGCTCAGGCTAAGAAAAATATCAGCAAACAAGCAGCAATCAATAATAAAAATAGCAAATAACTTGACAAAAACAGCAGCAACAGCTGGAAACAATAACAGCAAGCAGCAATTAACTCAAACAGCAATTAATAATAAAAATAACAAATAACTTGACAGAAACAGCAACAGCAACTGGATAACAGTAACAGCAAGTAGCAATTAACTCAAACAGCAATCAATAATAATTAAAAACATAGGGCTACATAGGGCTACATTCAACAAATACAGTGCACATTCATATTCGTAAACATTTGTTATTTTTATTTGTCAGTTCAAAATATAATTATCACTTCAAAATATGATTATGAGTATATTTTCTATATTTGCACATTCTGTGTAGATTTCGCCACTTCCCGTACACTTCCCATACTAAATGCTTCCAAAAGTAGTAATGCAGTAACTAGCACAAAATTGTTCCGGCTTACTTATAACTGTTACCCTTTCTTAAAACGGAGGATTACAAATTGTACTCATGTATGAATAAACCTTTTAAAAACGTACTCTGAATGGATCAACCCAGAAGCGCTGGTCACTCATTGGTAGTATATAAATAAATTCAACCTGTAAAACACAAAATATATACATTTACCTTGTTTGGCTTATACACTCTCTCACAGTTCACACACAACTAATTATAGAATTACGGGGTTACATTTAACTATCATAGAAACAATTAAACTAAAACAATAAACGTGACAAAGAACAGGAAGATCTACGGTTACGCTTATTTAACTCAAAACATTGAGGATTGATGGGATTGCAGTTTCAAATGAGCTATTCTTTGTAAGCATGTTGATGCTTTCCTATGCCTTTCTAATCGTTTGTTTGATTCTTCTATCTACAACCTCCTTTAGCCCTTTAGCTGGTACGTCTGTAACAGTGGCGGAATGTAGTTCAGTAGCTGCATCAACAATCTTGACTTTGAGCAATGATGATATGGGGCAATTATGATATGATATCTTCTTTCCATTTGTTTGAGAATGTATTTTAAACTATATCTCCATATGGCTACTATTGGTTTTGAGAGTAAATTTGAATATTCTTCCATAGCCACACAGGGAATGTTCCACCGCTTTTCTTTGTGTTTGCTTTAAGTAAAATGTCTAATACCTCCGTTTCACATTGTAACATTGAGCAAGGACATGGCTTAGGTTGAACAGATGGGTTCCATATCTGGTCATCTTTATCCAATGTGTACATTTTTGCAAAGAATCATTCCTATTGTAGAATATCAATCCATTGTTATGATTAGATTTAATAAAAGCATTCGATGGAAATAATAATGTTACACAGAAGTATTGGTTCCCTTTCAAAGACTTTAGTGCAGAACACTTTGTTGAGAATAGACACAGAAGGATTTCCTGCCCAATGAGTGAATTCAGAATTTTCTTCAGTGTCAAATTCTGCTGGACTTGAAAAAAATGTAAGCAACCTCTTTCATACTGATACTGATCAGTAGGTTAAAAATGGGCATTCTGCCGATATGGGCGTGGCTTAATGAATTTAATGGGTCTTTAATGACCTGGTGTAATTGGTGTACCTGGTGTAGTACAATGGCTCTTCAAATTAATCATCTGGCACAATTCAATGCACTTTTATTTTAATTAATGGGTCTTTAATGACCTGGTGTAATTGGTGTACCTGGTGTAGTACAATGGCTCTTCAAATTAATCACCTGGCACAATTCAATGCATTTTTTTTTTAATTTCCCTGTTAAGTACCTGGTATAATTCAATACCTAATGTTTATTGTTTTAAATACTTAATAAGGTAGGTAAATTGATGTCATCACATTTGAATACAGACATCCACACTGAGTTGATCTATTGTTTTATTCATATGATTTATCAAACTTTAAGATGGCAAGTAATTATATTGAAATTCATTCTAATGATGGTATTATAGACAGTAACACTTCAAGCAAAGACCTTTTTCAGAATAAATATGTCAAAGTTGAAACAGTTTCAACGAGTATGGATTTTAATTCATTAACAAATCAATTATTGAAGGAAGAGAAAGGACCTACACCTCATCCTCGACCAGTCAGACGAATCAATGTTCGAACTACAAAGAGAAATCATGATGCTGAATTGAAGAGAAGGGCTGTGGATTATATTCAACTTGGGATGTTGCAAAGAATTCAGATAGGACCAAGAAAAGTAAAAGTGACATAAAACTACCAAAATGGATGGAGGAGAGTCAAAAACGTTTCAAGAAAACAGATGAAAATGTAGCTATTGTAAAACGAATTCAAAACTTCAGAGAAAAAGGTATAGAAAATCTGACTCTACATACCAGTGCACACATTGATCAAAAAAGCAAATCTATTTACATTGTGCATTGGAGCAGGGAAAAGAAAACAATAGCATCATGGGAGAAGACAAAGGTAGAGGAAAGCAATCTACCTCATCTACTATTATTATAAACGAAGAAAAACTTGATGATGTTATTGATGTTTTATGTGTGATGAAAAATTCAATCAGAGAATACAATAATAAGGTTAGGCTATGGTTATATGGACGCACCGAACTCAATTGATTCATTCATTCGAATTAAATCTCATGATAGCGCGCTTCGTATAACATCATTCGGTTCATCAACATTCCTCAAAAAACATTAAGTGCGTCAAGCTAGCTCCGCACTTCAAGCCTTGACGTGAGGAGCTCTTCTCCGTGAATCAAATTCATCGCCGCGTTATACGAGCGAGCTATCATCGCACCGGACTAAATACATTCCACTCACGGTGCCGTGACTGAGCTCCTATATTTACCTTATATTGCAAGAAACCGGGGGATGTACAAATCATAAATCATTTTAAAGAATGTTTCCATGGCAATGCGATGGAAAGAACATCGCTTTTGGGAAGTTGTTATGGTGACTTGTTTATATGATTGAAAGATGGCTGACAGGGAAGCTGATGTTTTCCAAAATCATGATTTAAAACATTTAAAAACGCTTTCTTCTAGTCAATCACAATGCATCTGCACTAGAATTGGGGTCGCTTTTATCATAATACGTTATCTAAATGGAAATTCGCATTCAATTTGCTCTGAGTACTATGCTTTGCTAGAACAAAAACTGTCTCCCGTAAAAATGCTTGCAAACCTTCGAGATTACTACTTCATACAAGTTTCAAACTATAGATAGGCAAAATAGAACGGAAAAATCGCTGAAAATGAAAAATAATGCAAACAAAACCCTCTGGTTTCAAGCCATGCTGCATAATTCCAAGAAAACTACTTCCTATCACGTGACATTTTGGCCAGTTTTTAAAGATCGTCGACATTTGATTCGTCTGTATAACCCCAAATGCGAATTTAATGCTATTCGGTGTCGCATCTAATTCGAATTGAGTTCGGTGCGTCCATATAACCCTAGCCTTAAAGAAATTCCAGTTCTTACAATCAAACCTGAAACAATCACAACTACTCTAAGCAAAATTATCAAACATGAACCATTATTGAATGTAACAACAATAGACACAACGAACATACCATTACATAATTTTGAATCCAACCCAAATATGATTGATCGAGGGGCTCTGATGAGGCAAATCTTTATTGGAATAATGCTACCTAATGTTGAATTGGCAGCTAGCAAGTATTGTAGTGGGTGTAGAGATGATAGAATGCTACCATGTCAAAAAGACCATGATGTATGCTGCTATTGGCAACCAAAAGATAGAGTTGAAATTTGCATTGAAGATTTACTCAACCTTGTTGACATAGAAGAGGCAAATAAAGAGCTATATAATCGATTGGTGTCACTTTCGTCTATTCCATTGAATACTGCTAATGAATACATAAGTAAGGCTAGCCTATTAGCTAATCAAGAGTGGTATCGAAAGTTACAAGATGAGCTTATATGTGCCTATATTCATAAATGTTCACAATATTGATAAAAAAACAAAACATTTTAGTATGAAATAAAGATTTCTTTTTTTATTTGTATGAATAATAAAACAATATTCAAAATTATGATCATGTAAAATGTTTTTTTTTAAAATCTTTAATACTTAATCTATCAGGTGATCTGATTATATACTGATAGATATTAACATGGAATAATAATAGTAAAAAGTTTATAATAATAATAAAAAAGATGCAAATAGAAGCATTGAAACATTACTTCTTATTTTATGTATTATCATCATCAATCAAATAAATATATATATATATATTTATTCCAACACTATTGTTTTGTTGAATAGTGTCCATAAAGCAGAGTTGAGTAGCCATCATCAAGCAAATACCTTTTGTCATCATATGCGGCTAGTGCTCTTTTATTAATATTAACAGTATGTAATGAATGGTTGAAGCTGCGAATTTGTGTCATACTACGTGAAATTGTAACCCCATCAAACAAGCACGTTTTATAATCATCAAAGGTTAAGGTTTTTTTAACAGTCGACGTTTTAACACCTTTCGCTCGCTTAACCTCTTCTCCATTACATTTGTAAGCATACATTTTTGCCCTAAGACCTACGAAAGCTTCCATTGGT
The DNA here is from genome assembly GCA_916610825.1 of Haliclystus octoradiatus. Lineage (NCBI taxonomy): Eukaryota > Metazoa > Cnidaria > Staurozoa > Stauromedusae > Haliclystidae > Haliclystus > Haliclystus octoradiatus. The sequence continues at coordinate 6,429,535 of OU744452.1, forward strand.
ACACCGTTCAATTCATCCTTGAAAAACCCAACAACCTTTTTATTTGTTGTTGAGTAACAAGGATGATCTGAAGGATATCCACTGAAATCAAACCGATCCTCTCCACTCTTAAGATCAGCATATAAATCATTTGTAAAAATCACATATGCTAAACTATCCGTATCTGTGAATAAGAGTTTCGATTGATTTCCGGGATATCTTTGCTTGATTTACTTATAATGGAAGTCAGTCATCAACCACTTAGACAATTCCAACACACAAAATCCATCATAGACAGGTCGATCCAAGAGAATCTCAGGTTTCACACGCTCAACAGCACAGAGATTTTCATGAAAAATTCTACAAGATTTGAAAGTTGGTTGTGCTGCCAACTTTTTCATTTTTCGAGCTGATGAAACAAGATCAATGTTGCGTCGATCCCTGAGATTTTCAAGAAGCTTACCATAAACACTGTTATTAAATAGTTTGTGAAGGGTTTTAGTAAAGTCATTTTTTGCACTAGCACGCTTCTGAGTGTTAAAATCGATGTATTCTTTTAACCATGGCCGCTGTTTGAATGTTAGAACTCGATGAATACCTTTTAAAACCATCCCCAACTCTAGATATTGTGAAAGATTCCGATAATGTATAACATACTTATCTTTATCTTGTAAGTTGGGGATCAGCTTCTTACAGGAATCTTTAATTTTAATAGAGGCTTCATTAATTGGGGATAAGCCATTGGTAATTTGATATAACTCCCTTTGATACTTTGATAACATATCAGGTGATACAACCATTCTCTCTGGTGCAAGTGGAAAGTCAGAATGTGAATCATGACAGCTTTCAGGATAAATCAAATCACATTCAAGAATATATCCATCTTCCGAATTCTCATCAATGCTATAAACATCAAGCAATTCAATTTCATCAATGTCCAACCATCTAAAACCACCAACAGGAAGTGTTTGAGACATTGCCCATCCACAGAGATTGCTAAATGAGAAATATGAAATAAATTATTCCATTAATTATAATAGGTATCATATTTCCGAAAAGATATAATCATATTGTAAACAACTTACTTTGCGTCGAGGTAAATAAGATATGCATTCGGAATTGATGGATCATAATCCGGTGTATCTGGAACATTTGATTTTGCATAGCGATGGTTAATGGAGGCAACACCTCCACGTATGCTCGTTTCAATAAATTGATACATGTCAACATCCGTCAATAATTCTAAACACACCCCAGTCATTTTCAAAGCTGCTGCCCAGGATAGACCAGGCGAAGAATAAAATTGAGCAGGATCTAAATGAAATTCTCGATGACATGTTGTTCTAAATGTTTCAAAAACGTCAGCCAAGAGTAATACATCAGAGCACAAGTAAAAATCATGATAATCGCCAATATTATCCATCCCAAACTCACGGAAGACATTTTGAGCATGTTCATAATCAGCATCAGATACATTTTCACCCGTAACAGAGCTATAGAATTCTTCTTTTGGTGGTAATGATTTTTCTTCAAACCGATCCCATCCATCAACATACTCATATGGATACACACCTTTTCTTTTAGTAAGCGACAGGCGAATGTCTACTTGAGAGGGGAGGGAAATTTCTCTCAAATACTATTCAGTGGTGGAAAGTTGTGAGCTATCCAAAGTATCAACCAATGTACCTAGGCTTGCATTTAGAAATTGTAACGAATCTAAAAATGTTACATCGCCAACCGTAAAGGAAACATACTTCTCCATATTATTAGGAATGATTTGAATTCTACAGTTCGAATGACGGGCTTTGAAAGCTCGAAAGATGTGATGTGCATCATATCCTCTCAGATTGTGTAGAAAGCATGGAATTGTAACACTCTGAGATTTTATGCGATAGTTCAAATTACACCCCCGATGGCTTGCTCCTCGAAAGCTTCTGGTGATGTGGTCGTGATCGGCAACTTTGACACGCCCATCTTTCTCATTCTCAGGACAAGCTGCAACAAATCCACCTTTTTCACATATATGACACCTTTCTTGTTCCTTAAATAATTTTTTTTCAGCGTCAGTTAGATTCATTGGCACGATTTCCTGTAGCTTTTTTCTTAATTCTGCTCCTTTCTTCAAAACATAATCCAGGAAATGCTCCATTGCATCAGGTCCACGATACACGTAGGGTAGATTTTTCAAATTCACTTCCGGATTAGTTGATCTTACTAATACGCCAAATCCACAAGGTACATGATCTTGCGTAATAGTTGTTGAAGATATATTAGGATCACTTGAGCAGTTTGATCGTTTAACTAACAGTGCTTCAGTATCAGCATACATGCAATAAGGAAGTTTTACCTGCTTTTGAAGTTCCTTGAAGTACATTTTATCTTTCTTATTTGGATGGTTCTTTATTGGGAGTTTAACTCTTTGTGCTCCAATCAACTTGCACCTTTCTATATGATTTTCAAGAATTCTGGGTTCAGTGAAGGCTTGAAGACAGTACTCGCAAAAATGTTTCCCTCCATGATGTTTAGAATATTGCGACAATAACCTACTTAATGATCTAATGCATACATAATGGGAGTTAGCAGAATATTCACTGTTAATATCATCATCATCATCATCACTATCATCGTCTTCTGTTAGTAGCATTATATTTACATGTCTTGAATATTTCTCTTTTGAAGCAATACGTAAAGGAATAACCACATTCTTTTCTTTCTTATCTGGGTTACAATTCTTCACATAACCAAACACATGAACACTAATATCATTATTGGCTTCGAAAATCTTAATGTCCTTCAACGGCATAGGAAAAGTCAATCCCTCAAGATTGAGTTCACTTTCACATTGTTTATAATGATGAGGTAAATTCGGATTGAGCTTTCGATCAATATTTTTCAAACTTGCTAGAACAGCCCAAACAAAGCACTTCTCATCATTGTTTTTTACGTTTACAACTGCATGTTTAGTCTCAAGATCCTTTGGGAGAGGAAAATAAGATGAAGCCCGAAGACGATCATATGTGATTACAGTCAAATCTAGATGATTGAAATGATTCAAAATCCAAGACGATCCATTTTGTTCGAATGTCTCCATCTTATGTAGAAAATTGATTATAAGCAAAGTCTAAGAGTGCCTTCAATTGTATCTCATCGTCATCGTCATGTTCAAGTAGTCTAAATACTTCAGTACTGAATATAATTGGTGGTGTAGTGAGTTCTTTCAAATCAGTAACTTTGTGAAACACGGTCGATAATGTGAACAGGAATTTAACACCAGTTTGAACCGAGGCTTCATGTTTGAGAATTGGAATAAACATACTCATAGCTTGCTTCAATCTATTCAATAGATCATCATATCTAATCTGTTCAACAGGTTTTCTAAATAACTGCACAGTACGATCGATGAAATGTTTGATTAATTCTGGAGACTCATTCATTTCAATTGTTAGAGGAGGAAGATCTTCACTATCGTTAATAGAACTTTCAGGAGCACCACCACCTCTTTGCTGTACATTTCTTTCATCATCATTTATTAATCCATTACATCCGTGACTTTGATGGAGTTGCAACCTCTTTTTACGACCATATGATTTCAAACAATGTTGACAGGTGAATGGTTTTGTGATACCATGTGATCGTTGATGATTAATGTATTGAACTTCATCTATAAATTTCATACCACATGATGAACATTCAAAAAATGTCATATCTTGTTGATAAATACGAGCATCGTTGAGAGTAGTTGATGAAGAAACATTTCCAGGTTCGGCTTGACAATGACGAAATAGTGATCGTAGGGTTTGACTAACATCAAAGCTGTTGGACTGTGATGATTCACCTTCAGTTCTGGACTCCTGAAAAGTGTAATAAGAATTAAAGAATAGATATATTTTTGAATAATACAAAAAGCTGAAGTGATACAGTATATATAGAAAAGAAATTGTTTACCTGTTCCATAATTTGTTGACCGGAAAGAGAAGTCTCCAAACCATCTAAATCTCTCAGAGATGATAATACGTTGGCGTAATCATCATTGTTATCAATATTAACTGAATTTTCTACTGCTTGGGATTGAATCATCACTTCATCTCCACATCCATTACTATCGTTATTATCACCAACGACAAAATCTGAACAATTATTTTTTTGTTGATTCAATTCATTAGTCAACTCATTAGCTGCTACACGTAAATTTAATAGATTGCTACAATTTGATGATGTTGATGATTCTATTTCACCATTTCCAAAACTAGCATTGTTATCCTTATAAATAAAAAAAGAACAAAAAAAAATGAGAATCTATAATGCTTTATAGTATCCTTGTGGAAACACATTCCTCATTAGCATTACTTACATTACAGTATGATGATGTAGAATTGTACTCTGGTAGTGCTTCTATTGTTGGTGTTAGATTTTCAAGGCCCAAGAATGATTCGGAAACTATACCTCCATCACAATCATCTTCATCATATATATCCACCCCTTCTATGTTTGTTGGTGAGGTTTCCATTATAGCATCATTATTCATTTGTTGCTGTTGGTGGTGTTGTTGATGTTGTTGTTGTTGTTGTTGTTGTTGTTGTTGTTGTTGTTGTTGTTGTTGTTGTTGTTGTTGTTGTTGTTGTTGTTGTTGTTGTTGTTGTTGATGTTGTTGTTGTTGTTGTTGTTGTTGTTGTTGTTGTTGTTGTTGTTGTTGTTGTTGTTGTTGTTGTTGTTGTTGGTAATGATGTTGTTGATTTTGTTGCCACTGTTGATGGAGATACTGCTGCTGATAATGTAGTGGTGGGAATTGTTGATATTGTTGTTGTTGTTGCCATTGTTGATTTTGTTGTTTTTGTTGCCATTGTTGATATTGTTGTTGATTTTCTTCTAACTGTCGTAGTAATTGCTGTCCTCGTAATTGTTCTTGTTGATGATACCACTGCTGATCATTCCATTGTTGTTGTTGTTGTTGTTGTTGTTGTTCATGTTGATATAGTAGAAATGGAGATTGATGCTGCTGTTGTTGTTGCTGTTGTTGTTGCTGTTGTTGACATTTAATTAAATGATTACGTAGATTGAGTTCTCTAGTGAAATGCTTTTGACAAATTCCACACACAACACTAACTTTATTGTGTTCTGAATCCACGTGTCTATTCAAAGAAAATCTTTTAGTCACTACCCTATCACATTGAGAACAATGATAGTGCTTTGGTATTTTGAGCTATTCCTTTTTCTTCTGATATCAAGTTCAGACTAAAGAAGTGGCTGAAATTAAAACATATAAATAGGTTTTTTTGAATGGACTGGGAAGGAAAAATATCCGAGATAATAATTATCTTATTAATAATGTATTATTCATTTCTAAATATGACTCCATCAGAGCTGGACGGTCGCTTAAGGCACCCCTTTTCTATGGTTGTAGCAGGGTCACGAGAAAGTGGGAAAACGACCTTCATAACACGCCTTCTCAATCATATGGATCAGATGATAACACCTAAGATACAAAAAGTTATTTGCTGCTATATGAAGCATCAACCTGATCTATATAACAAACTTATGAAATTGAATGTACCTGTTCAATACATTGAAGGACTACCAGATGATTTAGAATCACGTTTCAAACAAGGTGTACCATCATTAACAGTTATTGACGATATGATGGACATGGAATCAAGCAAGATTATATCTTCACTATTCTTTAGAGGAGGTCACGATGATAACAGTGTTATATTTAATACACAAAATTTATTCAATAAGGACCAGAGGGCGATATCTCTTAAAGGGAGAATACTGACCGGGGAACGTTGCGCGCGAAACTTGAATTCTTCATACCAAATTCAAGTACTCGTTTTGAAACAGAGTCGGCCTCGCCTTAATTCTATTGTTTTGAACAAAATAATCAAAAGCACGAGACAGGAACAAATGTCGAAGCCGTGAACTTGTGACAATCATCAACGAATCAATGTTTTTGAACAACGATTTATTCCATGTATTTAACTCAGATTTGCATAGTTTTATTGAATTATCACATTAGTTTGCTTTTGGTATATTTATCCTTGGTTATATTTACTGAAGTTGCCTTGTTATTAGTTGGCAAGCTTTTATGGACTGATTGTTACATCAAAAACATGAAAAAGAACGATAGTCGATACGCAAGATGACCTAAGATGTCAAGAAACATAAGGATTTGGCTTTATAACAAAAATAAAAATGTTAAACAAGGTTCTTGTTTAGTGTTACTTTCGTTCAACATATCAATCGAACTGATTGAACTAAAACCGCTTCTGCACATCATACTTTTTATACTGTTGATCACATAGTAAACAATCCATTAAAGTCCAGAACGTGATAAAATAAGTACGTAGTATAGCTCCCAAATTGTGATTTTAATTTGTTCATTTGAAATGCTTTACCATAAAATCAACATACGGCCAGAATAATAAAACGAAGCTCACTCGGAACTCACACGCACTGCAGATTTTCTCAAAGCTTTGTTTAAATTGATGCCGTATGAGTTGGTTGAGCGCGCAATGTTCCCCGGTCAGTATTCTCCCTTTAACACGTCATACCAAGTAGTTTTTAAAAATCCTAGAGATTCTTCACAGTTCACCCACTTGGCTAAACAAGTATGTCCAGGTAATGTGAAGTTTTTACAAAGCTCATATGAGGATGCAGTAAGGAATCCACACTCGTATTTATTTCTGGATTGGAAACCAAGTACTCAAGATAATCATCGCACACGTTCTCGCATTCTACCTGACAATCAACCACAATACCTCTATTTACCCGGGTAAAAATGGAATCTATAAAAACAATAATGATTATATTATCATTTAGTTTCCTCTCGACCACCAAGAGAGAAGGTAGTTTTAATATGACAAGGAGACTTCATAAGAATTTACCATTGCTAAAGGCTTTGAAATGTTGTAAACGTTCAGATCAACTACATCTATTGAAGAATGCCAAACCAGATTTAATTCATTCCATATGTGATATTGTACTCAATGTTTTGAAAGGACGTATTCCCATCTCTCCTAAGCTAAAACGACAGCTATCATCAAAGAAAGCAACTCTTCGAAAATTGACACAGCCCAAACGATCAGTTAACAGCAGGAGAAAGCTCTTAGTCAATCAAAAAGGAGGATTCTTGAATGTACTACTCGGGACATTAGCAAGTATATTTTTACCAAAAGTATTGGGTGATATTATTCGATAGGAAATAAAAAATAAAAAATAAAAAAATAAAAAATGACCTCTCGTCATTATAGAAAGCATGTTGTATTACCACCAGATGTTTATGAGGGAATGATTGCTAAACTTGGTGGAGTCGATCCTGTTCTACAACCTGAAAAAGCTGCTATGGTCAAGGCTGAATCAGATATGGATAGCACTTTGATAAGAAAAGATATTTCAAATGATCAGAAGGTAAAAATGTTTGCTGAAGAGTTAGCTGATTTCCAAACGCGTAGACATGCTGTCTTGAAACCTACAGAAGTTAGAATTGTCAACATGAAAAATAGTAATGTAAATAAAGAGACTTTTCTCAAAAATAGTAGTCTAATAGAGGACGATACGTTAGAAAGTAGTACAAATGATTTTGGCACCCAACCAACCACAAGCCAATTATTTTCAAAGGAATGCGGGACAATAATGAAGAAATAACTGCTATGCCTAAAGACATAGTGCAGTCTATGACTCTTTCATCTCTACCTACAACAGTAAAACCACATGGTAAAATGCTTTTTGAGATGATAAAAGCCAATCCTGATATTGGAGGGTGGAATGAAAGGGGTGAGCTTATCTATAAAAAGTAAGTTATTGATGGTTCCAACATTAACGACCTTGTAAATGATATTCTACGGAAGAATTCAAAGGAAAATAAATTACCTGAGCTTCACATGGCAATGTTTTCCAAGCTTTTAGCACAGTTGAATGTCCCCCTGCAATGGATTCAAAATAAATCACGGTTAGATACAATCAGCATGTATAAAAGCATCCCAAAACAAAGTAGAAGCTTGAAAAGAACAGATAGTGCTAAATATAAACTGAGACTGTCTGCTTCCCCTTTACATCGCAGCTCACCAATTTCTTCTGGAAAAAGATATTCTCTACTTTCATCCACCTCTTCAAATCAACATTAACAATAATTGTTTATTATATTGTATATAATAATAATATTACTTTCCATTTTTTTAATAATTATAATAAAAGATATTACATTAATTTTTGATATTGATCGATTACATGGTATTATTTTAAATATTATCTCTGTCATTGAGAGAGACTTTGTCAGTTGCAAATGTATGTCATCAAGTAAAGATGTCAATGAAAATAAATGCTGGTGATATTTTGAAAAAGATTCGTTGTCTAATTGTATGCTGTAGTAGCGATCTTGAGTTCAGTCAGTCAGAGGAAGACGGGAGAAACGACAACGACATTCAAGAAGACGAATGCTATGCTGAGATATTACCTACTGATTTTAAAATTGAAAATATAGATCACAATTGAGAGAGAATGAGAGAGGAATAAATATATCATTAAAAAATGAAAATAAAAAAAAAAATGGAAGAAAATCTACTAAATGAACAACTGAATAAATCATACTACTCTCTAGATAGCCCTGTCTCTTTCTCTGGTGTAGATAATTTGTATAGAGAAGTGAAAAAGCAAATACCAAATGTCAAACGCAAACAAGTACACGAATGGTTGAAAGAGCAAACGACTTATACCACTCACAAATCAGCACGAATCAATTTCCCTACTAGGAGAGTGTGGGTTCATTATATGGATGAGCAATGGCAGCTTGATCTTGTGGATCTAAATAAACTTTCTCGTCAGAATCATGGTTTTAAATATCTATTGATGTGTACTGATGTTCTATCGAAATATCTGTGGGTTGAACCGTTAAAGACAAAATCAGGTGTAGAATTAACTAAGGCATTCACAAAGATATTATCAGCAAACCGTAAACCTTTAAAAATTCAAACAGATAAAGGGACAGAGTTCTATAATTCAAGTTTCAAAAAACTTCTTCACTCAAAGGGGATAACAATATTCTCTACTCATAACGATCAAAAAGCATCGATTATTGAGAGGGCTAATAGAAGTTTCAAACAATTAATGTTTAATTACTTTACATATAAAAGTACAAGGAAATACATTGATATTCTACCACAGCTTGTGAATAGATACAATAACGCCTATCATAGAACGATAAAAATGAGACCTATTGACGTTACAAGCGACACAGAAGCTATAGCATGGATCAATTCATATGAAAAAGACTCTAAAGTATATCTCCAAACCAATTCTACCCTAAAAATTGATGATAGAGTTCGAATTAGTCATAACAAGCAGTATTTAGAAAAGGATATTTAGCACGATGGTCACAAGAAATATTCAAAATTGAAAATATTGTTCATGGTAATATCACTGTCTATAAGCTACAAGATCTAATAATGTATCTATAAATGGAACATTCTAGCCTCAATAGCTTCAGTTAGTCAGAGAACCGAAGACAGGTCGGATTGAACGTATTATCAGAAGAAAGAAAATCAACAACAGTTTACATTACTTTGTACATTGGTTAGGCTATCCAGATTCATTGGACTCCTGGATCCCAGCTGAGAACATTGTCAGAATTGCATCATGAAGAGAGCACAGCTATCTTCTATATATATTACATTACCAAGTAATAGTAATTTGGATGTATATCCTAACAATGAAGCATCTGATTATTGTGTCAAACTATTGAAACCAATTCATTTTCCACATGGATTATGGGAAATTGGATTAAGTGAAATAATTTTTAAAAATTCATGGTACAATGTAAGAGCAAAAAGAAATGTAATCAAAATAGTGGGTATCAACTTTACATATCCTATACACATTTCACCTGGTTATTATTCTACAGTTGATGAATTAATCAGTGCACTTCATAATGAATATGAAAATTGAATATGAACAATTCTGATATTGCAGAAATTTTGTGTTTTTCTGGAGATGTAGTCATACTACATCAAGAAAATAATTTGAGCCCTAATCTAGCATCTTCAAAACATGGAATGCAATTTAAACAACTCAGTCAAGATGATATACGTACAATTGGAATATATAAAAAACAAATTTTGTTTTGTTTTTTAATAATATATTGTGATGAATAAACTTAAAAATAATAGGATTTTATTTATTTATTTAAAAATATTTTACTACGTTTTTTTTTTATTAATTTTTTTTCAGAGAAGAATTGGATTCATCAGAATCAACAATTCAAAAAAAAAGTATGTGATCATCACAACCATCAAGATGATCCTTGAAATTCTTTTTTTCTACATTTTTTTCTACATTTTTTTTTTTTTATTTCAAATACAACATTATTTTTTATTTTTTTATTTTTAATAAACAAAAAAAAAATAGTAAAGACATAAAATAACAAATACTTTTTCTTATAATGACATACATGTAACTGCCTATCCTTTTTTTATTTATCTATCACTATGTAAGCTTTTTTGTTTATATAAATGAATAATAAACTTTTTTTTATGATATAATATGAGTGTTCACCGTTCACTGTTCAAATATTAAAACCAATCATCATCCCCAGTATAGATGGGCTCATCGGAACATCTTTTGAATGCCATCGGACAATATTCATCTTCAAAGTTATATTTCTCGTTCATGATTTTTAATATTTGAATAATTTCACTAGGAAACATATACACCCCAGTCTGTGTTGAACCATTCTTCACGTTGTATAGAAAAAATTGTGAATATTTTTCAAAAACTCTTAAGGTCAATTCCAATTTGTTGTGTTGATTGTTCTATGGGTACCACTGTCACGGTTTTAACTTTACATTTTTCTCGTTTAATTCCATCTTCAATGTGAATATCAGTAAAGGCATTATTCTGACTTAGCTTTTGACATGCTTCAATTACTGTCTTGATGTTACCAAATTTGCTCTGCTTTTCAATCTTGTTCTTCTTGTGATCAAGTAGTGCCAATATCGTGAAAAAAGTGCGTTTCATTACATCTCTTGAGCGTAGTCCAACAGCTTTGAACTTCCCCTTATTGGATGTATCTCTAATAATCAAAGAATAGCCTTCATCATCTTCAAGCTCATATGTTACTATGTTTGTTCCGGCATCTATACAGTTGTGCTTTTTTAAAAGTATTTTAAAAGATTTTCTTTTGTCATCTTATCTGTATTATCCTCTAAACAGCTAGCATCAAACCTGAGTCTTTTTCGGATGCTGTCTGCATTTAACTTTAAATCCATAACAGAAACAGTCCTTTTCAAAGGTGGTAATGTAGGATTCAAAGATCTTTCTGGTGTAATATACAATGCTTCCATTCTTTATAATTGACCAAAATTGACTAAAGGATATTGAAAAATAAATGAGAACAGTTCAATATGAAGTTTGCAGCTCTAATGCAAATTGAATCTCTAGACTTCTATTTTTATAAGAATCATAAACAATAGATGGATACAATAAACATTAGGTATTGAATTATACCAGGTACTTAACAGGGAATTTAAAATAAAAATGCATTGAATTGTGCCTAGTGATTAATTTGAAGAGCCATTGTACTACACCAGGTACACCAATTACACCAGGTCATTAAAGACCCATTAATTAAAATAAAAATGCATTGAATTGTGCCAGGTGATTAATTTGAAGAGCCATTGTACTACACCAGGTACACCAACTACACCAGGTCATTAAAGACCCATCAAATTCATTAAGCCACGCCCATATCGGCAGAATGACCATTTTTAACCTACTCTGACCGACTATATTACTTTCCAGCGTCGTAAGCAGGGTTCGATAAAATGGAGGATTCCGGGACTGAAAGTCCATAAAGGCTAGCACAAATTCAGAAGAAAGTGAGGAAATAGTTGTATTCACGTCTTTACAATCATATCAAAGATCATCATTAGGGATGCACCGAAATTCAGTATTTACGGTTTTTCGGCCTCTTGGCCGAAATTTCGGTTCGGCCGAAACTTGACCTTTAGTTTCAGCTGTTTCGGTTATTCTGGCCGGTTTTTATGAACAAGTAAAATGTAGCCAATAATCACATTTGGTTGTCTATAAATCAAGATAATGTTCAATACTATATTTCTTTCAGTGAACCATAAAGTCTTTGATAGGATAATAACACGGATTTGTGCCGATCGCAGCCATCATCAAGTTTTGCCTCATTTTCAAGTCATCCTCGCTTTCAAAAATTCACTTGACCATGTGCTCAAAAAGCTTCAGCCATGATTGTATTTCGTTAAATTATGTTTAATTTATGTTATGATTAATGTTGTATACTAATGATAGGTATTGTACCTTCTTTGTTTGCTTTACCGCTTGTATATTGCTTGCGTGATTTGTATTTGTGGCTTGTAGTTTTACTTGTTCTTTATATGCCACTTATTCAGATTGCGATATATGTTTAAAAAGGATTCCAATTCAATTTTGGTTTCCCGTAGAAGTCTTGTTTGTGTAGATTTTGAATGAACTCCTACTGCTAATATTATCGCCAACACATAGTCCTCTTTTTCTTCCAACTTTATTTTTTGACAGAAATTTCTAAGTTCTGAAACAAATTCAGCAATAGTTTCTGATTTGTGTTGCTTTCTTGTAAATAATTATGTTGCTGGTCGAATTTGACAGCCTTTTTCTTCAAATATAGATGCTGCTTTCTTTATAGCTTCACAACTCTGTTCTTGTATATTTGATAAGGTTGAATTTCCTTCTGCCAATCGCATACCTTCGGTACCTAACTTCTGAAAAATTGATTTTGAACATCTCTAGTTAATTGCTTATTTTCTGATAGACCGTGGTTATAGATAGCAATGTAGTCCTCAACTTGTCGTAGCCAACGTTTCCAGTTTAGTTTTTCATCTGTTGGATGTTCTAAACATGGTGGTGGTAATCTAATTGGAATACTTTTTAACTCTGCCATGACTTGTGATGAATAATGAGTTAAGAATAATCATTTAATGAATGTATATGTATCATTAAATAATTGAATGTATATATGTATAATATGAATAAAATAATAAAATTTATCCTCATCGCCAATTTGTTATGTTTGATTATAACAAGGTAAAGACTAAGACAAGCAGTATTGATGATTCTACAAACAACTCTAAGACTCCAACATCATTAAATAAGAAATCATATATAAAAGGAAAACAAGTACGTACCAGAATATTCAATCCATGAAAGGGAATATCTCCTTGTTAAAAATAACCAATCATCGTTCAACAATATGTCGGTAATCATTGTTATGATATTAGAACAAAAAGCTTTGGAATTATTCGTCGGCATACAAGAGACATTTTTACATTATTCACCACCAGAGGAACACATTATTTATCCAGAAGTCGAACCTCAAACCAACGAAGCAAAACAAAAACGTGCAATTCGAGCTTCTAATATAACCATAGGTGGTAATTTTCTACCGTCTACCATGCATGCCAAAACAACAGTAAAATGCATTTTCTCATGTCCGGTAGTTTTCACTAACACAGTTTTTTCACCGATCTTGTTAACAGTTCTATTCCCAACAAGATCAAAAAACATTGGAGTCTCGCCCATATTACCAATCAATTCCAAAGGGAAAGCGTATTTCTTGCGTCGTTTGATGACATATGATTGGAATGATGTAAGTTTTTCTTCCAAGTCGCTTGGTAATTTCTGTGCAATCTTTGTTTTTTGTCGCATGACTAATTTATTTCGCTTCATGAAACGATAACACCAACTATTTGTTGATTTAAAATGTCTGCTTTTGTGTGGATTTTCTTCAGCCCATTTTTTTGCACGAAGCGTAATCAAAGTTCTTGTGACGATGTAGCCAGATTGACGCTGCTGGTTTACCCATGCTGAAATGTGTTGCTCCAATAGTGGCCAAGAACAATATTTTCCTCTATTAGCACATTTGTTTTTTCCCATGGATAGTAACACTGACTCCAATTTACGCCAGTCCCGAACTTGCTTTTCGTTAACACGAAATTCTTTTGCAGCGGTGACATTGGTTGTTTTCTTTGCAAGAGCAATAACTTTGAGTTTGAGCGAAGCTTCATATTTGCGACGTAATGCAGGCATATCGATTTGTGAGATAGCAAGTTCAACTTTCAACAAGGTTTGGTAGTGGTAGCACTGATTAACCATTAAAAAAGTACGGTATTTATACTGTAATTTACTTCTAAACATAGAAATATTTACATGTGAAACAAAACAATCACCTTTTCAATGATCTTTTACCGTCATAATAGCATCAGATGAAACTGTTTGAAACCTGAAGACCGGCTGTTTTTCACGCCATCGCTTTGTGTTTGTTCGTGATGCACAGCATGAATGATTTCACAGGGAACCGATTGAAAATAGACACGCCTGTTCAATTGTTGTCGTGATAAAAAGAGGAAGCGCATGGCCTGATGAATGAAACATTACGCCGGTCATTAAAATAACCAGCCGCTTTATCAATTGATTAAAATAATACTTTTATAAATAAAACTTTTAAATGATTTTAAAGCTATACGTCTAACCAAACTTTTATAAAAACTTTACAGAAATTATAACTAAGATTTTAACTCGACTTATACAGCGAATATACCTTAAAACCTTGAAAATCGAGCCCAAAAACCAGAGTCGACTTATACACCGGGTCGACTTATACACTGGAAAATATGGTATTATGTAATCTGTTACGTCAAGGATTACAGGAGCTGTGCCATGACGAAGACCTAATTGGTGCATGATAAGAGTCACTAGGTCTGAGATAACTTTGATAATTTCTCTTTTACGATTTTTTCAATTATCTTCAACAGAATTGATTGAATTGAGACTAGCTGGTAATCGTTATAACTGAGCTTACGTAAAGGTTTGTAGCTTAGTTGTCTGCTGATCACTTCCCCAGCGAATAAAAGTTCATGAGTTCATGAATGTGAAATTGCCCAAAAGTTCAGCTATTCAAAATTTTAAAATGCGTCATTGTTTGATTGTTTGATTGTTTATTTTATTAATTTTAAGTTCAAAGGTTTGAAATTAGGTTCAATTGTATTAGGGCTATGTAATCATGTAATGAAAGTCTGTGTTGAAAATGTTTTAATATTCAGCTACTGTTTCATTTGCCATATTTTCATCAAGCTGGTTCCTTCCTCTTTGATACTGTAAACCTTGAGGATGGTAGTAATCTTAGTTGAACTGGGTATTCCTAAGCTGGGCGCTGGGTGTCTGTGTTGAATGAGAAATTGGGTCCGATAGGTGTTGTTGCTGCTTCCAGAGTGTGAAATTGTTTATTATTAACTTGTATATTAGCTTGATTGTTACTGAGACTGGATCGACATTTTTATCAGTTCCATTTGATTTTTTCATGAGATGTTCCCATCTTCCTTTGAGCTGGCCAAACCCTGCCTCAACTACCATTCCTGCTCAACTTAATCAATAATTAAAATAATGCTCTCGAGGACTCAGAGCAGCGTTAGAGTAACGTTTTAGAAGCTGATTCTCCTTAGCAAAGGCAGAGTCTCCTAGAGCCAATGACAGGTTATTGTTTTTCTCCTTCCTTGAATATTATACTGCCGGCTGAACAATCATTTAGACCTTTGTAAGCCGACGAGGACTTGAAAATCATTGAGTTGTGATTATTACCAGGATAGCCACAGCTAGTCCATACAAACCAGTATTTGACTTCTACCATTCTCATTAAGACTATTGAGTAAACATTTTTGAAATTGTGATACTCTTTGCATGCACATTCTCCTCCTTGGGGGCATCTAATAGGTATGTGACAACATCAATCTTTGGCTGCCCAAGAGAAGGGTTTGTTGTTGTCAATCTATGTCAAGAATTTTATATTTAAAATCAATGAAATCATTTGGATAATAAACCTTAGACAGAAGAAGAACAAGCAGTATTAATAAACCTTTTATCAACATTTTCCTACGGTTTATATTTACTACGATTGATCTTACCAGTTGTAAACGACAATTTGCAGATGCTAGAGCCATCAATAACACTGCCAAGGTCTCCACCATTTTGATTGAGTTTGCACTTCAATTATACTTACTTGATTTAAGGTACACGTATATGGTCATGCTCATTTCTCTTGAACGCTGTCTGAAACAAAACAAACTTCAGAGCTACTCCAAAGGCGTTATCAAGTTTTATAGCATTGGCACATCTACAGAACGGCGTACAAACCGGGCCTTAATGATCTTTTAGGTTTATACAAGGATAATATATCACATAAATGGTGAAAAGCTAGATTTTAATGACATTGTATATGAAGACAAGTTATATATTCTTGGTTAGTTAATATTGATTTCATAGGAACGTGAATTTGTTTATATGAATTTACAATATTATGTTGATTGAAACAGATCTTTGTTTAGTAGAAAGAAGGCAATATACTACATGAATCACCGTGAAATATACTATATTCACTATTGAAGGATTGTTATTAAAACAATGAAACTTATCAACTTATTGAATCAACTAATACAAATTTTCATATATTAAACATAATGTAATTTCTAGAACATAAAATTGTCTACATATTCCTCTTGAAATATATTGTGCCTGTGTGTGCTTTCATTAACATACAATCGATTTTTTCTCATAATCTAGTTCCATTTCTTATCTTCCTGGGAGGCATGATCGTGATAACGGGTATATACATGCCAGTATACTATCCATTTTAATAATAAAATCAGCAGATCTATTTGTTATTCCAACAAGAGGCTCTCAGCATGTAAAACTTTAATTAAAGACAGATTGGGATACCACATAACTTAATAAAGATGATCCACAATAAACATAATTTGCATTAACATGCGTCCAGGCTAGCACAAAATCAGAAGGTTTTGAATTATTTTCTTTTGTGTTTCCTTATTTAAAATTATAATTTTTGAATTGGATTTCATGTCATCATGCTTCAAAGTAAGTCAAATTATGGTATCATTTCTTCAATTTACGAAGCATTTTAAATTTTGTCCGGAAGGTTCTCAATTTCGCAACGTGGTTCCCGGAAGACTAAAACCTTTGTGAAACCCTGCATGCGTCCCTGATTTTTAATTTATATTCCTCTTTTTTTACTGAACACTGATGGCTTTAGCAACCCTGGTTGATTTGAGATTTCACTGTAGCCGTATGGATAATTTGAAATGGCTGCATTTAACTTTTCAAGATTAAATAGTCCCTGGTTATTCAAGTTTAACAGGGATAGTTGTAGCTCATACTGCACCACACCTTCCAACAGCATGTGCATTACGTCATGCGGAAATTGTGATGTGACCTCAAATGTAGCTAGTTTGGATAACATACTTTCTTCTTTACAATTTTTTATAAAACCAATATTGACAACGAATGTGTTTCACTGCAATAAACAAATGTAATACAGCAATACTATTTCTTGTGTGTGCCATGGGCCCATGTTTTCAGAGTGAAAGATTAGCACCTTTTTCGCAATCCAATGTAGTATACACAAAAATCTATCACACCGCACAAAAAACTTTATATAACATACTTTCTTCTTTACAATTTCTTAGAAAACTGATATTAACAACAAATGCGTTTGGATGTGACGTGACATCAAATGTAGATTTTTTGGATAACATAGTTTCTTAGGAAATTCCATATATCAAACTTAAATCTTCCTATGCACGAAGATTGGCTTTATTAAAGTTTTGAACTGGTTTTTATTCCTTCTTTTGTCCTCAAAGTAAATAAATTCTCTTCAAAGGCTATATGCAGTTTTTCTGCTGTATAAAACAATGCCTGCACTGCTGAAATGAAAAACCAACTCCTTCTTTAAAACCCACCCCATTAATTTCGTCCAAGAGTAATACCACAGCACATTATTACTTTTCCATAAATATTTTGTTTCTTTCCGTCAAATTCCCCACTCCCCTCATAAAGACTTTGTAAATCTTTCACAATTGGAGAAAGAACTTTACTGACACCGTACTGTTTCACTAACAATGTATTGGCACTTGCCAACAGACGCATTGCACATCGTTTTGATCTATACTTTGTATCAGTATTTCCTATTGAGTAATATCAAGTTAATAGTAATCGTATTGAGTAATAGTAATTGAACATGTCAAATTCATTTTTACCAGCATAACTACCAAGAGCATTGCCTATTTCTAATTCATTGTGGTATAGGAGCATCATCAATGCATTAAGATGGTCATTAAAATCATCGTCTTCTCGGTAAAAATTCCCATCTTAATTATCACAAAATGTACCTTCTCTTGATTGTTGAGGTTTTTTAGACTGATCTCGGACAAGGGTATTTTGCAGTAATTGCTGTAATCTCTCGATGACCGGGATATATATAATTTTGTCATGGCTTTGAATAACTGTTTAATCATCTGGACAGCTTTACTAAGTAGCTTTACTATTGACTCTAGCTAGAAGAAACTGACTTTTACTAAATCTCTGACCAATTTATTGTCTATGTATGACTTTAGGAACGGTAGCAATATTCTCAAGTAAAGGCAAAGTTGGATCGACATATAGTCTGTGTTTGGAATATTAACTTTGCAATCGTGCATATTGACTTCTTAAATAGATGGCTGAATTTATGTAAACAAATTGTACCTGAGTTGTTTATGTTTGTTCTTCTCTAGTCCTGGGTGTGATGGCACCAATGTAACATACTGTATTCGTGCTTGTTGCAATATAAATATAACAGATGAATAATTAATGGTTATCGATCAAAGGCGAGATGAATATTGGCCAAGGTATTTAGCAACGATTAACAGGTCAATAATGGAACATGTAACCATATGATGAATTTAAATTCATTTTTAATGCATCAAAAACGCAATTATCTGTTGCGTCTTTTTGCCTTAACAGTTAGAAAACATGGAGCGGTCAATATAGTCTAGGATGGACTAGAGTTCGACCAATCAAATCGGGCTTTTCATCATCTATGTCACAGATTTTTACTCGTAAGGGCCCATGGGATAGGTTTCGGACAGATCGCGCTCAAAACAAATTTGGATTTGCAAAGTTTGAACGGTCTTGTACAACGTCACTGATCTTCATTATTAAATATTAAGCTCATTTCTTTGTGGATTTATTTGAAAATGGATTTACTAGCTGTAGAATTACCTGAAGAATACATTCCTGGTGCTCTTTTAACAAAAGCGCCGGCTGATTGCTCTGTAATGGTCCGTAAATTGCTCTGTAACGCTTGTAGGGAAAATCTTCAGGTAAAAAGGCAGATCTGATCACTCGTGTTGAAGGTTGTTTAGTGACTAAATAACCCGTAGATCCGAAGTTAGACAAAAGTAAAATGGTATGAACAGTACTCAAATGCATCTGATATAGTTGAATCTGGAGATAAATCGATCAGAAACGAGCCAGAGTCTTCGATGAGTTCAAGTTCTTGGGTCACTTTTCCTACAATAGTCTACCTTCAACATTCAATTATGGCCACGTTTATCACTATGTCGTTGAAGCTGTTGATAACTGTCTTCCATCAAACGAAATAGAAGATGAAGATGAAACAGAATCTTCAACTGAAAAGCCACTACGAAAAGGTAGCAACTTATTAAAAAGTATATTTGTTGATAATGTCAAAGAGTTGACAACAGCTACACAATATTGTATTTGAGGACATGTTCATCATTTTATGAAAAAAGAATTACCTTTAAAAGTAAATGTAACAATCAGTATGCTAAGTGGGTATGTTAAAAGTGCTCCGTGTACATATAAAGCTAAATCTTGGGGTAGATACAGTCATTTCGCTGCCATTTCATTATTACTTAGTAATTATGTTGCTGAAAATGGAAATACAGTCAAAAAAGCTATGTACCTCACAACCTTGCTCTTGGCATAAAAGGAAAAAACAAACAAAAAATCCAGAACCTCTTCATGTTGCAGAATATCAATCGAAGAAGAAATGTAAGAGAGATGATATATATTTATGGGATCCAAGACCTAGTGATATGAGAGGTCCACCATCTAAAAGAAGACTGACCAATTTTATTACTTCTCTTCAAACTGTTGGTGTAAATTCTAATGAAATTTCCATGTGGGAGTCTACTCTGCTGATACCATATGATGATTTTGTTGTAGATGAACCACGCATTGCTATTTTACAGCAACAAACAGCTATTTTCTCTGCATCTATACGTGAACAGTGTGCAGCGGTGTCCTAGAATAACACCATCGAAATGCAAAAGGGCATTAACATTTGGTAGAGCAATATTAAATGATGATAGCTCAATTAATCATCAATACTATCATTATTTGAAAGACTCCTTTTGGTCTAGTTCAGATGTATGTACTGCTGATATGAGCTATGGTATTGTTAATGAGACTACAGCAAGGGATGCTTATGCTTTACAATCTCGTAATACAGTAAAGCTCACAGGATTAGGGATTAACAATGAAAGGTAATATATACACAGTAGCTTTCTTGCTTAGTAGTGCATCTTGTATGGTGAAACCCTTATCAGCAAAGATGGAATCACCAGGATTGATGTGACCCATGATACCACACCTTTTGAATAAAGCAACATCATCACTACTGCATATAAATCCGATATAAAACATGCACTACCATTTGGCGTTACTGCAATGAGACATTTCATAGTGTTATGGTGCTTGTATGAAGAGTACATATTTCCTTGTCGTCCATAGTCACTTAGTGTCTGACAAAAGAATTCAGTGCAATCTATGGAACACCTAATATTTTTAAAATATCTAAATACTTTTGGGACTTTCAGACCTAAAGATTCTCTGTCAGGAAACATAATAGTGTCCATGTCTTTGCAATGGTGAAATAAATATTGTATCCAGGTCATAAAGAGTTTTGATATTAAACCAGAGCTAACACCATAGATATAATATTAATAACAATAATAATGGATTAACTATATAAAATAAATAATCTAGGGACTGTACAGTAAGGTAATCATGATATTTATAAATTATAAGCTTCTTTAAAGTACTATGTCTTCAAAGAAGATTTAAAATGTTCTAATGTTGATAGTTTCCTAATTAAAAGTGGCAGTTTGCTCCATAGGAACGGAGCAGAAGATTTAAAGGAACGAGCTCCCAATGTTTTACACTTATACACAATAAGTCACTATTGGACCTCAGTGTTCTATTCGGGATATACCAGCTGATTATCTCTTTCAAATACAAAGGTGCATCTCCTTTCATGCATTTAAATACCAACACAAAGATCTTGAACATTATGCAGTATTTGACTGGTAGCCAATGGAGTTCAACCATAACAGATGTAATGTGGTCGAACTTTGGTACTTTCAACATCAAACGAGCAGCCGCATTTTGCACTCGTTGAAGTTTGTTTAATAAATATTGTGGCACTCCATAAAACAGCGAATTGCAATAGTCAATATGTGTTGTAATAAAGGCATGAATTACAGTTTTCATTGCATCTGGAGTCAGAAATTTTTGGATACATCGTATTCGATAAAGTTCTTAGCTTTAAAACTTGGAGATACAGTATTAATACTTAGATGTTCTTCATCATATGTAACCACATTCTCTTTATTAGATTCAACTCCTAACTTGCGTTTCTTGGTTAGATGACTACCAGATTTTCTAGTATTTGTCTTTTTTCGCTTCAAAGAGACTTTCGTAACATCTTGCTCAGTCACACGTAGCTTTAAAATGATCAGGGTTCTCTTTTGTTAGCCCATTTCCTTATGTAAAATGAAGAGAGCATATATATGTATCTTTTTTAAATTGTCTAATGTCACATAAATGTTTCCTTCCACAAGAATTTTGCCAGCGCTTAGCTGTTTCTGTTTTTCTTGTAACTTCTTTGAGTTCCAATTTTGACATCCCAGTTTTAATTTTACCAGGTTTTGCAAGCGCTATAGATATTGTTCCTTTATCCATTCTTTCTGGGTAACGAGAGTCATTGTTACAAGTTCCCCAACAACAATGTTTTGTGGCACCATGACTTTTAGGTTTACAACCAGACATGATAAAATAGCGATAACAAATCAATGAATTGAAGCAATAATGTTGATAAACACGAAGTAAACATGAACGCTACAGAAATTTTGTCTGAAATTCGCCCCATGATGCCATACGCGATATCTATTTTTAACCTCGGTGAAAGCCCTATTGCTGTTTGATTGATGATTATCAACAAATATAATGATGTGAATAAATAATTTTGTAATGCTTCTTGCTGACAGTAAAGCTTATTAGTCTATAACTTGTAAGATCAATTTATTTTCAGTTTGTGACCTGTTCATGAAGTCATAGGTTTGTTCACAGGGGTATACCGACAAACATGCTGCTTTGCCTATGGGATAATAAGTCACTCATAAGTCATTTCATATATTAATATTGCGTTTTACAGTCAATCAATGACCGAAAGTCACCCCCCGTAAGCACAAGTACCTGTTTTTGGGGGTATATTGAAGAATTTACATATACAAATGATTACGAACAGTAAACATGTGTGCACTGACACGTAATCAAACCCCTGCCTCCCGCACAGAGATAGTGTGCGGACACTCTGCCACTAAGCCACCAGTGCACACAATTCCATTCATTTATTCATTCACATCCATTTGTATTTACTTCTGAATAGTTCTAGATGTAGCAAATAGGAAGTTGACTTACTTTTATGAACTATGTTTACGTTTACTTGTTATAATTGGCCTTGCAATCATTTGTGTTGTCAATTTCCAGCCATACTGTAATTTAATTTATTTTTCATATTTTCAGAAAGGCTTGGAACCGAAACTTCTTGTACAAGTCAAAGAATATGTAACTTTGCTATTAAAATGTGGTGTGAATTTTGAGAATATTAAAGATCAATTATTGGTTATGGATTGGTCAAACGAACAGATTGATAAATTGAAATCCATTCAACAGATATTTGATATATCATCATTGAATACAAAATATGTTTTATTGTTTTTAAATAATTGCCTTGGTAAATACCATTCAAAATACGATGGAATGGCATTGACGTGTTTTATTCAATTATCATGTTTACTACTCATGGATCAGAATATCATTGATGTGAGATATTTAATATTAGATACAATTTCATATTGTTTATCTGCATATGATGAAGAGTTATTCAATACACAGGTATGATATTATATTTAACACGCAATATTAATGTGATATTAATCAATTACCACAAAGTAGCAAAATTGTTCTTGCATCTGGTACCTTAGTACATTTACTACAAATCTACCACAATCTTTTAAAATCAAATGAAAAATTTGTTTCAACAAATGTTAGTCAAACAAAAATGTTTATCGTCACTTGCAGTTTCAAATTTGAATATCTTTTTTATTTTTCACTCTATTTAAAAAGCTAGATTTGTAGTAAACGTAGCAGGGTAGGCCTACAAGATACAAAAAGAATTTTGAAACTTAACTGAAACAGAGTTTACAAGTTTGTATTTCAAAATGACCTACTAAATCATGACAGAAGTGCCTGGGACTAGTCTAGGTATGCACATTTTTATAATTGTTTGCTTGGGATTGTCTATATCAGATACTGATTGATTCTAGTTCATTTCCAGTCTCATTATATATACCACCTGAAAAAGATCATTTTTTATGTGAAACATTTGGTGACCATGGGGTGACCACTATTGCAGGTTTGATCAAGTATTAATTTTGTGGTATACTTCAACAGGTTGTTTTATTGATGAAAAATCTGACAAATTTAAATAGTCATCATCACATGATGTCGTTGCTTGTTGATTTATTACCATTAAATCCAAGAGGGAAGATTTTAAAGAATATCACTGCCAATTCAATGATGAAGTTGTTAATTGGTGATCCGATTGACTCTAGCGTTGGTTGGAAATCAATAAATGATAATACAGTAAGGTGAACTATTCTTGTATGCAGTGTCTTTCTAACAGAGGGTCTGAAGCCCTCGTCATTTGGCCAATTGCGCGATGTTGGCTTTTGTTAAATTTCACTTTGAAGAAGTTCAAAATTTACACAAGCATTGTAAATATTCCATTGTTCGTGATGTAGTTTCACCCATGTTTGTGAAGTGGCCAAATCATTTTTTATTTTTGAAAACATTTATGAAATATAAGCCTTCTTCTCATTAGTCGACAATGGCGTAGACCAACTCAGGATTGGCTGGCTTGATTGACTAGCCACAAACCTCAAGATATCACTGCTGTTGGCGAAAAACAATCACTTTGATCAATGTTTGGCAAAACGAAAGTTTTATTGGGCCACCCCCTATTGTGTTGATGAAAACGCCAACATCAGACATTTTCAACTCTTTTTTTCTGGATATTTGGTTGCAGTTTGGCCTATAAATCAGAAAAATTATCAATTTTCTTCTGAACTTGCTGTAGCTTTCTGGGATCTACTATCCCATGATCTCCCGTTTTTTAGATCCTGCTTTGTATGTATTTGGGTTTGTTTTCATAATACAATAGCCATAAATTATTCATAATTAAATTCAACCAAACTTGATACCTTAACTTGTTGTTCTATTTAGGGGGTGTTTACATGAGATGGGCCAGCCCCGCAAGGCGACACCTTAGAATGAGACCGACATCCACTATTGTTATCTGGTTTCTGCTGCGGTGTGTTTATGTGCTTGCCCGGCTAGCCCACCCTGATGGGATCTCACCGGATGAGCAGTGGGTTTCATCTGGGTGACACAGAGGTTCTCTGTATAAACACAGTTTGGTTGGCCAGCCCGGGTCATTGCTTCATCTGCGCAAGCGCTTCAAATAGACAACATTGAGATTAAATTCAATCATTATAACTCTAACACCTTATTTCAATAGCATGAAGATCAAACTATCTGTAATTTATTCAATGTCATTTTCGTTGGAAAACTAGAAAATATGAAATTGATAAGAGGTTGAAAAAGTGAGGGCAGCCTTATGATTTATGCTAGGCTGAAAGTGGGATAAAATTCCACTTTGACATCACTTCTAGCAAAAGTTCCTCCTTCCTCATGTTATTTTTTTTTTTTTTCTTTCTTTCTTCTTAGGTGAAAACTTCTCTATCGATATTAACTAAATTGAATTTATCATATCAAGAATGTGATTATTATAAGACAAATTCCATCTTAACATTACTTGGATCAGCTGTAACATCATATGATAATGTTTATACAAAGAATGAGGTAAATTTAAATACCGACTGAAACTGAACTGAACATTTAAAACCAAAATATAATTAATTCAGATGAATTCTAGGCTGAGTTGATGTTTGTTTGACTGATGAAAGGTAACTTCATCTGCATGATCTAGAGTTTATGGAAATTACATGGAAAACATATTGTTAAACATTTATGTACTATTCGTCAACTGTTAATACTTGACCTCTGTGAAGAAAATTGCCCAAACTATAATAAAAAATTCATGAACTTTCTCACTTGTGAGATATTTTATCCTAGAATCTAACTTCGAAATTTGCTTGTGTGAGGAAAGATATTTACTGTCCGAACTATTGATTCTCTTAACAAATGACTCCTACTCTGTACACCTGTAGTGTACGCCTGCAAAAACCAGCTTATAAGATCATGAATAGTTTGTCCAAAATTAGGTCATTTAACATCCTAAATGTTGGTATCAGAGAACCCAAATACAAGGCTGCCGTGCAGTAACCCTTTTGTGAAATAAAACATATTTTTACTATTTTTAAACAAAGTTAGCATAAAAGATTTGACAGATTAGATCAAATTTCTCCTATAAATATTCACATCTTCGTTACATTTTTCCTTTCTTTGAATTACAGATCTAGAGTTATAATTTCGAACCACTTTCAATTATTTCGAACCATCTGATTTTGATCTGTCTCGTTTCTCATTTCTGCTGTTTTTGCAAGCTTTTGCCGGTTTTATGGGGCTTTTTTGTCTCCGAATAACCACTATGACCAAACAAAATGAAGCGAATATGAAGAATGCCCTTAATTATAATATTCTGAAATAGTTATATATCATCAGACGATGCCAAAGTTATTCAAATTTTTATTTACAATTATTTAGAAATTTTAGGTGTTTGTTTTTATCTATCATGATGTCCAAGTTGTTTTGGCTTGCGTGATCCAAACCAATCTTTAACGGGAGTTAGCCAATCAAATTACTAGAACAGCATTTCAAAAATCTCTTGAGTTAAACAATTTGCGATTCTAAATGAATACCAATGTCATAATTTGCCTATGACGTATGATAACCTAATTAAACAAGAAACATTGCTCAGAATCAGGATTTGACAATTCAATCTTTTCTCATATGAGCATGATACTTGTGATATTTCTCATAGGACCATGCGAAGAGGATATTCGTCATCATACATGCATGGGAAAGATGTTTTGGAACTATATAGCAATTCTATTTTATAAATGAAATAGCAACCACTTTCTTGTGCAATATGGCGTATATAAACATTCAATTGTTGCTATGAGACACTCAAATATTAAGGCTTTAGAAAATCATTTGTCGCAACATCTCATGATTTGGTTACACCTTCGTTGTGTCTAAAGATTCAACAGTTGTGTTTATATAACCCATATTGCACAGAAAGTGTTTATTATTAAACAAATACTTCCCAGTTTTCATGAACTTTTTGGTTTCGAACATAACCAGCCCCGATTTGTGACTGTTTTTTACGCTTTTTAAGAGCATTTGTTGATCTTACAAACCCTGATCAACTATGTAATTCTCCTACAGTCATGACATCACCAGAAGAAAGCTCAGACGAGAGTTACTTGGCACATTATAATTCAATATTCAAAGCTGCAGTCAGCCAGTTTGAAAGTATGGTTTCACATGTTTTTGTCCTGGTTTGTTTCTCTGCCTTGACGTTGTGCGATAAATTCATAGGCGTTAACCAATCAGACTCCAAGAATTATTTGTAGTAAAACCTTGTTATGATCTAAGTTTGTTTATTGAAGAATACATCTATATTATTACTTCTATTTAGGATGGTATCTTGAAACTAATATCATCATTGAAATATTTAAATCTACAAATCAAAGATTCATCTGGTGCATTTCTTAATAGAAGCAAGGTGAGCTAATATTTTGAACGTTGTATAAACATTGCAGGGAGGAGGATGAGCGAAGATTGCAGATCAACCAAACTTCAGGTCTGGTCAACTCATTCTGGACTTTATCTGAAACATCAAATGAGTACCATCTAAGGATGGTGGATGTAATGGTCCAGGGAATTGCATTGTGAGTAGCTGTGGCGCATCGTTGCTCATTGACAATGAAGGCCTATCTGCCATGAAATCTGAATGAAATTGATCTGCAGTGTCGCAGCTGGGATCAAAAGGAGCATTCACAATCATTGCTCTTAGCGAGAACAACCACACTTCTAGAAATAGAGGAGTGGTACGGGTGACTTCAATAGGGCAAACCCCGTCTCAATTACATTGTTTTCTAAGCAGAGCTTTATAAAATTGAACCCGCTTGGATCTCCAATCGCAGACACATTTCAAGTAACAAAATGACAATATTGTTAATAGCATTTCCCAGAAACTTATTAATACCTCAAACTCAACTTTCTTACACCTTCTCCATATACTGTAACATCACAATCCCGCTTATGATCACAGTTTTTTGACTGTGCAACGACAAATGTGTTAACAAGGCTATACTGTGTGATTTATTTATTTATTTGTTTGTCTGTTTGTTTGTTTGTTTGTCTGTTTGTTTGTTTGTTTGTTTGTTTGTCTGTTTGTTTGTCTGTTTGTTTATCTGTCTGTTTGTTTCATTTTTTGTTGTTTATTTGTTTATTGGATCTGGGTTTTTGTTATGAATTCTTGAGAAATGCCAATTAGTGTTATTATCGTTAAATTATTCACTTGCGTTCATAAATTGAAGGATTTCCAGGCACTTTAATCAAAGAAAACAGATGTTGACAGTCACAAATAGTTCATGAACGCTAAATTACCAAATTTTAATGACCAGTTCATGAAATGGTTCACACATTGGTTCATAGAAAAGGCATTTAACAATCAAGAGCATTTCAGGAACTGTTTATAAGGACACCTGCAGCTGGGTGTACCGTCTAAATCACATTCTGTAACTACTGTACCACCGCACATTCCATGGAAAACCAGTTTATCAGTTAATAAAATGTCATTTGGATGGCCTGTTTTTCATAAGCTGAGCATGAGTGTCGTTTAATCAAAATTGGTCACGTGTTTCTTTCTTGCCAATGAACCCATGAGAGACCTTTTTGATGCCGTAGATTGAGAGTTTGCAGCACAGAGTTGGGTATTCTTATTTGCAAAACAATCCAATAATATGGGCTATCTGAATTCTCATTTTTGATGATTTTTCCAACTTACTTGCTACTTTCACTTAAATAGACTGTGTTTTGTATTGGTACTATTACTTCGCCATTGGTATATTTTACAGTCACATAATGTGTTTCTTTCCAGTACCATATAATTATAGACATCTATACCATGTTTACGTTAAAGGTCAAAGCGTCTCTATTGAAAATTACAACTATTTTGTCTTTGAATGTGAAGGGTGAAAGTATTCTGGTAAGTTAAGTTTAATTTAATTTACGCATAATTTACATATGATTTTCATGTAATATACTTTCAATTTACTTGTAATTTGCATGTGATTTTCTGTGATGTGTTGTGTCTGCTGTATTGCCAGGGCTTCAGATGTCGATTTGTAAAGTCTTGTGTCTAATCCCTGGGCAAAATCAAATGTTTCCTCCTTTCAGAACCCTTGGTATTCATTCAAAGGCTTTCTGCCAGACGGAGTCTTTGAAATATTGTAAATTCTCTAATTTGTGGAGAAAACCTGTGAGGCAAGTAATAAGCATAACCTTATGAAACCCCGTTCATCCGTTCATGAACTTCATAGATGGTTCATGTTTTTTGTGTAACCCAAGGCTAAGCCGCTAATGTAGGTCATATTAATCAATGATTTCCATTCTGATTGGTTACTCAATCATTCACTATCTTGAAATATACAGTACTACAATTGACACATTTGATTCGTTTGTTAACTTAAACACATTGCTATAGACAGATGACTGCTGTCAAGAGGTGACTGTTATAGCAGGTGACTACTGTCAAGGGGGACCATGATAACATGTGACCGCTGTCAAGAGGTAACTGTTATAGCAGGTGACTACTGTCAAGAGGGGACCATTATAGCAGGTTTAATCCCAAACAGTTTTAGATATCCAATATCCATCTTTATACATCATTTTATTCGCTATCAGAGATAGGTATACACAGTTCAAAATATTTGTTAGACAATTTTAGGGAAAACAAGCCAGAAGTTATAGTTACAAAATTAAACTCTGTATATTTGGAACTCACTCAAAATGAATTTATTCTGTGTTTTTTTTGTGAGGAAATAACTTGATTGCAACTTAAAAATGTTCATGTATTCTTCTTGAAAGTTCACATTGACTTTCTATTTAACAGATGTATAGTAACAGATGTATAGCCTATCCAGTAAGTTTTCGGTATGTGTTCAGTATGCTTCCAGATATTCAAAATTCATAATGACAACAGAACGTCAACATACAAAACTGGTGGTGTCCATGGATCACGTGACATATCACTGTAGTAATGACGATAGCATTTTCTAGAGAAGCAATTTGTTTTCTGGAGGCATAAAATATGTCGAAATTGATCTGCAGTGTAACGGCTGAAGTCATTAACGAACATTTACAATAATAACTCTCAGCGATTAGAGTCATTCCTCTAGAAATAGAAGAGTGGTACGGGTGCCTTTGATTTGAGCGAACTTTATAGCCTACTGCCTATGATATATTATGTTGTATGATTTGCTCGTACTAGCTGTACATTCATTTTAGACAACCCTGCTAGTTTTCTCATACTGCCACTGAAATATATAGACATTCATTCAAATATTCACTCTTTAAACGGATTTCAGACAATATTAACTCTTTTATGTTGTCTAGATGAGCGCACATGACGATTATTTCCATCAGACATCAATTAATTTTAAAGCAACACAAATCGAGTTACTAGATGGTTCGAAAAATCCTCTTGAAAATGATAGCAAGCATGATCATTGGGAAAAAGAGAAAATTAATCAATTTGAACCTAGCGATAAGAAAATGGAATAAATCACAACAGATGAGTACTTATGTATATATTATTACTGTACGTAAGTTCTGGTTAATTATGTTTATATCCGAATTGTGATTATGCGGAATTGTACTTCTATTGATATACATTCAGTAGCATATATTATGCGTACAGTCCAAAGGACTAATTTCAACGTATATGTATGCAATTTCTGTGGTTGGACATTCGGTAATGTGTAACTCTATATCCTTGTACCGTCCCACATAGATATCATTTTATATTATATAACACACGTTATTTATATTGTATAATCAAATAATGTATAAAGAAACAGATGTATATATTTACACGCACAGAATAATGACACTATTTTTAATTTCCTATTCTTTTGATTGTTATTGTTACAGTTTAAAAGAAGAAAACGGTTTCAGATGAAATATATCGCTCTTTTTTCTACAATTATTTGATGTACAGTGTTAATTTTTGCATGTATCAATAAGGGGATGCCTGGGGGAATGCTTATCGAAGAATGCATATTCACTGTAAAAGATAGTGACAAAAAATTCGCAGTTAAATTTGTCCGATGCTTCGACATTTTTCATATCATTAATTAAATGTCGAAACATTGGAAAAAATTTAATTGTGATTTTTTGTCAATATCTTTTACAATAGAATGTTTTTCAAAAAATGCATTACTATAACTCTCAGATCCTAGGCGAAATCTCGAAATTCACGTTTCACACGTACCAAAATTGTCTAATTGTTGATTATAAAAAGTAGTTACTCAATCTTACTAAAATCAGCTATCGTACGTTAGGTAATATCTAAATGCTTATCAAAAAATATATTTATTATCTGTATTTGCCAACTGAATATCAAAACTCGATTGGATCTAAATCATGGATTCCTGTAACCTGATTTCAACGAATTCTTAATTTGTTCTTAAGTTTTCTAGGATTTGAGCTTATTAAAAAGAGAATATCCATACGTAAAACAATTTGAGGCGGTATTTGCCATTAAAATCAGAATGCAACATCTATTATTTATTCAATTTATTTCACAAATCACAAATACACCAACTTGCGTCTACACCTTTATCTGCGCATTTTTCATAAATTGCATAATGGGAAACTCGTTCGGCTGATAACATTTTAATATCTTTATATAATTTATTAATATCTATATCATTTAACACATCTTCTGCTTCACGAGTGAAAGAAAAATAAAATGTAAATTTATCTATAGAATTTTTAGATTTTTTGCCAGCGGCAACATAAACATTCATCGAATAAATATATGTTGTTTCTAATAATCTTCTATTTATATTATCAACATATACAGGTGATAAATGCTTACATTTATAACGAAGTAATTTCTTTTTTGATTGCTTTTTTCGTTTCTTATTTATAATATTCAATAAGTATTTTGATAGGGTTAAATAACTGTCTGAATTTTCTACAGCCTCCGTCCATCCTTGGCAAATACACTGTGCAGACATTGCCAAATTAGCAGTATTACAAGATCGTGATTTAGGAATATATCTAAATAAGCCTTCTTCAAATTTTTTTTTTTTATAATTACCAAATGT
This sequence comes from Haliclystus octoradiatus, assembly GCA_916610825.1. Classification (NCBI taxonomy): domain Eukaryota; kingdom Metazoa; phylum Cnidaria; class Staurozoa; order Stauromedusae; family Haliclystidae; genus Haliclystus; species Haliclystus octoradiatus. The sequence goes on from OU744452.1 coordinate 6,461,124, forward strand.
TTTAATTGCATAATGGACATCTTCAATAGTTACCATCTTAAATTGATTTTTATATAAATTTTGTATGACATTATTTCCTAGATATTTTTTAATTTTTGGCGGTAAAATCACTAACATGAAGGGATGATATGCTTCAAATTTTCCTTCGTCGTGAAAAGCACTGAACGATGTATACGTGTTCCCATGATCTGCTAAAATCAATGTTATACTATTCATAGTATCATCTGATAATGTTGTGATAAGCTGAGATAAGTCTTTATCAAGTGTTTGTGTTCGGATACTTTTTTGATCTTGTGCGACATTTAGCCATGTTATACTTGCAGTTGGGGGAACTCCAGATAGGGTGTTGATGTTTGTAACATATTCAAAGAAATATGAGTGATGATGACGACCATTTAAACAAACTTTATCGGGACCAGAGAATTGTGTCTTGACACCGTTTTGCTTCAGAATATAACAATTTGCTAGTAAAAGCCCTAAAATATAAGAATGAATGAAATCTTGAAACTGCTCACTACGGACTCCAAAACCATGAAAAAACGTGAAAATTTCATGGCATTTTCATGGAATTTTCACATTTTAATATTAGGCTCAACATAAGGTTTTTCGAAGGAATGATAAATCGCATAATCATGGGTATATTTTGCACATGCAGCAAGGGGTACAGCCATGTAAGTCTATGGGTACAGCCAATTAAAAGTTTCATCTGTGAGAGTCTGCAAAATTCAATATTGTATATTAAACTTGCTGTAAATTTGTGTCTATGTTGAATTACAATTAAACCTGATTATGGTCCACGCTATAAAGCGGCCAACAGTCATATAGTGATCAATCTCGGTGTGTCTCAAATCATGTATTATCTATCGAATCATCCCTGTATGTTAAGACAACCTGCATATAGTGGTCAACTTATCTGCATCTCTAAGTTGGCTTTTATGGTACTGGTTTTTAACTGTAGTATATGCCTTTCGATTGAGCAAATTTGAAAATCAGAATCATATTCAAATTCGAAAAGGCGATAAACTGCAACCGAGTTCAATTGGCACCTTATTGAAATTCCTTACATCCAATAAACTTGAGTAATTTGTACGGTACTAGAAATAGTTACGATCAACAAGTTCAACGCATTAGTTAACATAAACGGTTTGTATGGCTGCTCAAAGACTATATGATTGGTGATTATTTTAGTTGGTTATTTTATAAATAGTAGGGTTTTGACTATGCGCTTCTCCTAAAATGAACATATTAGACAGGTGACCGTTAGCAACAGGTAATTAAATTGGCCACAGGTACCAATTAGGAACGAAAAAGGACATTCTTGGCATGGCCGTTATAGACAGGTGACCCTTTGACAACAGGTATAGAAACTAATTACCTGTTTTATCAATAAAGGCTGTTCTCATTCTTTCTTTCATAACAGACCAATTTAAAGCACGCCCCAAGTCTATTCTCATACACCACCAATAAACCCAACAGCAATCATCTTGTAAAATAATTTGATATCCTTGCTTTTTCCAATGATTTGTCAGTGTAACATGCGATAATCCCATCCTATCCCATCCCTTTTCTATAGGAAAATCTTTAGATTTTGGAAATGATTTTCCTGTATATAATACCCTGCCATTTCCACTTGAGTGACCATGAACTGCTTGGAAATATCGAAAATCCATAATTTCTGTGGAATGTTTTGATGGATTTTGATTTACTTGAAGTATTGTCTTTTTAGTTTGAGGTAACATACGAAAAAAATGTTCTCTTGATAACGAATCAATAATAATAATATTCAAATGTGGCATATTGTTAATTCTATTTTGAGTTTCTAGCTTTGGTTGCCTAAACTGAGGTTTAAAAATAATTATTTGTGAAATATTTCGTGCTCTGCATTCAAGAATAACAATTTCTAAATTTTGTGCAAAAAGTTCTGCTCTAACTTCTTTCAAACGAATTTCAACTTTGTTACTGTTAGTGTAGTTACCAAATTCTTTTAATTTACCATTCTGCCAATCTGGTCCCAAAATAAATAATCTTTCCGGCACTCTTGACTCACCACATAGCCGATTGCTACATTTGAATTCACCTGTCTGGCTGATTTCTTGGCATAAAATATTTTCTTTTCCGCAGCTCTCTAAATTATCTTGATGTTTGAATGTATCCTTCAAATGTTTACAAGTCTTTGTAGAATAAGTTTTAATCAGTTTACAATTTTCTATTGATGTTTGAGCTTTTATAAATTTCGTTTTTGATATGCCTCCGATATATACCCCACATATGGAGCGGTCTCCTGGAGTTGAAATGCCATGCTTTTCATGCTTTTCAATTTGATCAGTCTTATGTAAAAAGTCGTTCATGTCAACAATTGATGCATTGATATTAATGCCATTACTTTTATTATTATGAAATAAAGGTAAAAATGAGGTTAAAAATCTTCGTGTTTCACTAACATTTGTAAAATAATGCACACTGACTTCGTATAAAACAAATTGTAATATCACTAGAACAAGCAACCACGGTGTTACGTTCATAAATGCTTTTCTAATTTGCAATATATATCCAAATTTTGCAACTGAAAATATCGTCTTTTTCCAACAATTATAGGCATTATAACACTTCCCTTGAAATTTCTGAATATCCATCTTGAATTTAATAGGTTGTACCAGTCAGTCTTTATATCGCTAAATTTGCCAGCATTACCATTAAATACATACTTCCATTCGAACATTGATAATAACTTTTTCATAATCATAAAAAGCGAAAATTAATAAATGAAAACCAACATATTTATACTGTCAAAGAATAGATCATTGTTGAGTTCACGTTCAAATTAACAATCAGCGTATTGTGTAAATCAAATAGTGTTAACATGAGAGCAATACTTCCTTTTGTCGAAATGTCTGTGAAGTTAGACGCATATTCGTCTGGAAGAATATTCAAATAGACCTATAAGCGTTAAGTAATGCTTCGCACAAATGCTTGAATGCTTGTCGAGAAGATATAATTAGAGAGGAGATCGAATAGAGATTTAAATGGTAGAGCGAACGTTAATGTGAAGAGTTGAAATTATGATTAAGAAAATCCTGAAATCATAAACGAAGTGTAATATTTATTATTGTCTCACAATACTTATTGGACTTCAGAAAACCCATGGAAATAAGGCAATTTATTTGAAATTTGAGTAGTTTTGTGAAAATTGTGATTGTTAATTCATGCATGACAACAATTCTAATTCCTATTTCTTTTTCGATCAATGACAGTCACTTTATAAGAATTCGCCCTTCCTTTTACGCCTAACATATTTGCTACCAACTAATTCAAGCGTCAAGCGTAGGGTGTGCGAAACGCTGGCAGAATCTCAGTTCACGCTCTTGTGGTATAGCAAAACACTGAGATGACCAATCAACTTCAGTCGAATCGAATTCCTTCAATGAACTCAATTTCCTTGGTCACGAAGGATGGCGCCTTTGTTACGTTAGGGAAGTGCAATGTCATCCTGAACTGAGATTCTGCCAGCGTTTCGCAGACCCTACGCTTGACGAAGAAAAATAGTGGGTCTGCGTGCAGGCTAGGTCAGCCATGTATTGATTAAAGAAAATAACAATTATTATAGTATAGTATCTTATTATTAAATGTAAAGTAAATATAGAAAAATGTAATATGTATTATTTAAAATATTACATCATTCTATCTTAAGAATTAGATTCTTTTGAAAACATTACGTCAATATAAACTTAGAAATGCAAGAGTAAGCTCAAAAATTCAAATGTAAACAATAATAAATGCCGATGTAAAATATTTGAATGTATACTTTTAGAAAATTAGTTCATATCTATTATTGTTTTGCTTAGCATATCAAATGTACAATATGCTGAATCATGTAGAAAATTATATAAATAACACGCTGCTTAATATTATAATTCAGTAAAGGAGCAACGTTCGAAACAAACCTAGATCACATCGTATAATTATCAACATTTATCGTAACGTGTATTATTTCAATTGTGGAAATTATATAAAGATTAATGAACAGAATTATATTTATGTGTCTTAACAGTATTCACCTAAAGCCTTTATTCATTAGACAACAAGATAAGTCGTAAGGACGAAACAGTTTCGAACTATTTAGAGTTTACAACGAAGATTTTGTACAAATAAAGACGACGAATAACAAAGATGGCCGACGAAGCAGAAGCCGCAAGAAGAAGATTTCAAAGAAGATCAAAGATATACGAAACTCAAATTAGGAGATTTGAATTATTAGAAAAGAATGAATTAGTATCCATTGAGCAATGGAATGGAACCCTAGCAAAGGTTTTAAAAGAAAGTGACGAGTTGGATTTAGCCGCTCAAACTTATATCGACATATTAGAAGTGAACAACGCTCTCGACGGTGATATCGAAAAAGACATCACAGAACGTATACAAATCATGGAAAATACAACAAACGAAATAAAACAAACAACAATGAAAAGAATTTATGAAATAGAAGAACGTACTTTGGCAAAACAGGAACAGATTTTAGCCAAACAACATCAGCGTGAATTGGAACTCATCGAAGCCAGAAGAGTAAATACAAGTGATCCGTACGGTTCGGCAGCCTCAGTTTCAAGCAGAAACAATGACGTCATCGACGAAGAAGATGAGACAGCCACCGACTATGACGCAATTCTGGATCAAGATCAACCAATCAATCCAGAAGTAGATCAACCATTCAATCCAGAAGTAGATCAACCAATCAATCCAGAAGTAGATCAACCATTCAATCCAGAAGTAGATCAACCAATCAATCCAGAAGTAGATCAACCAATCAATCCAGAAGTAGATCAACAACATCACAAAGAAGAAGATGCCAAAGTGAAAATTAAAGACAAAGGCAAATGTAAAAGTGCAAAAACTAATGTTAATGAAGCAGTCACCACGGCAACAGCAATTGAAATAGGAGCAATGACAGCAATAAAGACAATGCAATTGAACAATGACAAAAGTAAACCTGTAACAGCAACAGTAAGGCTTGCTGGTTTTACGCCGACGAAATGGAATGGAGAATTTAGGACATTTCCTACATTCCAAAACAGATTCAATTCAGCAATGAAAAATGCAGGAGTTACAGATGATAATGTAAAATTACAATGGCTAGAAAAAAGTATTCCAGAATCTTATCAATTAATTATAGAAGGAAGATCGACATTATTGGAATCATGGAAAGCTATGAAATTAGTCATCACTGATCAAAAAATTGCAGATGAAATAACGTGGAACTTTAGAAAACTCAAACCATTGGTTGACAAAGACTCAGAAGCAATACAGAAATTTGTAACGGCGATGAGAACTCACATTATGTACTTGGTGGAATTTGGAAAGAGCCATAGAACCACAGATGAAGAATTCATACGAGACCTAAAGAGAAAAACTGGAAGAGATTTTGAAGAACAAATAGACGACCAATTTGCTATTCACAATCAATTAAGACTACAGATGGGTTTAGAAGAAGAAGAGCTGACCACAAAGTTCATCATGACATTCCTGGAACGAAGAATTCAAACCTCACACACAAAGAAGACGGACAGACGACAAGGTGGTTCAACAAAGGAAAACAATACATCAAAATCAGCGAAAGTCAGCGCATTCAAAGCCAACCCAGATGTAGATTGCCAACTTTGTGGAGATGGAAAACACCACCTAGAAGATTGTCAAATATTCAAAAACAAGACTGTAAGAGATAGGGCAGAATACACTAAAGGCAAAGGGTATTGCTTCAGATGCTTAACAAAAGGTCATATGAAACCAAGCTGTGAAAAGAAGAATACATGCAAAGAATGCAAGAAATGTCACCACACCCTTCTACACTATGGTTCAACTTCTACTACAAATGATCAAGATAGTACAGTGCCAAAGATAGCCTCAGCAAGTTCAATAAACGCGAACAGTGCCAAAGAAATGGACAATGATGAATCACCAAGACTACCGATATTGAAGATTTGGGTCAAAAGTGGTTTCAAAAATGCTGATGGTTCACCAAGATTACGACCTGCGATATGCTTAATGGACGGTGGAGCAGACACAACATTAGTGAGGACAGAATTTGCAAACAGTCTTGGTATTGAAGGAGAAAATACAATCATCCAATATGAAGTAGTAGGAGGTGCAAAATACAAAGAAAAGACCAAAAAGTTTGACATCACCATTGGACGCTTCAACCCCATTCAAGAACAAGCCAAGATATCAGCCTATTCAATATCAAGAACATGTGGTGCTGCTAATGCATGGCCTAAAGATTTTTTCCAACGCAATCCACACTTGAGCAAGCTGAAGAATCTCACATATGGTAATGGTGGACACATCGACATTCTGATTGGAAGAGACGCCCAACAACTGCACAAAGAGCTGCAAAGAATAGAACCAGAGCCTCAAAATGATCACCAATCAACTGGCATAGAATACCCACTTGGCTGGACGATAGTCGGAGGAAAAGAAAAGAAGAATAAGAATGAAGTCAACAACAAGAAAGTTGCATCGGTGAAGCTGAATGACATTGCTGGAGACATAGAACATGAAGAAATCAAAAAGATTTTCACATCTGACCTGGCTGGTGTAAGTCCTTCAACACGGTGCATCTGCAAAGACAATGAAGTGAATGAAGCAAGATTCATAAAGATTGCAAAGAATACCACAATCAACAATGAAGGAAGAGTAGAAGTACAACTTCCATGGAAACAAGGATACCCAGAAGCACTACCAAACAATTATACTGAAGTATATCAAAGCTTGAAAGGCAGAGTCAAAAAGATGAAACACAAAGGAGAATATGAAAGTTATGCAAAAGCAATGAGTGAAGTCATCAATTCAGGATTTGTAGAAGAAGTCAACAGACAGAAGAATGAGAAAGAATACTTCATAGAACACCTCATTGTGGAAAGGCAGAACACATCAACACCTAAAAGAGTGGTCTGGAATTCAGCAAAGATATTTCAAGGAGAATCACTTGCAAAAGCATTGGAGAAAGGACCTGACATGCTGAACTCACTTTTCAAAGTTTTAATTGCATTTAGAGAAGAACAAGTGGCATTCATTGGGGATATCAGAAAAATGTTCAATATGATTTCCATTGCAAAAGAAGACCGCTGTTATCACAGATTTCTATGGATCAATGAAGGAGATGAAGAACCAAAAACATATCAATGGAGTCGCTTGGTATTTGGTGATCCACCTAGTCCTGACTTATCACAGACGAGCCTTCATTACTTGGCAGCAGCCTACAAAGATGAATGGCCAATTGGTGGTGAAATTTTAGAAAAACATATATACATGGATGACATAGCTGATTCAAGAGAAAATGAAACGGAAGCTACAGAAGCCATGAATGAGACTACAAAGGTATTAAAAAAAGGAAAATTTGAAATCAAAAGATGGCATTGCAACAGAATTAAAGTAGAAGAGACACTCAACAAAGATGGAATTTCTACACAAACAAAGAAGGAAGAAAACAATGACGACTTGGAAACCATGATTCTTGGCCATCATTGGAACAAAGAATTGGACAATCTATCACTGAAGGCAAAAACAGTTTCATTATCAATCACATCATCAACCAAGTTAACAAAAAGAATAATCCTTGGAATGATTGCTAGGGTTTGGGATCCTCTTGGATTAATGGCACCAGCAACTGTAAATTTAAGAATCATGTTTCAGAATTTGTGGAGAGAAGGCTATGAATGGGACCAGATTATTGAAGATGAAAAGTCAGCAATTTGGATGAAAAACATTGACTGCATTGAAGCAAAGTTGAACACAGTAGTTACAAGATGCATGAAATCAAAAGGGGCAATTGGTCAGCCTGAAATCCATGCATTTGCAGATGGCGGTGATAAAGCATTGGGAACATGTGTTTTCATGAGGTGGAACATTGGCGAGAACAAATTTGACACATCATTTGTAGCTGCAAAGACCCTGGTGACTCCTGTTAAAGGTTGGACCATCCCCAGAACGGAACTAGTTGGAGCACTCATCATGGTTCGCCTTGTACAAAATATTGTTGATGCCCTTCGAATCAAGCCATCCTCAATAACATACTGGGTAGACTCAAAAGTTGTATTACATTGGGTAAGATCGTCATCACAACAGATGAAAGCATTTGTCGAAACAAGAATTGCAGAGATCCAAGAAATTGCTGATGTCAAAAACTTCTGCTATGTGCCAACGAAATTGAATGCAGCGGATCCACTGACAAAAACAAATGACACTGACTTAGAAATATGGCACAAAGGTCCACAATTCTTGAGGGAAGCAATCATTCAAGATTTCGAAACAGAAGATGTCAAGCAAGACATAGAAGCAAAACAAGATCCTGCTGAAATCAAACCAACTAAGAAATTAAAGAAACAACCAAAAAAGAGTAAAGCTACCAATAAGAAAATAAACTCAATGGTAAAGAGTACAGAAGAAAATTTGATGGATGAACAGTTGGCAAAGGAAATATTAGAAGTAGCAAACAGAGAAGAAAATTGGTTGAAATCAGTTGAAGAAGTTAGCAAAATAAACAACATTGATGGTGAGACAGCAATCTACCGTGCCTTACAAGCATTCACCAAGTGGGAAGATAAAGCATACAAGAAACTTTGCCCATTTTTTGAAGAGAAAGATGAACTATATAGATTAGGAGGACGTTTAAATCTAGCAGAAGATTTCAGTCTTTCATTGATCGCACCAATTGTAATACCTAAAGCACCAAAAGGAGAAGACCAAGGATATGAAAACAACCATCGAGGAGTTATTAGTAAAATACTAAATTACTATCATGAGAAAACATGTCACCCTGGAGTTAATAGAACAAGATGTGCAATTGAGCAAAATGGCATTTGGATAATTGGAATCAACAATGCATTGAAGAAAGTCAAAAGATTTTGTTTGCACTGTCGAAAGAGAAGTCGTCCACTTGAAGATCAACAAATGGGTCAACTTCCAAACTTTCGTCTTGAAGCAAACCAAGTACCATTTTGGACGACAGCAGTAGACTTTTTTGGACCATTGAAAACAAAGTTAAGAAGAGGTGTTGTAAAAGATGGACATGTAGCTATTTTCACTTGTACAGTCACTAGAGCAATACACTTAGAATTTTGTTACGATCAAGAAGGTGGTGAAGGTTTATCGGCACTGAAATTCTTAATGGCACTAAGAAGATTTACCAGCACACATGGCTTGCATCCAAATAGAATGTACAGTGACAATGGCCCAAATCTGGTAGCAGCATCAAAGACAATAAAGAAACTAACAGAACAATGGGACAATACTTTGCTGGAAAATGGTTTGAAAGCTGCAGGATTTCTATGGGAATGGAATTGCCCTACAGCATCACATCAAAATGGAGTAGTAGAAGCCTTGATAAAGAGTGTAAGAAAAGCATTAGATGCAACTTCAGATTGCTACAATAAATCTTTGAATCCTGATGAATGGATGACAACATTATCAGAAATTTCTTACCTCATCAACTCAAGGCCATTATTTCCAAAATCGTCTGGTGATTTGTTAGATATTTCAGAGATGATAACTCCGAATTCATTGCTCCATGGTCAGAATATGTTAATTCCACAGCCAAAAGATACCAAAGAACACCCAACAGACCGAATGACAGCCATCCAAAAGAGAATACAAGTATTTTGGGAACATTGGACGACAAACATGCCACACAATTTAATATGTAGAAAGAAATGGTTGGTAAAAAGAAACAACATTGGAGTAGGCGACCTCGTTCTGGTTAAAACAAGTGGACCACATGGCCCAGCCCCTAGAGCTGTTTGGCCCTTGGCACTGATCTCAAACACGTACCCTGGAAAAGATGGGTTAATCAGAAAAGTAAGAATTAAAACCAAAAGTGGTGAATATGATCGACCAATCGCAAAATTAGTATTAATTGCAACACAAGAAGAGATTGAGGGTAAGGTTATTAAAAACCTTAACAAAGATGTTGAAGAAATTGAAGTATGATACAATTATCAATTTATAAAAGTATTAGAATGAATTAATCAATCATATCATTCGACGAATTTCCTATAATTCTCTCATTGAAGGGGATTGTATTGATTAAAGAAAATAACAATTATTATAGTATAGTATCTTATTATTAAATGTAAAGTAAATATAGAAAAATGTAATATGTATTATTTAAAATATTACATCATTCTATCTTAAGAATTAGATTCTTTTGAAAACATTACGTCAATATAAACTTAGAAATGCAAGAGTAAGCTCAAAAATTCAAATGTAAACAATAATAAATGCCGATGTAAAATATTTGAATGTATACTTTTAGAAAATTAGTTCATATCTATTATTGTTTTGCTTAGCATATCAAATGTACAATATGCTGAATCATGTAGAAAATTATATAAATAACACGCTGCTTAATATTATAATTCAGTAAAGGAGCAACGTTCGAAACAAACCTAGATCACATCGTATAATTATCAACATTTATCGTAACGTGTATTATTTCAATTGTGGAAATTATATAAAGATTAATGAACAGAATTATATTTATGTGTCTTAACAGTATTCACCTAAAGCCTTTATTCATTAGACAACAAGATAAGTCGTAAGGACGAAACAAGCCATAGTTGACAAAGTAACTTGTAAATAAGACAATTCACGGTACAAAACGTCATGAAAAGATACTGCTTATTTTGCCCATAGCCCCAACGAAGTATCTCATTCGGTTGCCAGTGAAAATGATATGCAGCGGTTGGGGGCATACGTCTTTGATCTCTCGATATGACCTAACTAAGACATCTGACCGAGGTGTGCAGAACGAGGTAAGAATTTTTACAAAACAGGACTGCATGTTGACATTTACATAAGAAATTAGTCAGCATAAAATACAAAAATAATACGTTTTGTTTAATGAATTGCTGATTTTGCCAATTTTTTGATGCAGCCAAGTTTTCAATTAAATTTAGATAGGGTATGACCGTATTTGTTATAAGAAATTTAATGGGATATGAAGTGTTTAAGATTTTTTTTTTGAAAGAATATTCCGATATGTTAGCCTAGAAACATACGTGTCAGGCACCCAATGTAATTCAAATTTAACTTTTCATCAAATTAAAACCCATCCATTTTTAGTGTTATGTTGTTTCAATGTTTTAACAATCTCATTTGTTCGTCAAATTTGTTCGTTGAATTTACTTTGATACTTGTCAAAGACCAATCTCTAATGATATCTAATCATCGATACCCCTCGTTTTAATTCGAGGAACCTACAAGTTGGAGAAACAGTCAACCCAGCTTTTTGACAACCCCAAATGCCCCCTTTGTCAACTTAAATGACTCAATCTAAATATAAACTAGATATTTTGTCAAGAAATGTTGTGAATTTACTTCGATACGTGTCAAAGAGTAATCTCTAATGATATCTAATCATCGACACCCTTAGTCTTAATTTGAGGGATCTAGAAGTTGGAGAAAGTGTAAACCCTGGCTTTTTGAATAAAACCCAAATGCCCCCTTTGTCAACTTAAATGGCTCTATCTAAATATAAACTTGATATTTTGTCAAGAAATGATGTGAATTTACTTCGATACATGTCAAAGAGTAATCTCTAATGATATCTAATCATCGACACCCTTAGTCTTAATTTGAGGGATCTAGAAGTTGGAGAAAGTGTAAACCCTGGCTTTTTGAATAAAACCCAAATGCCCCCTTTGTCAACTTAAATGGCTCTATCTAAATATAAACTTGATATTTTGTCAAGAAATGTTGTGAATTTACTTCGATACATGTCAAAGAGTAATCTCTAATGATATCTAATCATCGGCACCCTTTCTCTTAATTTGAAGGACCTACAAATTGGAGAAAGTGTAAACCTTGGCTTTTTGAATAAACCCAAATGCCCCCTTTGTCAACTTAAATGATTCAATCTAAATATAAACTAGATATTTTGTCAAGAAATGTTTTGAATTTACTTCGATACGTGTCAAAGAGTAATCTCTAATGATATCTAATCATCGACACCCTTAGTCTTAATTTGAGGGATCTAGAAGTTGGAGAAAGTGTAAACCCTGGCTTTTTGAATAAAACCCAAATGCCCCCTTTGTCAACTTAAATGGCTCTATCTAAATATAAACTTGATATTTTGTCAAGAAATGTTGTGAATTTACTTCGATACATGTCAAAGAGTAATCTCTAATGATATCTAATCATCGACACCCTTAGTCTTAATTTGAGGGATCTAGAAGTTGGAGAAAGTGTAAACCCTGGCTTTTTGAATAAAACCCAAATGCCCCCTTTGTCAACTTAAATGGCTCTATCTAAATATAAACTTGATATTTTGTCAAGAAATGTTGTGAATTTACTTCGATACATGTCAAAGAGTAATCTCTAATGATATCTAATCATCGACACCCTTAGTCTTAATTTGAGGGATCTAGAAGTTGGAGAAAGTGTAAACCCTGGCTTTTTGAATAAAACCCAAATGCCCCCTTTGTCAACTTAAATGATTCAATCTAAATATAAACTAGATATTTTGTCAAGAAATGTTTTGAATTTACTTCGATACGTGTCAAAGAGTAATCTCTAATGATATCTAATCATCGACACCCTTAGTCTTAATTTGAGGGATCTAGAAGTTGGAGAAAGTGTAAACCCTGGCTTTTTGAATAAAACCCAAATGCCCCCTTTGTCAACTTAAATGATTCAATCTAAATATAAACTAGATATTTTGTCAAGAAATGTTTTGAATTTACTTCGATACGTGTCAAAGAGTAATCTCTAATGATATCTAATCATCGGCACCCTTTGTTTTAATTTGAGGGATCTAGAAGTTTTAGAAAGTGTAGGCCAAAACCCTGGCTTTTTGAATAAACCCAAATGCCCCCTTTGTCAACTTAAATGGCTCTATTTAAATATAAACTTGATATTTATTTTATCAAGAAATATTTCGAATTTACTTCCATATATGTCTAAGGCCTGGATTATACAGCGCGCTTTCGAGCGTGCCGTGCTTTCGTTTACAGTAAATTGAAAGTTGGCTCGCTGTCGGCGCGCCCGTCTAACTTGACACGGCTCGCTGTCATTAGCAAGGCGCGCTCCAAATCGAAAGCTCGCATAGGAAGAGCGTGCTTTCACTTGAAGGCGAACTTTCATTTCGACATTCCAGGGATTCCTCTCACCATATTTGGTAAAAACCGGGGGTTGATGTCGAGAAAGAAATGTCTATCCTCTTTTTCTCGGCCGTTGCCTAGATACAGTTCCGTTTTGCAAATAAACAGATGAATAAACATTGATTTCTTTCGAATTATAATCGAAATCCACAAAATAATAATAGGGAAACTACTCAGAGCATCTGTACTTCTCAATTGAAGAGGAGAGAACTTTCAAATAGTATTAATTAGACAAGGTTGTATATATATATGCTCTTCAGATTAGATATAAGCCACTGTCTTGTAATTGTAGGATCATGGTAGGTTAATAAACTATCATTGTACGATAATCACAACTATTTGATGTCGAATTGTGATAAAGATCACCTTTTGAAGCAATAAATTTAGTTCACGAAAAGCGTATACTTGTCAATCAAAAGTCTTATGAGATATTTTCTTACACGTCATCATGTAATTCACAGGAAGTTTTTACACAACTTTTGAGGACGGCTCGCTGTATAACTAGACATTTTCAAAAGCGCGCGCCTTCAAATGAAAGCGCGCTCGAAAGCACGGCACGCTCGAAAGCGCGCTGTATAATCCAGGCCTAAGCGTACTATCTAGGGAGATCTAGTCATCTTCTTGCGTCAATTTGTTTTGGAAGGCCTGGAAGTTGAAGAAAGTGAAAACCCGATATTTTGATAAACCCTAAATGCCCCCTTTGTCAACTCAAATGGCTTTATCTGAATATTTACTGAATATATTTTCACGAAATTTTTTGGATCTACTTCGATACATGTCTAAGATTAACATCTAGTGATATATGTAGTCATCTGCATGTCTCAATTTATTTGGAGAGACCTACAAGTTGAAGTAAGTGAAAGACCGGCATTTTGACTCCCCCTCCCCCACGAAAACCTTTGTCAACTTGGATGGTTATATCTAAGCATATTAAACTTGATACTTTTTCATGAAATTTTATCAAGTTACGTCGATACATGTCTATGCATGTAATAGATGTTGAGTGATATGTAGTCATCGGCATACCTTGTTTTGATTTGAGAGACCTTATAGTTCAAAAAGTAAAAAATGGCTTTGAGACTTTGTCAACAAAGCGGAAAGAGTATAGTATATTTCGTATTTTGCAAACTACAAATAACTGTAAATGACTTTGATATAAACGAGTCAACAATTATAGTCAAACTTAGAATCATAGTAGTTCATGATGTATGTTAAATGTGCAACCAGTTTCAGATAAATTAGTGGGTGCTTTTAGAAGCACCAAGTAATTGTAATTGCCAACGAATAGGTTTTCCAGACTTTTCAACTTTACGACTTCATGTTTTTGCGAAGCAAATATTGAGCTGCTGTTTGTTCAAGCATCGTCAAATAACGTCAAAAATTTCAAAGTTAGAGAAACCATAGTTTATCATGTGCTTACCTTTTTAGCAATATACATTCTCGACTACAGTGTGTCTAAAACCATAGAATAATCAAATAATAATGACATTCAGAAATTAAGAGTTATGCCGTCGACTATTTGACTTGATAATAAAAGTTTTTCCAAATCCCGTTAATCATAAATTTGTTATTGTGAAGTGTAATCAAGTGTTCCATTTTTCATGAAGAAATATAAAGTGTAATGTAAATATAAGTCACAGGTTTCCTTCGTTTTACGTCTGCTGCTGATCGCCATTTGTTCAGACATTTCAGATAACTTGCGTGTTATATAGGCTTTGGCGGCACAATCAGAGCACATTGACAGCAGCTTTGGATATGTTACGGCACATGCGCGCACAGGTAGTCACAACTTCGATCTGTTTCATTTGCACCAGTCGCCGTTCTCTCCTCTCTAATCAAGCTGACTGAGACTGAGTCAAAGTCTATCCTTTATGGTCAATTGCGTTTTCTTTCAATATTTTCATGCTGCTTTGTATCCAATGAATACATTAATCTGCTTTTGATAACATTCAAAACCGAGATTTGGTGAGAATAAAGATAGAACTCGAAATATGTCAAATATAAACCTACGAGGCACGACAAAAACATTTCTTGTTTTATTTGAAAAAAAAAAGTATTTTGTCAAATAAAATATATAGTAAGATGAATGAAAAGCTATGTCAATATCAATATTCGAAATGTTTACTTGGATAAGTGAGTAGAGATTTGGTTTAGCAAATTTAGTTGGTTTGTATTATCTCCTATTTCAAGCCTTCACAGAACGTAATCTGACCTGTGTCAACTATATCACAAAACTGCTAGCTTATATTAAATTACATCTTAAAATATGGGTCTTCCGGTAAACAAAACTACAAGCTGGGGTCGTTTGGCAACGGAAAAGTTTTCACATGGAAAAGTAGCATTTATAATGCAAATCCGAAAAGCTTTTGTCCTGTTAACGCCATGGCTATTGCTGCTGATTTTTCTACAAGTTGTTTTATATGAAGTCAATGTTTATTATTTTTCAAAAATTAGTCAAAGAAAAACATTTCCAACATTACTACACCCTGAAAGCAATGGAAGGCCAAAGAATTATTATAATAAATTGGCGAAAATTGTTGACAACGACGTTATCACAACACCAAAGTTTGTAAGGCACAACGTCGCAAAATTGATTAAATCTGGACGCGTTGCTGTCGCAAACTCTACATCCTTTCCACTGAAAAAGATAATACAGAAAGTTGGGAGAATTAAAAAGCGAGGTCGGATTTCAGCTCCTGGAGATCGATCCGTCTGCGGAGTTCATATCGGAGGTATGTCAAAATCAAAATTCATAGAAGCCGGTACATCAATAGAAAATTGTAACTTACTTAAAAGTTATAACGCAAAGTCGTGTAAGCATTTGAGGAAAACATTCAAACATCAAGATAATTTAGAGAGTTGCGGAAAAGAAAATATTTTATGCCAAGAAATTAGCCAGACAGGTGAATTCAACTGTAGCAATCGGCTATGTGGTGAGTCAAAAATGCCAGAAAGATTATTTATTTTGGGACCAGATTGGCAGAATGGTAAATTAAAAGAATTTGGTAACTACACTAACAGTAACAAAGTTGAAATTCGTTTGAAAGAAGTTAGAGCAGAACTTTTTGCACAAAATTTAGAATTTGTTATTCTTGAATGCAGAGCACGAAATATTTCACAAATAATTATTTTTAAACCTCAGTTTAGACAACCAAAGCTAGAAACTCAAAATAGAATTAACAATATGCCACATTTGAATATTATTATTATTGATTCGTTATCAAGAGAACATTTTTTTCGTATGTTACCTCAAACTAAAAATACAATACTTCAAATAAATCAAAATCCAGTTAAACATTCTACAGAAATTATGGATTTTCGATATTTCCAAGCAGTTCATGGTCACTCAAATGGAAATGGTAGAGTGTTATATACAGGAAAATCATTTCCAAAAACTGAAGATTTCCCTATAGAAAAGGGATGGAATAATTTGGGTTTTTCGCATGTTACACTGACAAATCATTGGAAAAAGCAAGGATATCAAATTACTTTACAAGATGATTGCTGTTGGATTTATTGGTGGTGTATGAGAATGGACTTGGGGCGTGCTTCCAATTGGTCAGTTATGAAAGAAAAAATGAAAACAGCCTTTGTTGATAAAACAGGTAATTTGCTTTTATATCTGTTATCAAGGGTCACCTGTCTATAACGGTCATGCCAAGAAAGTCTGTTTTGATTTCCTAATTCTTACCTGTGACCAACTTTATTACATGTTGCTACGATCACCTGTCTAATGCGGTCATTTTAGGAGATTCGCTTAGAACGACTTAGTCAAAGCCCTACTATAAATAATATCCAACTAAAATAATCACCAATCATCTAGTCTTTGAGCCGCCATACAAAACCGTTTATGTTAACTAATGCATTGAACTAATGCGTTCATCGCCAATATTTCTAGTATATATTAGTAAAGTTTAGTGGTGGTAAGGAATTTCGATAACGTGCCAATTGAGCTCGGTTTCGGTTTATCGCCTTTTCGAGTTTGAATATGACTCTCATTATCAAATTTACTCAATCGGAAGGCATATACTACAGTTTAACAGGTGGTCTTTATATATAGGGTTGATTCGATAGAAAATACATATTTTAAACATACCGAGAGTGACCACTCTAAGACTGACAGTCGCTTTATAGGGATGACCATATACAGGTTTAACTGTAATTCAACATTGAGAAATTTACCAAAAAAGTTTAGTGTACAGTATAAAAGTTTCAGACTCTCACAGATATAATTTTCAATTGGCTGTACCCCTCTCTGAATGTGCAAATATACCCATGATTATTCGATTTATCATACCTTTGCAAAAACTTTTGTTGAGCCTACAGCCACTAACAACACAAAAACCATGAAAATGGCATGAAAGTGTCGTGAAAATACGATGAAATGTAGAAAAGTGAATACCACACGCTTTTAAGCCATGAAAAAGTTTGAAAACCATGAAAACATCCATATTCACAATATTAAAATGTGAAAATTCCATGAAAATGCCATGAAATTTCACGTTTTTTCATGGTTTTGGAGTCCGTAGTGAGCAGTTTCAAGATTTCATTCATTCTTATATTTTAGGACTTTTACTAGCAAATTGTTATATTCTGAAGCAAAACGGTGTCAAGACACAATTCTCTGGTCCCAATAAAGTTTGTTTAAATGGTCGTCATCATCACTCATATTTCTTTGAATATGTTACAAACATCAACACCCTATCTGGAGTTCCCCCAACTGCAAGTATAACATGGCTAAATGTCCCACACGATCAAAAAAGTATTCGAACACAAACACTTGATAAAGACTTATCTCAGCTTATCACAACATTATCAGATGATACTATGAATAGTATAACATTGATTTTAGCAGATCATGGGAATACGTATACATCGTTCGGTGCTTTTTACGACGAAGGAAAATTTGAAATGTATCATCCTTTCATGTTAATGATTTTACCGTCAAAAATTAAAAAATATCTAGGAAATAATGTTATACAAAATTTATATAAAAATCAATTTAAAATGGTAACTATTGAAGATGTCCATTATGCAATTAAAACATTTGGTAATTATAAAAAAAAAAAAATTGAAGAAGGCTTATTTAGATATATTCCTAAATCACGATCTTGTAGTACTGCTAATTTGGCAATTTCTGCACAGTGTATTTGCCAAGGATGGACGGAGGCTGTAGAAAATTCAGACAGTTATTTAACCATATCAAAATACTTATTGAATATTATAAATAAGAAACGAAAAAAACAACTAAATAAGAATTTAGTTCGTTATAAATGTAAGCATTTATCACCTGTATATGTTGATAATATAAATAGAAGATTATTAGAAACAACATATATTTATTCGATGAATGTTTATGTTGCCGCTGGAAAAAAATCTAAAAATTCTATAGATAAATTTAAATTTGATTTTTCTTTCACTCGTGAAGCAGAAGATGTATTAAATGATATAGATATTAATAAATTATATAAAGATATTAAAATGTTATCAGTCGAACGAGTTTCCCATTATGCAATTTATGAAAAATGCGCAGATAAAGGAGATAAAGGTGTAGATGCAAGTTGGTGTATTTGTGATTTGTAAAATAAAATAGACACATTATATTTAAAGAAATATATAAAAATTATGTTTGTGACTTAATTGTCTTGTGCATATTGGCATCCCCACAACTACAAAATGTATCCTGTCTTATAGTTGTAGTACAGCTGTTCTCGGAGGGTGGATTAGCTCAGATGGCAGAGCAACCGAATTTCAGATATGGTCATATCTGATCGACTGTGGTTGAACCCCCTGAAGGTCAACTCAGCTTTGACTTTATCTAAAACATAAAACGATTACCATCTAAGGATATGGCGGATGGCATATTCCAGAGGTAATTGCATTGTGAGTAGCTGCGGCGCATCGTTGCGAAATGACAATCAAGACCTTTGTATCATGAAATCTGGTGAAATTGATCTGCAGTGTCGCAGCTGAGATCAATAAGGATGATTTTACATCATTGCTCTCAGCGAAAAGAGCCACTCATCTAGAAATAGAGAATGGTACGGGGTGCCTTCGGTTGGATGATACCGTCTCAATTACTATTTCTCGGTTATGAGATCAATATACGGACTTACTATTTTAGCAAGCCTGATTTTTCATTCTACTGAATTTGTGTACAATAACATATTAGAAATTTATTCCAGTGATCTACCAGTTTGATCATATAATACGCTGTTTGCTCTGCATTAATAGCTACCAATGGAACAGAGAATCATTTTCAAAATATTTCTATAATGTCTAGTTATCATATCAATAAATACTTTTGAACGATTTGTTGACTGATTTCAAATACAATTTTAAAATAAAATTTATTCTGTCTAAAACCTGTGTATTTGACGACCTGTGATATCAATACTTTCATACACGTCTCAGCGCCTTAACCGATTATCCGATTGCATATCCAGGATCAGGATAGTGATTGTGTTGCTGTCCTTACAAAGTTTTTGTTATATTTATAGTTATAATTACATTATGTATTTATGTCAATTCGTTATTATAGGGCCCATAGAGGTATAAGTACTAGAGCCCTAACCACGTGACTTCTCTTTAGATGCAGATGTCTTCACGGTGGCCATATTGTTGGAGGATAGAATCTTCAAATTTAATGCACAAGTTAACGGAGTTTTCCGATTCTTTTTTACTTTTATGCTATCTTAGGCAACATGGTTTAATTTTGGTATAATCGAAACACTGTACCATTGGCACGTGACATGAATTCATTTTTCTACGGTAAAGATTTTCAACTTTTTGAAGCACAAGTAATTTTTGATTAGTGTTTTTGTGGAGATGTTATTCACGACGAAGAAACAGCAATATTATTCCGTAAATGTTCAACAAAAGGTAGCGTTGAATCAAGCATAGACAATTGTTTCTTGGTTGTTTTGGTTAACACCTATTTTGAAATTTTGAACAATTAAATTGTCGAAAGTATGATTTATTACGAATTATTATTGGCGATTTTATTTACCTCCAGGCCCCTTCAGCTGTAAAATGTTGTTCAAACATAAATATGTTTCAAAGAAGCAGTTAAAAATGATGTAACTGATCAGTTAAAATGATCAACCGCTGTTAACCAGTTTTCTAAAGGAGTAAAACTTTCTCCACTCAAAGCAGCTGATCATAGCTGCCTAAACATCACAACCAAGAACTGGTGTGGAACAATCCACCTATTAATATTGTTATATTATTATTATTAGAATAGTGTATCTAACCGTGCCCGGGAATCGAGGTAATAAACCATTTGATAAAGTTAATAAAATGAACCATTGAATAAAGATAATAATCCATCCAAGAAAAGTAGCAGTAGCTAATAGTAATCGTCTTAATTGTAAAAGATTCTGCAATAATTGTATAATAATCAGCCATTCCATAAACATTGTAAACATCTTCAATATGGACAGTATTTTGAACATAACGATGGTGATCAGATGATTTAATGTTCCACCCATTTCTTGTTTTCAAATTAGTGTTGTCAGTTGCTAGATGGCGTTTGAATGTCGGGTGATACTCTTGTGTTTATAGTGGCATCTTGAGGATTTGGTGAAGCTTCTGTAGCAGTGCTGGAGCTTGTAGTGTCATGTGACCAATCATTGTGTAACCTTTTAGGATGCATGTATCAACTGCTTGTATCCGCGTTTAAATGTGATCGTGTCCGACGTAGAGTTTCACCCAAGCTTGTTTCTATGTAATATGATTGCGGATCGTCTGCGTGTTTTATTATTACTGTATGTAGCCAAAGCTTACCGTTGCGGTGGCGAACCGATTGATCTTGCCATAATATATTCTAATATATCTCTTCGTAGAGCTAACATGGTACCAAGAAGCACTATCTTGTCGATTTGCAAGTATTTTCTGTATTTCGCTGGTGTTGATGGCTTGCCTAGTCAATTATTTTGGCAGACGGTATAACTTTGTCTGCAAATGTCTGCATAGAAGTAGCATTGCAGGCTACAGTAGTCCAGTGATCCACCACCAATTAGAGCATTTCCAATTGCTGACAGTGTTTCTTCTATGGATTTTGCATCTACAATAATCTTTTCTGAATGTATTTTTGCACTCTGCACATGGCGTTCTGCATGTTCGTTTGATTGTGGAAACGTCGGACTTGATGTATATGATGGGTGATAATCTTGTCTTCGCAAAAGTTCCTGAATTCCTGGCGGCCATACGGAGGACGTTGTCCGATATTAAATGTTCAGGATAGCCATAATTCACGAATATCTTTTGCAATTCACTAATGACGTCTTCAGATTTTTGTATTTCTTAGTGGTATCACCGATTTCCATTTCGAATACATGTCTACTTCTAAGAGATAGGTCTCACCACGAAGTTCGAACAGATCAGTAGATACACTTTGATATCGATATACCTGTACAGCAAAAGGTGTGGGAAGTTCTGATGGGATGCCATTTCTGTGCCATTGACATATAGCACCTGATTCCACCATGTGTTTTATTTGACTAGTGTAACCTGGCCAGAACACTGCAGATTTTGCCCGTTCAATGCATTTTGTGATGCCGAAATGCCCTTCAAAGACATCTTTCAAGGTGGATGGATCATCGAATGACAGAAGGACAGATGAAACAGAAACACGCGTTTGAAGTAGCCTATGAAAGCATTCAAAAATGATCAACATTCGTGATTTATTATATTTGACAAATTCTGATTTGAACTACAGTTTATACAACGTTCTAATCTAAATCAATTACCCTTTTCAAAGAGAATAAAAATAAGTATTTGGACTCACCTTTATTTCGGTATCTGGCTGATTTCTCGACCAGGAGTTTAAATGACCTAATTTTAAATTGACGGTAACGTTGTTTGAAAATGATCTACATTCATGTTGTCGAAATTTTCAAAGATGAAAAACAAACAGAACACACGCGCGCTTTGTTTACAGCGAGAGCGAGACAATCATTACTTGGAATACGGCAAAATGCTTCCTATGGGTTACGAGAAAACATTTGTGTCGCCGACGTCTTGTCACGATTACCCGATATATCTACACCCACTACACCAACATCTAACACTTCAATTTCTACCAACGACCGTCACACTGAAGCTACAGCTGATTATTCTATTATTGAAGTCTGATTTAACATACTACATCTGCTGTCTCTACTATTTCTACCGATTTACCTGCTATCATTGACGCTCGACAAGAATCACCACCTCCTGCTAACCATAATCTCAAAATAATTTTATGCGACATCAATTTTATGCGATGCATCAGAAACCATGCCACGCCCATACGTCTTATCATCACTTCGCACTATTTTAATTGAACAATTTCATTCATTAGGACATGTCGGTTTCGGTAAAACACTTTATATTATTAACGATAGATATTTATGGCCATCAATGTATTCCGATATCAAACACTATCGAAAACCTTGTCTTAAATGTCAACAGAAAAAAGTTAGAAGACACACTAAATCTCCACAAGGACATTTACTATTGCCTACATGACGCTTTGAAACTGTACATATTGATATTATTGATCTAGACACCCTGCACAATCTGATACTGCTATTTCGTTGTTCCCTTCTCCGCGTCATGTACTTACAATGATTGCTCTGGCTTGATAGAAGCTACACCACTTGCTGACATAACAGCCGCTACTGTTTTTCCTGGATTTCAAGATTTGGTGTTCCTTTGTATGATCGTGGTTGTCAATTTGAAGCTGCCGAATTTCAAAAGTCTCTTACCGTCTCAGTTGGCTTTTACCGTGTCCGCACCACAACCTACCATCCTCAATCTAATGGCAAAATTGAACGCAGTTATCGCACAAGCAAGACAATTCTTCACTCAAACAACAAAGACTGGTTTCGTACTCTACAATTGGCACTTCTGGGTACCCGTGTCAGCGGACGAATCTTGATTATCACCTTTCATCATTATTATTGGTGAAAACATATTTATACCACGCACTATAGCTGAAACTCTCGTAAATGCAGTTATAAAGAAGCTACGTTCCATTCTATCATATCTTCATCGAACACCTTCACATACTCCTACTACTATTCCATCTTATGTTGATCCTGAACTTAACACATGAACACACATTTGGCTATGAATTGATCGACTTGAGAAATCTCTAGAAGCAACCTATCAATGACCATACAAAGTCATTTCAAGAAATCTAAAAACATTTGTAATTGAAAAATTTGGTACTCCTTATACCGTTTCTATTGATCGTCTAAAACCTGCTACACTACCAACTTAAGTCATCCAACCCACGTCAACACCAACTACTAAAACTCAACCAACTATTCCCTTTACGTCAACTTCAACATCAAACTCAACATCATTATTACAACCAACAAATGAAATTAATACTCAACCTACTACAATCACTTTACCTAAAAAGATCTGGACGCTCTGTTCGTTTCAATCCTCAACCAAATGCTATATATTACTAACCAAATTAGAGAATTATTGCATCCAATATTATTATATCGTATCTTAACAGCAATTATTACCGTCTATTTGTTGGTTTAGCATGAATTAGAGGCCAGCCTCGTGATAGAGTGTATAAGTAAGAGGATCAGGAGATGTGAGACAGAGGAGTTTGAAGTGGATCTGAGTTATACTTGATGTTGTTATATTACTAACGTTGTGTTCTTAGTGTATTTATCCGACTCTACATATTTACATTCTCATTACTATCTTCATTACTAATTATATTCACCATAACTACATTACATTATTTCATATCAATTAACTTGAAATATTACAACATTTAGCATTACCCTTATTTATAATTAAATAATCATTTTACGCATAGAATACAAATTTATTATCTCAATATGAGTATACCATATATAAGGTAGTTATTAATATTGTTTTTCCGTCGCTTTCGCTGGGGAGCTATGTAATGTATAAGATTTAGGCCCCTTATCATTCAGCTTCTCGATCATGTATTCCAATATTATTTTGGCAGTTTAAATCCTGGACTTTTCCAATGAACCATCAAGCGTCGAAGACGATAACTGATCAGAGAAAAACAACTCGTTGTAAGACTATACGTTCTTTAATTTTCCAATATAGTAATAATAACATACGAATTGTTAACCAGTTTGTTTCGAATTAAACTTTTAAAGGCTTCATTGAAATTTATTTCAGTGCATTTGGGATTGTCATGTACCATGTATATAAAGTCTTGTGAGACCGTATAACATAGTCTATTAATCAAAAACTCTCCCCCAGCGAGATATAAATCTATCGAAAGATGGTTTTATTAATTCATGTAACTAATTTTTTATTTTATCTTTGTAATGTTTCTTTTTAATATTCAAATTCATTTATTAATCTTCATCTCCTTTATCAAATTTTTCTTTCAGTTCTTCATTGGTTGTAATTAGTACCAGTTTGGTAATTGGTCTGTCGTAATGTCCATTCTTGATTTTTATTCTGACTTTCCTTACTAATCCATCTAGACCAGGATACGTCTTGACTACTTCAGAAAGAGGCCAAACTGCCCTCTTGTCTACTGTCTTGGATGCGCTGACTAAATTTGTGCCTTGATCACTATACATGTAGCTCGGATGTATTCCTCTTGCGCTTGTAAATCTTCTTAATGCCATTAAGAACTTTTGTGCAGATAATCCCTCCCCTCCTTTGATGTCATGACAAAATTCCGAATGACTTGCTCGAGTTGCTGTGTACGTGAATAAGACAACGTGTGCATCTTTGAAATCAACGGCTGAAGTTGAAAATGCTGGATAGTTTGCATTAATTCTGAGACTTGACAGTTGACCCATCTGTTGTTGTAGCAATGGTCGATTTCTTTTGTTGCATCGATTTCTTTAGATGCATGATTGGACGATTTTCCTCATTATTTTGTTTATGTCAATGATCCAGATTCCATCTTGTTCTATCGAGTTTCCAGTCCTGTTGACTCCTGGATGTCCTGTCTTTTTATTGTAATGTTCCGCAATCATTTCTATTGTTTGGCTGTATATTAATTTCAAATTTTCATCTTCTGTGGTTGATTTTATTTAGGTATGATTATTGGTGCAACGAGTGTTGATAAAAATTCTATGCCACGTTGAAGTCTTCCTCCTATTATGTTTAATTTATGGTCTTTGTCAAAGAAAAGACATAGCTGAGTTTCCCAATCCATGATGATTGCTTGTAGACGTCTGAATATTAAGGTAGTACAATCAGTGAAATATTTATTTTGAACTGCTTTTGTGGCATTTGTCCATGATTCACATTCAATAATTAACTCCAGCACATTTATAATTTGTTGTCTAGTCATTAAATCTGCTTCTTCAGGTTTGGTGATTTTGTTAATCTTCTTAGGTCTTTTTAGCTATTTTTTCAGTTTTATTGGTGGTCGAATTTCTGATAGATCTTTTCGTGCTGAAATTTCTTTTGATAATTCATCTGTTTCAAAGTTTGGTAGTATCTCTTCTCTCAAGAATGGTGGTCCTTGGTGCCATGTTGTTAGTTCAATGTTGTTAGGTTTTGTGAGTGAATCTGCAGCATTTTGTTTAGATTGGATGTAATGGAATTCGTCGACAGTTGAAGATTCTTTAATTTCTGTGATTCTAGTTTCGACGAAGGCTTTCATTTGTTGAGAATTCAATCTTATCCAATGTAAGACAACTTTTGAGTCCACCCAATAGAATATTTGTACAGGATTGATTCGTAGTGTGTCTATGATATTTTGACAAGGTGAGACATAATCAAAGAGGCCATTAGTTCTGTCCTTGGTATCGTTCATCCTTTTATTGGTGTTACCAATGTCTTTGCTGTTATAAAACAAATTTTGATTATGTGTTCTTTCGTTTTCCATTTCATGTCCACACATGTCCCAAGTCCCTTTTCACCTCCATTTGCAAACGGGTGAATCTCTGGTTATCCAATTGCTCGTTTTGGCTTCAAACATCTAACAATTGCTGTATCTAAATGAGTTTGTAGCTGATGATCAGATCCATCCACGTTGCTGTCTTTTATGCCTCTAGGATGCTGTCCCATTCGTAGTTTTTGTTCCATAATTGTTGAAATGGAATTCTGAGATTTAGCATTGCGGGTGCTAGTATTCCCATTGGTTCCCACGCTTTGGCGATGATACCTAGTATCATTCTTTTTGTCAACTTCATTGGTTCTCTCATCGCTGACGTGATGTTCTTTATTTTCAATGACACTGTATCCAAGTCTTTCTTCCATTGATGTCCAAGAATTAGCGTTTGTAAATCTTCTTCTGTGTTGGAATTCTGTACCTGTATTTGCTCATTCATATTTTCAGTTGCTTTCTTATTGGTTATTCTCTCCAATTGTAAATCATTACAATGCCACTTCTTTCTTTCAAATTGATCTTCCTTCAATGTATTGGTTGTTTGTCGCATTGCTTCACGTGCTTCTGATATTGTTGAAGTTGAGTCAGCTATATCTTCCATGTATACATATTTGTGAAGTATTTCTGCTACAATGAGGTATTTTTCTTTATACGTTGCTGCTATATAGTGGATGCGATAAATCTGGACTTGATGGGTCGCAAAATACTGATCTTTTCCACTGATATGCTCTTAGATCTGCTTCTTCCTCTTTCAACCATAGAAATCGATGATAGCACCTGTCAACTCTAGCAACTGAAACCATATTAACATCTTTCTTATGTCGCCAGTGAATGTAATTGTTTCCTCACGAAAACCAATTAGAACTTATGATAATGAGTTTAATGAATTTGGTCCTTTTTCTAGAGCCATTGCTAAAGACTTTCCATTGAATCTTTTTGCTGAATTCCATACGACGCGCTGTGGTGTTGACGAATTTGCTTTCACTAAAATATGATGTTCTATGTAGTATTCATTACCGTTGTTTTCATTCATCTTTCTTTTTAAGCTTTTGTTGTACTTGTTTCAAATAGTTATCTAGAGCTTGTGGATAACCAGGTTTCCAAGGTAATTCCACTTCCAACCTTCCTTCCTCATTGATCACTGTGATTTTTGCAATCTTTATACACCTTGTTTCGTCTACTTCGTTGTCATTGGAGCTGCATCTGCTGGTAGGACTGACTCCTCATGCTAGGTGTGATGTAAACATTTTACTAGTTTCTTCATGTTCTACTTCCCCTGCTATGGCGTTCATCTTGATGGCTGATATTCTTTTGATGGATGTTGATCTCTTTCCATTCTTGTCTTTCCCACCAACTATTGTCCATTCAAGCAGATATCAAATTCCAATAGGATCATCTTTGTTGACACATTTGGGCTATATTCTTTGGAGTTCTTTGTGAAGGTCTCGTACATCTCTTCAAATTAACATTTCAATGGGTCCACTATTGTCTTCTATCAGGGCCTTCAAGTTCTTCAGATGTTGATACCGCTGGAAGAATTCTTCATCGATTGCCCTGGCATTCACACATGGATTCTTGATTGTATATGCTCCAACTGTAGCCAGTTCTTGAATTGGATGTAAGCGTCCAATGGTTATGTTGAACTTTTTTCGTTTTCCCAGTGTGACTCTTTCCTCCTACAACTTCATAATTGATAGTAGTTGTTTCTCCTTCAATCCCCAATGTGTTTGCAAATGCTGTTCTGATCAATGTTGTGTCTGAACCTCCATCCATCAAACATGTCGCTATCTTTATCTTGGGTGTACTGTCTCTGTTGTTGAATCCACTCTTTAGCCACATCTTTAAGATTGGTAGTCTTGCTGATTACTCTTCTTCATGCTTGCTGGTATTTATCGTAGCTGTATATGACGTTGCTTTTCTTTGTTCTTCATGGACCTTTGTTCCCAAATGTAGACGTGTGTGATGTTCTTTCTCATATTAATTGCACCGGATTTTAGAGGTATATTAGGCTTGATATGGTCTGACTTGAGGTATAGAAAGCAGAATTCTTTTCGTTTGCAATGTTCTGATCTTTGTCTATCTATGAGTCCTGATGTTATTTACAAATTGCAGGATGTTGTTTGCATCATTATCTCTGAACGATTCATTCTTCGGAAATTCCACATCAGTTGATCTGCAATCTTTCTATCAGTTATGACTAGCTTCAGTGATCTCCATGCCTCTTCCACAGTTTTTCTTCCTTCGATGATTGTCTTGTATTCCTCTGGCAGTGTATTCTCAAGCCATTGTAGGATGACATCATCGTCAGTAATCCGTGCATCGCTCATTGCAGCAGTAAATCGTTTTCTGTATGTTGGAAATTCCTTGTAATCACCACTCCAGGAATCTGATATAAATCCTGCTAGTCATATTTTTGTATTATTTCATTCTGTTGTAAATCCTTTTTATGATTTTGTTGCATTTATTGCATCCATTGTAGCAGCTTCGGTTACTGATTTGGTTACTTCTTTCAACCAGCTAATACTGAAAATATCTGCAGATATTTTCGCTTTTTCTACTTATCAATTTCTGATTTTGATTTTGTTTGTGTTCTTGCTTCTTCTTTTATGTTTAGATTCTCTTTATTTTGAATGTTTAATAATTGTTCAGTATCTTTCTGTTGTTCATCTTGATTGGTAATTGATAGCTATTGGCTTATTATTGACGCGTCTTCATCAGTACCCATGACAGCATCTTCGATTTGAAATGAGGCTCTTATGTCCTCGTTTTTTTTTGTGATAAGGCGACTTTGTTATTTGCGATCGTGTGATTGGTAATTCGATTTCTTGTTCTTGCTCTTTTTGTCGTAAGTGTTCTTCTTATTTATTCATGTAATTTAATTTTTTGTAAAATTGTTCTTCTATTGTCCGTCGGTCATTTAGAGCTACTCTCATTCGCCGGTCAATTGCGATTTCCAAATTTTCATCTAGTGCACCATTTTCAACTAGATAATCCACGTAATGTTCTCTTGGCGATTCCATTTGTTCGAAGGCTAATGTCATGCTAGACGCCGCCATGTTTAAAGTTAATAACAACAGCTGGTTGATCACATAAGAATCCTAGGCAAGTTAATTGTTTTTCAAAATGTTTTACTTGGAATTTCTTGTCACTACCACACTTTGGTGTTCTCAAAGCATTTCAAATCGAGAAATCATCATGGCGGACTTTCAACTAACATTGGAGCAAGCTATTTCATTTAGCACTTTCTGATGAGAATGAACAGGACCTGAAAGTTGTTTATGATGAAATTATGTGTGAAATGCGTTTTCCTTCTTCTGATGAACATTACGACTTGAAAGATGATATAGGAATAGAAACGCAGAAATATATATAGCCTATACCAAAGTCGTTGGAAAGCTGTGAAAGCAAGGATACGCCATGTTTTGCTTTAAGGTATGAATTATGAAATGATATTTCATGGATAATTTACTTCATGTTTTGTATTCCCTCGACCTTTTCTTCGACTGTTGGCTTGTTTACACTTTCCTTGTGTTTATATATTTTCCTGTCTAAGCCAAACCGCCGCGTTTTGATTTAAGGTATGAATTATGAAATTAAATTTCATGGTTGATTTATTTCATGTTTTGTATTCCCCGACCTTTTCTTCGACTGTTGGCTTGTTTACACTTTCCTTGTGTTTATAATTTTATAGATATCGTTGTGTAAGTTGGAATTTAGAACTTCTGATCTAATTATTAATTCAGGGTATAATACTGTGGTTGTGTTTTATTCAGTCCTACAATAGTTTCATTAATTTCTTGTTGGTTTGTCTAACAGATCCGAAGCAAACGGCAACTGCCTTCACAGTTCAGCATCTTTGGTTCTTTACAGGTGACAATTCTCTAGTTAAAATTCTGAGGAAACCGATCTTGGCATCATATTTTGTGTTACATGGTGGCTCAGTAGATATTTTCAGACATTAAAACTGTGTAAAAGAATTCATCAAAACCTTCTCAGTTTCTAATTACAACAATCTAAAAAAATTATTTTATAGATATATAATATATCTATATATATAAATCTATAATATCAGATTATATTATGTAAACTTTTATGATTGAGTAAATTACATGCATGGATTATACCTAATATGCTTTTCATACTGTATAACCAAGGCTGTCTATGATATTATCTTAACCTTAAGTCCTGTGGTCTATGGAGGTAAATATTTTTCTGTTCCTGCCCCCATCTTATGGATCAACTGAACTGGAATATTGAGAGACCTGCACATTGAATGATTTTGAAATCAAACTAACACAACTATTTTTGTATAGTTTATGGTAATTAGCAACTTAATCGTTAGCATATTTTTTCAAGGTTTCATACCTATGTTAATATGATCTATTATTATAATCATTTCACTGCTGTAAATATTACATTTTAATTATTGTGAAGCGCTTAGATAAATGCCTATAAAGTCATAATATAACATTATATTATTATTAGTATTATATATATTGGTGGGTATCAAATCTGAATCTAATGTCATTTGAGAACTGATTTTGAGACCAAGAAATTGCGTCTAGGAGTTCTAAGAGCTTTAAATTTTCAAAAATTTTCCGGGGGTGCAGTTAGTAAATAAAAAATATCCAGAATAAAGTAAAGTATAAATAATTAATGTTATTACAACAATTATATTATTCAGACACATGAATCAAATATGATATGCTTACTTGGTTATACATTTGCTAGGCACATGAGAAACATTTCAAAATCTTCACCATCCAAATATGATAAAGTAAACAAAAACGGCAATAGGAAAGAAGGAAGTAATTAGCTCTATGTTAAGTAATGACGATTGTATGTGCAAAATGAATTGTTGTTGTTTAGCAAAATGTCCACTGTTTAAGCAAATACCCATCACAGTAAGACGAAATTGTCGTATTACGTAATTGTTATTCCTGTATATATAACCTCTTTATATTAACCTCGTTTTGATGTAGACTAAAAAGTAGATGTTCTTTATTAATAAGATTAGATTATGTTGGATCTCGCGTTGTACTCAATGACTCATGAATATCTTTAATCATTGTCATACGACAAATTGGCGCTGCGAGTTATAAAGTACAAAGAATCTTCGCTGACATTGCGATGGACCGAAAAAGAATTTTAGTCTTAGATGATGTCGAGAAAGCCAACGCTTGGTTTGCTTCGTTTAATGCTAAATGCCGTCGCGATCATCTTGAAGATGGTGATCTTTCCAAAGACGGGTATTTAGAGCAAACTGATATGTTCATAGAAATGTGTGGAGAGACATCATATATCACATTGTCAAGATTGGTTACACCAAAGAAGCTTGAACAAATGCCATTTGCTGACATTTATGCTATCGCTTGTAAATACATAGAGCCAAAAGAGCGTTTTTTGATTGCTGAACGCACTACATTTTTAGCAATACGACAATTGCCAGATGAGTCAGTAGAAGATGTCTACACTAGAATCAATTATCAAAGTGAAAGATGCGACTTTTCACGGTTCAAAGAAACATTGGACCCATCAGAAGAGTTAAAGAAATTGGTTTTTATAAACTGCTTCAACGATGTCAAAATCACCAGAGAATTGCTGGATTATATACGACTAATGCCAACGGCTACTTTTGAGGATTTAAGAGAACGTGACCGCCTCTACGATATGACGCAGACATTTCTACAACGAACGACATTACCTAATGAAGGAAAAGTGGTCGTTAATTATGTTAAAAGCTCAACCAACAAAGCTTCAAACAGTCATAAATGCAAATTCTGTGATGGAACACACCCTCCGCGTGCTTGTCCGGCTTTCAACAAAAGATGTGGTTATTGCAACAAACGTGGGCACTTTGAACAGTGCTGTTATAAAAAGAAGAAAGACACCGCGAAGGTAAATCATGTAGCAGTGGACCATGCCAGTGACGCCAATGACGATGTCAACGATGTAGCCATTATTTTATGCTGTGATGATGTCAATAATACAAGTCTATCTACTGAAGATATTAGTATTAACAACGTGAAAGTGAGAATGTTAAAAGACACTGGCGCCTCATGTTCTGTTCTGTCACGTAAAGTTTAGGAACAGTTGGATTGTCCTCCGCTCACTCCAAGCAATCGTAAGCTCAAATGTTATGATGACCACGAGTTATCAGTAATCGGTAGCTGTAAATTAAATGTAGTTCAACATAGCGTAAATACTTCTATCATATTTTATGTAGTAGAGTCTAATAGAAATTATGGCCTGTTGGGTCGTGATCATGTTAGTGACCAGATGGTTAATTCCGCAGATGATGATGATGTGAAGCCACTCCCTTACATAACTGGTGTTTTAGCTTCTATGAAATTAAAGCAGGGTGCTGAGCCAATGTTTTGCCGTGCTAGACCTGTTCCACTCCCACTCCAAACCGCTGTAGACCTAGAGCTAACTCGGCTAGAGAGGATGGGGGTTATTGAGCCGATTGAATCGGGCGGGGCAGAAAATGCATCTCCTGTTGTTTGGATAAAAAAAAATCGGGTGGATTACGAATGTGCGCAGACTTTAGTGTCCATGTAAACAGCAAAATCTTGTTCGATGACTACCCTCTACCGAATTCTGAAACAATTTTTGCAAAAATGGATGGTGCACGTTTCTTCGCGAAAATTGATTTGCAATCCGCCTATTGGCAAGTAAAACTCGACGATAACGCGCAAAAATTATCTATTATCAACACTAGTAAAGGCCTTTATAGCGTAACCCGCTTACAAATGGGCATGCGCAACAGTTCGGCTATTTTTCAACATGTAATTGAAGATGTCCTGCAAGGTTTAAAGGGCACACTTGCTTATCAGGATGATGTCCTTATTTATGCCACTACTGAAGAATCTTTAAACAAACGTTTGAATGCTGTAATGGAACGGTTTAAATCACGGCGGCTTTCTATTAATATGGAAAAATCCACGCAGCGTGTTTCTGAAGTTTCGTTTTTGGGCTATCGCATATCAGCTTCTGGTATTCAACCAGATGATCGCCTTGTCAATAAAATTAACAGCATGCGTCCTCCTCAAAATAAAAAAGAAATTGAGTCATTTGTTGGTTTGGTGAATTTTTTTGGGCGTTTCATACCAAACTTTGCAGACAAAATAAAACCGCTAAATTTATTACGCAAAAAAGAAACCGCCTTTGAATGGAATAATGATTGTGCTCGTTCGTTTGAAAATCTCAAATCTGAACTTCCACCCTTTCCCGCGAAGACATTGTTGCTGCTGTCGAAGTCACACGTAGCTGTGACGAGGCTTTTCTTCAGCCAGTTATTGCTTTTTCCGATTTAAAAAAATGCTACTCATCTTGATGTCATCGCACAATCTCTAAAAGGGCGTATTATTTCGGGCAATTGGGCCAATCCCAGTGAAGCTGAGCGTCCGTTTGCGCGTTTGAACCAAAATTTAACTATACATAACGACGTTATCTATTTCGGTTCTATTGCTTTTATTCCTGCATCGCTCCGCCGTTCAATTCTCGAAAAAGCACATTCTACCCACCAAGGTATAAATGCAACCCAGCGCTTTCTCTCAAAGAGTGCTTGGTGGCCAGACATGGCTCGTGACATAGACCGCTATGTATCTTCTTGTGAACAGTGCTGTACTTTGCGCCCTAAGACTGCTAAATCAGTACATGAATGGCCAAAAGCTGACCCTTGGGAAAGATTACATATGGATTTCGGCCATGTTCCAGATATCGGAAATGTTTTAATGATTGTTGATGCTGGTAGCGGCTGGATTGAAGCTTTCCGATGTCCAGACCGATCCACTCCAAATATTATTCGAATATTTTCATCACTTTTTGCCCGTTTCGGTGTCGCAAAACACTTAGTTTCCGATAATGCGCAAGAATTCGTCAATGACGCTATTGTTTCATGGCTAGCCAAATCTGGTTGCTACAAATCTGAATCACCCGCCTATTTCCCTCGCGCTAACGGCCTTGCAGAGCGGTCGGTCCAAACAGTGAAGCGTGCTATGAAAGCTTGGCATCGCAATATGCGCGTTTCTTTCGATATGTTTCTAAACAAGATTTTGCTGGTACACAGTACTACTTCGAATGCTCGCGGAGAATCACCTGCACAAATTTTAATGGGAGAAATCTCAGAGTCCCTTTTGTTTCCGATCATGTACCCGGAGACATTGTAATGTATAAGCCAACAAATTCCACACCCTCTCGGAAAGCTGCATTTGTTGTTGCAAAAGGATCAAACACAGCGTGGTTAAAATTGGGGGAGAGAACAGTATTAGCTTCGAACAATCAAATTGGCAATGCCCCTGTAGACTGCAATTTAGAACAAACAAGTAGGACTAGCCCCACACCCGATACAACATCATCATCAGCAGTTCAACCAGCTGATTCAAACATATCTTCACCACATATGTCAATACGGCGTTCATCAAGAATTGTTCGTCAACCAAATCGTTTTGGTTATAGTTAATAAATAAAATAGATTAATTAATTAATTAATTTGGTAAAAAGACAACATCAGTAATAACAATATTTGCTTTAATTTAGATAAAGGGAAGTTGTCGTATTACGTAATTGTTATTCCTGTATATATAACCTCTTTATATTAACCTCGTTTTGATGTAGACTAAAAAGTAGATGTTCTTTATTAATAAGATTAGATTATGTTGGATCTCGCGTTGTACTCATTGACTCATGAATATCTTTAATCATTGTCATACCTTTAATCATTGTCATTGTCAATTTTCAAAAATTTTCCGGGGGTGCAGTTAGTAAATAAAAAATATCCAGAATAAAGTAAAGTATAAATAATTAATGTTATTACAACAATTATATTATTCAGACACATGAATCAAATATGATATGCTTACTTGGTTATACATTTGCTAGGCACATGAGAAACATTTCAAAATCTTCACCATCCAAATATGATAAAGTAAACAAAAACGGCAATAGGAAAGAAGGAAGTAATTAGCTCTATGTTAAGTAATGAGGATTGTATGTGCAAAATGAATTGTTGTTGTTTAGCAAAATGTCCACTGTTTAAGGAAAAACCCATCACAGTAAGACGAAATATTGCTGCAGAGGAAGAAAGGTATTAATTGTCTGGGTAAAGATCATCATAGATGGAGGATGTATATATGTTTTGATTGGACAAGATAATGGTTTCTTACTGGAAAAACTGGCAAGTCTCTCAACTTGTGAAAAATCTCCTTGCAGGTAAAATACCCCCTAGGATGGACATTTGTGGGAGAGATTTAACTAGAAAGCAATCAATGAAATCTATTTCTTAGCTTAAAAAGAATCAACGTTCTAGAGGTTTTCATAGATGACACAGAAAAATAATTAAGAAAGCTGATGTTATCTGACCCGATTGGAATTAAGCCTAGCTGTTCTTTGTGCAGGTTGAGAAGAACAATTTGACTGAGCAAAATGTTTCTCTCTTTTCTTGCCCATAGTATATTCTAATCAGGGTCAGTTTATTTACAAAATATTGTTATATTTTAATCTGATTAATAGGAAATTTAAAAAATGGAATTATAAATTTTACGCAAAATGGGTGCTATGTTTACTACCAGATCAATGATGTTAACTACGCCTTAGCACACATTTACAAAGACCATGACCATTACTACGATGTAGAAGATTTGCAGATGGCGTCATGAAAGCGAAAGCCACCATGTTGGTGGTCTTTGAGAGCTTTTTGAGACCACCAATTTCGTCTTTGTCTTTCGCTGCTCTTTGTTTTAAACATAGATAAAAATAGAAGATTGAAATCGATATCTGCAATTAATCGTAAAAACGGAGACGGCTCACAATGGCAACCAACGAAGCACTCACGATTGTGCAGCTTGCATTTTGCTTCAGGTAAGCTATTATTCCTAAAATTTCCAACTAAAATAATAAATACTTGTTATAGTGCTTGCACGTGTGTTTTTTTTAAATTTCCCTAATGTTTTTTGTCTTTGTCTTGTGATTTAATTATAAGCAACCTTCTCGCATAAACAAAACAGGCCTGCCTTGCATGTAAATCGTTCGAAGAATGTATTGTTCTTTCTTCTTTTCTGCTCTAGGATTTATATATATCAGTGATATTCCATAATCACATATTACTAGTATGAAGTGTCTCAATTGCTATGTTAGATTGGACTCACTTAATGTGTAGTCAGGAAGTGTTTGAGTGTTTAAGCCGATGTATTTATACATATTTATTTGTATTTATATGCTAGGTACAAAAAGTGACAATTCACTAAATCCAGATTATATACCGACCATATTCAACCATACTCCATCACCAAAAAAAAAGAAGATCAAAAGCTGCTGTCAAAAATCATGCTGAACGTAAACAGGCACTGAAAAGGAGACGAGATATTGCGTAGAGTAGGCCTACATCAAATGCAGTTTCTCAAGACAGAACCCTCTGTAGATATAACCCCAATTGAAGTGTACCAGGGACAAGAACTTGAGTCTGGTTGCAGTAATTCGGCATGCCAGAACAAAGTTGCATCATTAGAGCTGGAATGCCAGATTCCTTACACCAAATTGCAACTTTGATTGAATATTTGAGGGGGAAATACTTGCGAAAAGTAAGAATACAAGAGGAACATGTGCTAATAGAAAATCTTTCTCTACCTAAAGAAGCAATCTCTCAATATCCAGAATATACACTTTAACAGTATCCAAATTGAAAATAAGGTAGCTGCAACATGCTTCAGCTAGATCTGCCATACAATTGCAGTGGCTAGCAACAACTACTCCATCATCAGTAATACCAATCCATCGCCACAGAGGAGGTTCTGGAAGCCTCATCGAATGTTTCACATACAAATTGGAAATTAAAAACGTGCCAATTAATACAAAAATTTTCTGCATCCAGTCCGAGAGTAGGCCTAGTATACTAAGAATATCGAATAGCCTACTCACATAGAATATTGTGGCAAACATCTAAACTTACGTATAATAATGGAAATAAATTCAATTAATTTGATATCAAACTTTAGATAATCTGAATGAGTGTCACAACATCATACATTACTAATTTAAATGTAAATTTCGTTAGGTTACCTTTGATTTAAAAATCGAAATCTTCTTGTTTGAAAATGCCCATATTATGACTTCGTTAACCCAACCAGATGGAAAATAGCTTTTCTTCATAACGAAACTTTGCTGAGCCTCCAAGGTGACTAGTGAATTCTGTATGAACAAAACAAGTATTCCCCAAAGGAGATCTACTCAATGTAGCAATTTCTACACTGCTTTGCTTTGAAGACCGTCAAATGGCCGCCAAGCACAAAAGTCACGTAACGGCAAAACTTCTATTAGTTTTTTCCTAAATTTATCATGATTGCATAATGCTTTGTCAGTAAACAAATCGGGCAAAACGTACGATAAATTCTAAAAATTTGATCAGAATTATTTCCGTTGAAGTGTTAACTCTAACAGGATGATCTAAATGCTATTTTCAGCCTGAGTGTAGGACCTCACGGGTAAGTAACAGGAAACATATCTTTATTTTTTTGAAAACTGGTTCAACTGATGATTTAGGTCAAATATGTTTTGATAACTGATTGAAGTCCGCTTTGTTAATAGATTATTTCCTAGCTTTCTTTGCTTTTATTCAAAGCTTTCTTAGAATTTGATAAGAAAAGTCAACGAAAAAGTTCTAAAAATTTTATTCATATCAAATAACAACGTTTCGATTGCTTCAAGCAATCATTTTCAAGTTAAAGTTTACAATTTATTACAGTACTCTTTATACGGGATAATTTAATACATTATACAAAGGATAATAATATAACAATTCTAATGAAGGTACAAATAATATTGACAAGAAATAACTATTTGGGCGCTAGGGACTTCAAGGAATTCTTTTGTGTGTTAGGTCATGGTTTAATATTTGAAATGAATACCATCTCTTTTATTAAACAGTCAGGTTTTGTTTTGACAAAACTTAAAAATATGGTAAAATGTCGTTGCTTTTTGTTTCAAAGTTACTGACCACACTTAAAGGTAAACAACGCTTCGTTCGGATAAAATGTCAGGTTTTACTTCTTCATGTCTTAGCTCGTCTGAAATCTTTGGACGATTAAAAATTGGTTGTACTTCGATGCCGATCGAGCTACTTAGCCGTGAAAGGTCTTGCTTGTTGTCATCGGCTGGTTTCTGGTCTTTAAAAGGTAGAATTATATTGAAAATTACATCGTCACTTGAGGCTTGTACATTTTGAAAATCAAACAGTGGTAAAATCAAACTTAGCAAAAATATGGTTAACAAGAGACGTTGAATATTTCAAATTGTTAAAAACGTTTACATTCTTCAATAAAATTTGCTTCTGATGATGATAATCGTATTGCTCGCTAATCAGCATTGATTTCAACATGGCTTTGGAAATGTAACAATAGGCCGGTGTTAGTTGCTTGGCGGTAAACAGAGGTAGATATTGAGTTACCTTCATTTTCAAAAGTATGCCTAAAAAAGGTAAATCTTTGTGAAGTTCTATTTCCATTTAGTGAATTGTAGATACTATTCAGCTCATTGAGGAAGCGCATAGCATGAACATGGTCATCCAAAATAGCAATTGTGTCATCTACATAACGTCTATAAAATGATGGTAGTAATCTGTAAGATCACTAATCCGTACACAATGAATCCCTCGAGTGCACAATCAACTACGCAGCTTTGTGGTTATATCCATATTGATATCTTCGAATCATACGCCTCATTATTCAGGCCTCGTTTCCGAGCTAACAACATCGTGTTATATAAACCTTTTGTTTCAAGTTGATCTTCGATATTACACATAAAAGTATTAGCAAAAAGTGGGCCGAGGGGGGACCCCATAGTAACGCCATAGATTTCTTAGATTTCTTAGCCTTAGCGTATAGTTTATTATTATCATTCAACCATGAGTCCGAGCGCAGTTGAGACATTTCTATTTCTGATATTAAACATAGAAAATAGAAAGTTATCGATAGAGAGAACTGTTTATCTGATGAACTTATTTGTCGTGGATGAACCGATGGATGAACGATTGCTTTAGTTGTAACAATATGATATTTCAATTACAAATAAAAGCGACTGACGTTTAGTCAACGAAGGAGAAACGAACTATTCAACTATGTGAATAACCTGCGGTTTACGTGCACTTTCCTTTAGAAACGTTTTAGTTTTGTTATTCACCCACTTTTTAAAGCATGGCGTCCAGCTTCTACTTCATACTGTTGACTGTTCAGTTATTCTTGAAAACCATACAATGTGGACAAGGTAAGATCAAATTGAGCAACTAGATACCAGTTTCACTCTATGAGTGTAGAAAAGTTAGCGCTTGGTCAAGATATCGGCAAAGAGTCATCATGTAGATACGATTTTATTAGTTAGTAGCAAATATGCCGTTTATGTATGTATAACGTTCAGAATGAGCAAGACATAATATAGATGAAAATACCAAAAGTTTTGTCGCTGAGGTATAATTATATCTGGGATTCTGCCTCTAGGTCTTTGCAGTTCATAAAAATAAAATTCAGAAAATAACTTGCTTGCTCTATGATTGAAAATTTGAAATGCCATTACTTATGACTGCAATGATAAAAGATTACAGAAACAGTTGCAGTATTATCGAAGCTGCAACATTCGAAATTCTCAAAAGTTGGAACAGTTAATCAGCTAACACCTGATTCTAGTCTGGAGTATATACAGTAGGTATGTATAGGTGATATAAAAATGGATCTGTACCCTGATATGTATATGTAAACTGTTATGGACGGGGTTATAGATCAGTTTCAGCACATTAAAATCTTGCAATTAAGCCAGTTACAAATACCAATGAAGATTACAGATATAAATTTGCATTCTACGTCTGAAATACAATAAACTATGCAATTTAGCTACAGAATACAATGCCGACTACAGTACATAGGTCATACGTACAAAAGTAGATTTATTCAGACACTAGTTCCTTATTTTAATAAAATGGGATGAGACATTTACAAAATTTACCTATGTTCGAAGCCGATTAGTTATCAGCAGATTATAGTCATAGTAATCGGCCGATTAATGGAAGGTTTCGATTATTTCTCAGTCAAACAAACCTTTACAAATTACCGGCCGTCTGACAACACACGGATCTTAGATACTTCCTTAACAAAATTCAAAGTTGAAATAAAACATTAAAAATGTTACGCTGACATCGTAAAAAATCTGTTTTAAATCAGAATTTAACTTGAAATTGGTCTCGGTATTTAGTAAGTACGTTTGATAAGTAAGCTGAGTCTTTCTTCCCATAACTGATGTGTAAATCCTTCCAGCTCTGATGAGTAATCTATAAAATATATTATTCCCCACAAAAACATTTTGCTAAAATATTGTAACTACTTTGTTTTATGATTTTCTTAATTTTTCATTATTTTCTCAAAATTTTAACTCGACCGCCGCTTTTTCGTTGTAAATAAAATTATCCGTTCAATCGTGCTCACGTGTTTTATTCATCAACGCTAGTGTGTTGACCTTTTTTATGCTATAACAATAGAAGGTCTCAAGTGGCATGACGAAATATTAAAATGTTTTGAATCGCAAAACGGTGTAAACAAAACAGAAGCGACTATTTCGGAACTTTAGTTTCAAGTTTCATTGTCAAATAATAAATGGTTCAACGATTAAAAATTAATTTATTTTTCGATGCAGATTATTTTTCGATTACTAAAAATAGCGCCGATGATCGGCAAATTCGATTATTTTCAGAACAATCGTCTCATCCCTATTTATTTTAAAGTTCCCAGGCAAAAAGAAATTAATTTTCAAGGTTTGATTAGAAATTTAAAGACTTTAAACATGACTTGTTTGCATCGTGATTTAAATTCTGTAATCTATAACTGAATGCCCTGAATGGTTGAAGCTTACAACAATTTAGCCTGCATTACCAAATGTAACATTAACAGTTACATAAATTAACCAAAACAAGGTAAATCATGAGACAACAAGATAAAGCGACCATACGCCACTAACAATAACTGAAATCTAATATCGGCTAACGCCCTGCACACAGAATGATTAATACAACTACGTAGGGGGTAGTTATTACACTATAGGTCATCTATTACATTTCCCTTTCTTAAAATAACACCAATCTTCCACTGATTGGTTGGCTATATATGTTTACAAAAAAAATTGACTAGATTGAGTAAATAAAAGTATATACTAAAATAGTCTTTATCTTATCAATGACTGTAAAATAAAATCTATATTATATAAGAACTTAAACATAGAACTCAATGAAAGTCAGCTACAGCTGCATGGACAACATAGGAAAAATCATAAACAACCACAACAACAAAATTCTTAATGATCGACAGGCAAATAATGACCGAATGTGCAATTGCAGAGCGAATGATAAGTGCCCACTTGATAATAAATGCTTGTCATCCAACATCATTTACAACGCTAATGTTATACTAACATCAAATAATACCATCAAATAATCAAATAATATCGCCTTATCGGATTCACAGAAAAATCATTCAAAACCCACCACGCAAACCACGCAGCATCATTCAAACACGAAAAATACAAAATAAAACGGAACTTTCAAAGCTTATATGGAATCTCAAGGAAAATATAACAGGTTTTAATGTCAAATGGTCGATAATCGCCAAAGCTAGCGCCTACAGTAATACGTCTAAAAAATGCAACTTATGTCTTACTGAAAAATATCACATAATAACATTTACCTAATTTACTTAACAAAAGATCGGAACTGATGTGAAAATGCCGACACGAGAATAAGTTTTACTTAAGAAATTTTAAATCCTGTAATTAAATATGACAATAGACCCAACAATAAAAACCTTTATGATTTGCGTTTTATTTATGTTCACAGGAGTATAGCAGTATGTTTTAATATTTTAGTATACCGTCTGATGATCGTGAAATAAACACGTGAGACTTGGAGTTACGGAAAGGCTTTGCCTCATCTTTGTCTCAATTTTAAAAACCTAATCATAAAATATCAAAGTAGGTGGTTAATTATATTGGTCCTTGGGAGCGTAATGCATAACTAATTGGTTGACTGTTATCCTCTTCTTCAGATACAATAGGAGAATCAATAGTAGGATGGACTCTCTTCGATGCACGTCGTCTCAGATCAGTGCGCCACTGATCTGGTAATAACTTGTGGGCGCGACTCAATTTATCAAAATTTACATATATGGCATCTTTTAATCGCCCTTTCTGGAGTATAGGACGAACAAGGGCACCAGTGTCTGTTACAGATTCCACACGATAAAACCATCAAAGGGAGATACTAATTTGCCAGCTTTTCCTTTTAATAAATCATGACGATATACCAAGACTCGATCACCAGGATGAATATTTGGTTGTTTAGCCTTCACACCTTGATCATAATGTTTCTTATAAGTCTGTTTTGTTGCTCTATCCTCTTGTACACTGCCGACCAAATCTTTCGTTGAGATTCAAATGGAGCACTTCCATAGTCATCCATGTCTATTTGGTAAGGGGTATTAGGCACCCTAAATGCAGTTTCAGAGGGTAAAATCGGATCATAGCCAAACATCACATAATACGGACTTT
Source organism: Haliclystus octoradiatus (assembly GCA_916610825.1). Lineage (NCBI taxonomy): Eukaryota > Metazoa > Cnidaria > Staurozoa > Stauromedusae > Haliclystidae > Haliclystus > Haliclystus octoradiatus. Next base: position 6,503,691 of record OU744452.1, read on the forward strand.
CTCCGGTAGCTGAGTGAGGTGTAGCTCTATCAGCCCATAATATTTCAGGCAATTGTAACTCCCAATCAAACGGATTATCTTGAGCCAAAACACGAAGTTGCTCCTTAACTTTTCTGTTAACTCGCTCCATCGGATTAGCTTGAGGGTGATAAGCATCAGTCTCTTTCTTCTTAATTTTTAACCTTGTACAAATTTCATCCAAAACTTCGTTACATAACTCGGAGCCGCGATCACTAGTTAAAGATCGTACTGAATATCGGCATAAGATATGATCATGTAATGTTTTACAAACAGTATCAGCCTTTTTATTAGGTATAGCAAACGCCTCAATCCATTTGGAAAATGTATCAATTACAACTAAAGCAAATTTGTTTTCTTCTTCTGATATCTGCTTGAATTCAGTTAGGTCGATCGATACAATCTCCCAAGGCTGAGATGCAGTTTCACTCTTTCGCAGTAGCATTCTTTGCACCAATTGTGAATGTCTTGTCTCATTTTGGGTCACCAATAGTGTACCCGCATTCTGTCAAGCATACGCTGTTCTCCAGGATCTCCACCAAAACCTCTGTGATTCTCTGCGAGTAGTGTTTTTCGTAAATGCAAGGGAATAACAATAGAAGACCGATGGAGTTTAGTATCTTCAAAACGAATGATACCATCTAATAAATGTAGATTAGACTTGTAACAATCAATACTTTCAATAAATAAATCATCATGAATAATATCGCCTGATAAATATGAATAAATATTCTTCAAAATTTCATCTCGATGCTGTTCTGTGATGATCTGTTCAATGGAAAAAGTATCAAAAGGAGATTGTACATCATTAATTACGTTTACAGACAGAGATAGTACGTCGGCAACAACATTCAGCTTACCAGGTTTTTAACGTATGTCCAAATTGTAAAATATCTAATTCAAAAATCCATCTGGCCCAACTACCTTTTAATTCTCGATAATTCCTGTTAATACTAGTTAAAGGTAAATGATCTGTATAGACAATTGTCCGATTATTTTCGATATACGGACGAAAATTTTTACATGCCCAACAAAGGGCTTTCATCTCCAACTCTGTAACAGTGTACTGATTTTCTTCTGATGTTAATGTTCGAGCAGCAAAAGAAACAGGTCTCTCCTGGCCATTCACATCGATCTGTGATAATACCGCTCCAAAACCAAAAGCAGATGCATCGGTATGTACAATAAAATCTTGATCTAAAGAAGGATATGCCAAAACAACAGAAGTACAAATTTGATCTTTTAATGTAATAAATGCTTCATCCTGAGTAGTAGTCCATTCAAAATGACGATCTTTTTTAATAATGCGTAAAGTGTATGTGCAATCTTAGCAAAATCTTTAATAAAACGGCGAAAATAGCCTACAAGTCCCAAAAAAGATCGTACTTCAGTAACACAAGTAGGAATAGGTATATCAATAATTTGTTTCATTTTGTCAGGATTAACTTTGACACCGTCTTTAGAAATGACATGACCCAAGTAATTAACTTCTTGTTTTAATAATTCACATTTAGAAGGTTTCAAACGTAAACCAGAGCTATAAAATCGATTAAAAATACTCTCCAAGTGCTCCAAGATGATCATTAAAAGATTTCGAATAAATTAAAATATTGCCTAAGTAAACAGAGCAAAACTCATCAATGAAATCATGTAAAACAACGTTCATTAATCTTTGAAAGGTTGCTGGTGCATTACATAAACCAAAAGGTAAACGGGTCCAAGAAAATTGACCAAAAAGAGTGACGAAGGATGATTTCTCCTGTGCATCCTCATCTAAACAAATTTGCCAATAGCCAGCAAATAAATCTAAAGTTCTAAAATAGCAGTTAGAGCCAAGGGTATCCAATATATCACCAATCCTTGGTAAAGGGTATCGATCTTTCTTAGTAATATCATTTAATTTTCTGTAATCAACACATAAACGTAAACTTCCATCTTTTTTCCTAACCACAGCCAAAAGACTTGAATAGGGACTGATAGAGTCCTTAATAATGCCTTTACTTAGTAACTCAGATAATTGACTTTTAACGGCTTGCCTATATATGTGCTAAATTTAAACGACGCACATGTTGGCGAACAGGGGGCTCCCCATCAGGTAAAACAATAGAATGAGAAACCCTATCAGTAGCTCCAAGTTCAGAATTATCTAACGCAAATATAGGTAACAACTTTTTAATAAAATTTGTCAACCGTCATTGTTCATCTGGCTGATATTTTAAAATATTTAAATGTTGTAATATAAGATTTAAACGTGAGTCATTGTCAATAACATCAACAAATTTTACTGAACGATCATCATTATTAGAATTATTAACATCAGGTAAAATAGAATTAGTATCATTCGTGAAATGTTCTATGATTTGATCTGGTGTTAAAGCACACACCTTCTCCAACGTTCCCACATGTTCACTCTCTTTCAACTGTGTCGGACTGTGAACACAATTTACAAATAACGTATTAATTTCAAGGGTACTAAATATTGCGTAGTCCAAAAATAAACCCCGCTCTTCAAATGTGTTGTCTGATTGTAACATAAAAACTTCATTGTCCTCATGATTAGAATGATCAGCTTTAAGATCAGTAATAACCAGTTGAACTTTGTCTATACCAGGATGATGAAATGAATGATTTTTAGCAATCGTAATAGAACCAGCGATATAGTTAACATCTGCGTTTTTTACTTGAGAATGATTTAAATATGAAACAACTCCACCGTCAGTGGTAACACGCTCGAATGTGACTCCGATTTTAATTAAAGTCCCTTCCAAGTAAACATTCTTTTACAACATTGCCGCCTTGAACTAAAACCCACATAGAAATAGGGTTACTATTTGGTGAAGACAGTTTTAGATAAACTTCAGCCATGATGATTAATGAATTCCCACTTGCATCACGCAGTCGCGACAGTGTGGCAGGTCTACTTTTAATTAATTCAGGGTACCTTTTCATCAATGGAATAATCAAGTCTTTTGAAATTATCGTAGGACCACAGCCGGTATCTAATAAAGCGGATATCGGTTCACAAAGCGGATTATTGTCAGAATTTAACACCGATAGCTGATCACGACAAGTCAAATAAGTATCAGTATTATATTCATTATCGCTTACCATCTTGGTTTCTGCATTTCCATTGCATTCTTGTAATAATTGATTATATCGTAATTCGGCGATTTTCTGTTCTAAATCTTGAACTGATAACGCTTTGGATGTTGATCTTTCTGCCAATTTAGCCTTTTCTTTTGCCAACTTACAAGTCTGATTGGAATGTGGCTTAATAAATTTATCACACGGGATACGGCATTCGTTTTTGAAATGTCCGTTTTTGCCGCAATGAAAACATGATAAATCCCCAATTCATTGCTGTGATCTTTTTTCTCCGTTGGCACCGGATGTCGCACCATCACAGTGAACTTTGTTGTCGCCTGACCTTGACAAGTTAACACTTTCTTCAGTGGATAAATACATTAAAAATTCTTCTAAACAAATATGCTTAAGTGAATGTTTATTTTCCATTAAATCTTTCAACTCAGGTAAAATCCCCTCCATCATCTGGTGGTAAATTATAGAATCCTTGTTCTCCCTAGTATCATTTGTTAACATCTCCTCCACTAAATGAGTAATACACATTCGATATTGTCCAATTGTTTGTGTTCTTTTCTGTTTCAAATGTAACAGCTGTTTGTATAGTGCGCCGTGCGACATTTGTGGAAACATAGACTTCCTAATTGATGTAAAAATTGTCTAAAAAAAATCTCCTCTCGGAACAGAATTTACTCCAGTTCCTTCTTTAGGTAAACCATCCCAGACCCGTCGAAATTGAGTGCCTAGCAGCGTACTAACTTGACCTTTGACCTTGTCAACAGATAGCTTTAAATCAATAATCACAACGTGTGGATCACGCACCCATCGATCAAAACATATGACATCAATATTATCCGGTAATTCTTTTACAAATTTACGAATTTTTATTGCGGAAACGTGACCAATTGAGTTAATCGATTTAGAATTTACACTACTGCCAGAAAGTGTAGATATATCCATATCCACAATTTTGTTATCATTTTCGGGACATTTTGAGGCATCGTTCATAACGGCAACTGAAAAAGGATTAGTATTATTATTAGCCGAGAAATGGTTTGTAGGATGGATGACGGTCGACGACAAGGGAGGATTACAAACACCAGTGATAGTTTCACCACTGACTCCATTCTTTAAAGTTTCAATCCTCTCAAGTATATCAATAATAATATCATCTAGCTCAAGGTCTAAACCCAACAAATTTATTTCGCCAGTATACCACGTATTTAATAATTCAACTTCTTTTTCATCTGACTGTGAATCAGCAAAACTTTCCCATTCCTTCAGTGATCTCGTAAGTCTTTCTTTGTTCACTTTTAATTTTATTAACTAAATAACGTAGTTTTTCTTCAATACCAGCAATTGAATCCATACTACAATCAAACAATAATTTGCGGCCGTTTTCCAATCCGACACGTAATCTTTCAGCAACCGGTCCAAGCAAACGACGATGATTTGCAGACATTATATCTTAATAAAGTTTAAATAAAATACACGGCCTTCTAATTAAGAAGCCAAACCAGCCTCTGCTACCAAATGTAACATTAACAGTTACATAAATTAACCAAAACAAGGTAAATCATGAGACAACAAGATAAAGCGACGATACGCTACTATCAATAACTGAAATCTAATCTTGGCTAACGCCCTGCACACAGCATGATTAATACAACTACGTAGGGGGTAGTTATTACCAGAGCCATCTATTTACAAGAGTTGGGACACTTCTGCCACTTTTGTATCTTTTTGCCTGGACCCGAGCACGTTTTTAACAGTGCGCATGTGCAGGAGAATGTTGTGTGATGACGATGGTGATGACGATCTTCTTTTCGTGAACATGTCTTCAAGCAGCATAGTAGATTAAGCTAACATTTTGTAAATGATCGAGTATATTTCGCAGAACAGCGAAAGACGTCTACGTTAAAACGTAGTTATACCCTGCATATGTGTTGATATCATTCGCCGTTTTACAACGTTTTTTAAAATCTATTTGAAATCTATCAGATGTATAAATACCGTGGTAAAAATATGTTAGAGATTTATGTTTGTTTACAAACTCAAGCGCCTGATTATTTCCGTTCTTTCATTGGAATATGACATTGAGTCATCGTTGTCATAACAACCGTATACGGAATGATTGACATAATACAATTCAGTCATTGATCTCTTTGTTATGAAAATTGTTGATCTTGACCATCGCTAGCAATTTAAGAGGAGTTGATCGTGGAAAATTGATCTCCAACAAATTTAAAGATATAATTTAACAAATTAAAAAAGAGGTGTTTTAACGATGTCCGGAAAACTGTCTTCCAGTTGACAGTAAGTTTCCCATAGTACACGTCGTACATTCTTCGGAAAATGAAGACATACAATATCCAGACAGAAAATGGCACATCCTAACAGCTATTTCAAGGGCACGTCTAATTTACGGAAAACGCAAAGAACTTCACGGAAAAATACAAAACAAGGTCATTGTATTTTGCTTTCCTGTAAACGAGTGTACCGTATGGGAATATATCGTCGTGAAAGGTGGATTTAGATGCAGTGAAAATAGCATTTTGCAATTTTGGCTTGGATTGTGATATTTTGTCTATTTTGTCTCTGCATTTGTTACTTTTTATTCGTGAAATTATCATCGATAGAAAATTGTAATTGTAAATGATTTCAATTAATTATGAAATATCAATGACGATCTGAAAAGTGTTTGCAGCTTGCAAGTAGCTGACAATAGTTTGACAAACTAAAGCATTGGAGTTTACCTTCACAGAGTTTTAACGAAAGCTATCGATTCAATATTGTATCCCCCAATTTGTTCATGTTTTGATTTGTTGTTCCATTACACGGAGTTGGAAGTTTGACAGATACACAAGACGATTTGAATAGGACGGGGAGGCAGGTAATGGTCTGGATCAGTATCATTATACATTGTATATAATATAGCTCCATTTTCTGAGGATATTCTCATACAATTAATTGATAAAGCTGTGGCTTGCTTATATGTGGAAATGGTATTGATGCAAAATGTATAAGAGTTTAGGTGGTCACAAATCGCAAAACCTGCTGAACTGTATTACTTCAGCTATGAAAGCAAAACCAAAATAACAAGATATTTGTAAGCAGAATACTATTAGGCAGTTGTTATGAGTTATTTGGATTTCTTTTCTGGATTATCTCCTACTTCTGCAACCTTGTTTACGTAATCCAAATATTACGGAGTTTATGATCTTATATTAGGAGGCAAAATGCAGTCTGATCTGAATGATTACACAGAAAACAAGTTAACCGATAAAGATATATAAGCGTTCAGTACAAAGGTATCGCAAATCGACTGGTGTCTGGGTGTCATTCCTTTTCGGAGTATAGAGTCATCGCACGGATGTCCATGGCATTGAAGGATATAGAAAATATATCAAAAAATAGATGGAATGATAATTTGTATATAATTTCATACAATTTTGCAAAATCAAAGTGGGCTTAATAATTACTATAATTATTATTTCAGATTTCGAACATCATTTTGATCTTAACTACCCGATTAACACATTACGTCGTTTCGGAGTTGGAACTACGTCAGAAATATTCGGTCGGAAAGGCGAAGTTCTGTGGACACTACAATACGTAATTCCGACCAAATGTTCCGATCCTGTTTCGTTTAATTTCTGACAGAATTTCGACCAAAATTATAAATTTTATATCAAATTTCGACGTAATTCCGTCCCAGTTCAGACTGACTCCGATTAAAATGTAGACGGCTACCGTCAATACGGGTAGCCAAACCCGTTCTTCAGAAGTATCATCAATTAGCCTCGTTCTGGTGACAAATAAGATGGATCTTTATAAATAAAGTAATTAAATGTAGACAATAAGCAATAGATTATAGAACATTTATGTGTAATACAAATCTATTATTAATAATGGTATATGATAATATATAAAAATGTTCTGTATAAATCTTATACAGTAACACTTCCACAAATGTCCTCGCATTTCTCTATAGACTATACATTATTTAGCGTCTTAGCTATCCTCTATATAAGAATTGCAAAATTGTATATTAATTGAAAGTAGGCTGATTGAATTGTCTGAATAATTCTCAATATTACGCACAGCCTCATTCAATAACTTCTTGTTCAGGAAATATAAAATGCAAAAAGAATTGAAGAAGTTTATAACAGTAGAGCCAAAAATTTCCTTCTGTTGAATAATTTTTGAATTTTCAGAGTAGAATTTAGACATTTAGATCTTCATTGGTCGGGAATAGAAAAAGGATGGTGCCCAGATTAATTTTAGGCCTATGGGGCTTTGAAGCAACTCTATTCTTTAAGCCAATAGAAGTACATAATTATGAAAACAATAATTTTCCTGAGAAAATACACAAACACAGATTAATGATTACATATTTCAATTAAACAACACAAAGAGTCGACAATAAAAGAAATTGTATAAATATTTTGAATATTAGAAATTGTGAAATGAATCATAATTCGGAAAATTTGTTTTGCGAAAAATTCCTTCTCACACTTCCTTCCATTGAGTTATTTTTAAATTCATTATGTCATTGATGTAAAACATACTTAAGTAATTCATCATCATCAAATGCTGCCATGGAAACACCAAGCAGGGGCGGATCCAGCAAAAAATCTGAGGGGTGCAAGAATTCTGGGGTAGCGGGTCGAAGCCCCGTCTATCTAGGAGGGCTCGGGGACATGCCCCCCGGAAAATTTTTGAAATTTAAAACCTCCTAGGATGTCTGTAGCATCGTTTTTGCATATCCAAATAGGACTTTCAAGTAGCTACAAAGTATGGTCTATCTCATAGTTATTCCAAATTTACAGAGACAAAAAATGTTGTAACCAAGAAAAACAAGCATATATCCAAGTTAAATATATCAGCATTTGTAAGAAAATAGTAAATACAAATTTAAACAATGTACCCTGGAGTGAGAAGAACATTTGTCTTGTTTCTTATTTCCGGAGTTTGGATGAGGATGCCTCGTGAATCATGATACCAATGCAAGTTTCCACCAAATTTGAGATGACCTTATGAGTTCATGAGTTTGCTCTCTGACCTGACGATGCAAACTGCAACTCTGAAAATTCTATTCTATTGAGAATGTAAACCCTGTCTGACACATAATTCTGACTTGCAGCATGACTGGCAAAATTAAAAATGTTTTGAGTTAGCAACCATAAAAAGGAACTGAAAGATTAATTCTATGTTTATTTGAGACTTTTAAATGATGTTTTATTAATGATACAATCCAGGGTATGAAGCTTTTCCACAGGTTTCTATGAGTACCTTTGTAATTAATTAATTAAAGAAAAGATTCATAACCCTGGTGTTGTATTTAGAAAAAACCATGACTCGAGATGCATTTTTATGCCACACTAACATGGCCGACTAGTTTTATTTCCAATGTATTTTTTCCTGTATATTAATAAATGGTAATCATACGATTTCTCATTCTATTCTAAATTTTCAAACAGCTGTATCATTTCAATCTATCTGTTTTCTGTCTTCGCTACTCTTCTTTCGCTACAACTAACAATATCTTTAATAAATACAAAGTCTACAGGACAAATGAGCCGTAGTAGATTTAATTTACACGGCATATTACCACAATATTACAAACATTGTATGCTGCCTTATTCAATTGTACATATACAAATAAAGCAAGATTAAACATAAAGCAATATCATAATAAAGGCTAAACCAAAATTTTCTGAATACCGATTAATTTCAATGATTGCATGTATATTATTGATGAAATGCAAAATTCCAGATGATTTAATGACTTTAAAGTTCATGAATTTGAGGAAAATAATAATCAGAAAATGTTTCATTCGTAGCGCGCGTTATACAGATTATATTTTGACATATCATTCTCACACATATTTAACACGTATCAAAAGATTCTCTGGTGACCACAATAGCTAGCTAAGTAGAATTTATTGTTGTAAGCATATGTCTGAACTGAAAATGGAGTATTCTTTTGAGGGTAAAAATCATAATGTTGGGAAATGCTATAAGAACACCATAACCGTCGGTTTATAGTCCTCTTTTCACAGAAAAGAAATCTGTCCATCTGATTTATCGTCTCTGTAGAAAGATATTTTGTGCAAAGTAACTTCTCCACTGTATCACCGCATCCCTATAAACTACAAATTGTGACATGATGCTAACATGTTCTACTTTCTAGCCGAGGGAATGAATAGTAGACTGGTAAAATGATTGGTAGTCAGATAACGTTGATAGAGAGGATGTAATGAAGGTATACCGCAAAACCGAAAAATGATAGAATCTGCATTACTGTAGCTCTAGTTAACGGCTGTAAACTTGAACAAGAATTTCTGAGCCCTCTATCATGTTTGTACTACTTTCCGATATTTTATAGAATTTTACAGTGTAATGTAGTGAAGAATTTTCAATAGTTTTATAATAATTGAATGCTTGGTGAATGAATGATAAATAATTTAGTAATACCGGTACTTAAATAAATACGAAAAAGTACAATTGATACTTTGCAGTACCAACTATCTCGAGGAAAAGTCGTCTGTGCATGCCTGTGAAAATCAAGTTAGATTACATTCACAATTAGATCATGAAAAGGATATCTTGTAGAAATATTTACTCAAGAACAACTTGCAGATAGAGTTAAAAATAGTTATAACTTATATAGCGTAGAATAAAGCTATTTCCAAGGACAAGTGTCTACTAATTAAGATTTGAGAAGTACTGCGGTCACAAAGAATACGTAACTAATATGTGTCACTAGACTAGTCACAAAGGAACAGTCGCACCGCCTGACATTTGTGTTAATCCGCAATCTATATCAGATTCATCGCGCTTAATGACGCTACGAGAAATTATTTCGACTGAGCGTTTCAATAGATTTTATTCTGCTCCTGAAATCACAAATTGCATCTTTGTTAAGTAATTCGCGAGTTTATATGTTTGTTCATGGCTCAGCCTTGTCAAAAAATGTTTTGTGTGACTTCTCGGAGCTAGGTCACCTCAAAGATTACGTTGCGTGATCAGCCCACTCTTAAGTCTGTTAGACAATCCGCAAGACTTGTGACGTTGTCGTCATAAAGCTAGATCCAATCCCTTTTTTTCTCAGCGACATTTGGGTCAAAAAACCACTTTGAAGGCACTTTTCACCAAGAAATCATTTCCAGATCGAAAAATAGATTACGCCATTGTTTTTTTCACGTCGGGTTCTACTACATATGTAAAGATAGTCTGGGGGTTTATTCCCACTTTAATAGTTACAATACTGGATGTTGCATTGACAAGCTGCAGATTACCAAGGTCGCCGTCTGGAATTTTCGCCGTTTTAAATTTTCTCTTGCGCCAATCAAAGACTTTTATGCTGAATATTGAATCTCTTATTCGCAATCAAAATACTGCAACAAGATCCCACAGGACCTATACTTTGTTCGAGTCCTAGCTCAGTTGCTCCTCTCAACGGCCCTGTCTATCCTGCCCAAAGACTTTTGCGACAGTTCCATCATTTTACAAAAGTCTGAAAACAGGTTAGGTCTTAGAATATGTATATTCTAACGGGATTTGCAGTGTTCTTTACATAGAAAATATGTTAAGTGAAAGAGAGACAGCACATTTCCATAATACAACCGCACATCTTCTACAGTGTAACCCGCATATTGATATATAGTTTAACCTGTATATAACAACCATACCAAATATATAGATAAGCTGATCACTATAGACATGTGAACAGGCATCTGTATACAGGTTTAATTGCCATGCAATGTTTAAATTATTATCGTTTGTTTGATATTTTCATAAATTTCTTGAAATTGACTGGGTCAAGCTCGGTTATGAGGAAATGGCTTTGACGTTAGCCAATCAAAGTGCAAGAATAATTCGTAGCAGATCCTAGTTATGTTCTAAACTCAACTTTTTGTAAGCTATTGATATTTTGCGCACGAGAGGCAATTAAGGAACAAACGAGAAGGTGTCAGATTTTGAAATTCTTCAATTTCTCTTTAATTGAGCTTCATAATGTATAGCGTCTTACTAAAAGGGTTATGTTCCTAAGTATTTTATTTTCTTGCTGCACTGTTGCAGTAATAATTTACTAGAACAAGAGTTTATTATTAACCTTTCATGTTTGTGTCATTTTGCTTTGTGTTTTACATTTCACGACCGTTTGACAAACACATTTATAAAAAGGTATTACCGTTTCAAATAATTAATATTACTTCAATGTATAGATAAAGTAATTGGTAATATCTATAAAAATATATAAATTAAGAAATTAAGAAAATTAACATAATACCAAAAATATGTAATTGATGCTTCAAGTTTCATGTTGTATGTGTCGCGATCAGCATGCAATCAAATCTATAGACTGCCTCTATCAGGGTTTGATAATTTGGAGTATTCCATGACGGAACACAATCCTTCCTCAAGCAAGTACCAGTCACATTGATTTTCACAGGGAATAGATAAAACCTAATATGGTATTATGAAAAAGAGGTTGGCTGTGATTTAAATTCCTGCTGCCACCATCCCTGTATCTTGCGATTTTCTTGAGTTTCACTCATATTAATTGAGGCTATTCCAAATTGTGGATGATAGTTTTCGCTTACGTAGCATGCTTAGCTTTGAGTTCATGAACTGTTCTGGGAGTTTACACACATTTTTAAACTTTTCATTGAAAGTTTGTAACCAGTTCATGAACGTTAAGTTGAGTGTTTCTGAATAAATCGTCTGTTTCTCAAGGGTACTAATTCATGGATTTGTTATATGACTATGAAACTTCTAATTGGTAATACATTTTCCTGTAGTAACTTGTGCATGTACTAGATCCGTATTGCCTCCTACTGATCAAACTATTTTGTCTTTTTATAGGTGACGACAATATAGGTATGATTTTCGCTATCATTATATGCTTGCTTTTGTTTTTATTAATTCATAACCATTATCTCTATCTTCACTTTGTTCTTGAGGTTTTACCCTGGCATCCAATGAGTATACATTTCCATATTTGTGAATGGAAAATTCCAGGGGAAATTGTTTAAGACACCCATTTCCAATCACATTGCAATGCTATATTTCTGTTATGTTATATTCAACTGCAGTTATCAGAAATGGTTACTATTTCATTACAGTGTATCCCTTGCGAGTCAAAATTTCCTAAGATTTTCATTGTATTTATTCAAGTTTGCATTTACCAGAAATGTCTTAACAAGACATGAGAAGAGAATAATTCATATAGGGTCATAAAACTACGTTGCATAATTCCACTTATCCAAACTGCACTTATGTTGGTAACGCTGTAGTGCTTAATTTCTTATTTTACTAGGTTCCACAGCAACACACTATCAGTGTGGTAATCGATGTGATACAGATTTTGCTAACTCATAAACAATACCATTAAGGAATTTTATTAACTATTTATCAAACAACGAATAAGGAGCTATGAATTAAAGACCGGAAATTGCACGGAGTGTAATTTGGGGCGTAGAAAGACAACCTGACATTGGTAGTTAGACAGTACCTTATATATCGGCGTTTTTGAGATATCAATGCAGAACTTGATGCTAATGACGAGGACCTTGAAACAATTACCTGTTTCTATATTGCAAGTTTTTGTAAAGTTTGGCAGGGTCCACAATCTGAAATCCTAGAAACATTCTAACATTATCACATTTGTTATTAAAATTGGAAATCATTTACTTTCCATCCAGGTGTTGGTGCTTTCGTTGGAATTGTTATTGGGTTATTGATGCTGTTGCTGTTGACATCGATATTAGCCGTGTTTTGTTATAAGTTGAAGAATAAAAAACTACTGGACTCTAGTTTACACGAGGAAAATAGGTAGGTTGATGGATGCTGGATAGCCTGACAACTTTTTTGAAACTTATTCAACAACAACCTGTAACAATAGTTATACCATCCAAATTTTCAGGGACATGAGTGTAGGATTTACTCTATGTGATTACGTGTATCACATTGAATTACTAAATATATTACAACATATTATCTGTCATATCTCATGGTGAACAGACACTGATCGTATAGTGATTTGTACGGAAACAATGCAGTGATGTCATCTACTCAGTGTAAATTAATTTAATATTTAGATTGATTGGCTGAGCCTCTACAAAAGTAAACAGTTCTCTGTCATAAATTAAGCAGATCATCCTCCGATAATGTAGCCTGTGGTATAGACCCAATTCGTTCGCGATAGAATAGGAGCAACAAAGCAACAGATAATCAAAATTGAAATATTCAGCTTTGTAAGGAACTTTAAAGCCTATTTTGACAATTTTGACCACGTTTTTTGCAATTTCCCCAAGCAGGCAACATAAAATTCTTAATCGAAAAACTTTTGTAGCAAAAGAGATAGTTTTGACCAAGGTAATGGCATCAGAGCAGCGAACGTCGGAGCAACACCGGATGCAAAGAAAAGAAATAGCGAAGCAATGGTGTTTACAGTCATGCTCTATTTTTATTTACGCTTTAACTTATCACGGCGTGCCAAATAATTCCATCTTGTTGCCAGAGTCCGAGCGGCGACTAAATCAGGATGATTTACGACAAGCGTGAACACATCGAACAGGGGCCATTGAAGTGCGATTGAGTGAGCAACAGGGAAATAAATTTTATCCGTTGAAATTTGTAAACAGGTTTGGATAGCGATCAAGATATTTGCAAAGGGTTAGCTCTGCTTTAAAAGCTTTGAAAAAGATGTAAAAGCTTTGAAGGATGGTTCACACTTGACTATTTAATAACAACTGATTTACTTCTAATTTTCATTTAAAGCATTCAACGGTTTTCTTATAGCGTAGTTAGCCCTTCTTCTACAATAAAAAACCATGAATCATAGCTCGTTTTATATCACATAACGAGAGAAAATATACTCTTTCACCTGTTGTCGAATTCCTCCAACACATCAACTTAATTGAAACCTTATAATTACTTATCTATGTCATATTCAAATTAGCTCATAAACGCGGGGGACTCATTATTTATATTCCATAATTGTTACTGCTGAAGCATACACTTAAATGGATAATTTTTGTATAGCTTCATCTTATCTCACTACGATGAATGGGAACTATTGCCTAGTGATATTGTCATTGGTGAAGTACTTGGTGAAGGTGCATTCGGTAAAGTTTATGTCGGTACTGTTAAAGGTGCATTGCTACCACAAGAGGGGGAAAAAAAACCTGCAGCCTGTAAAGACATGGCGATTAAAGCTGCTGTCAAAATATTACAACGTAGGTATTGTACTGTCAGTAACACTGTGCATATACTTACATTTGAACCCTTTATAATGGTCAGTTCTATACAGAAGCCACCTGTCTGTAGCAGAGCATTCTATTTACAAGAGTTGGGACACTGATGCCATTTATGTTTTTTGGCCTGGACCCGAGCACATTTTCAACAGCAGTGCGCATGTGCAAGAGAATGTTGTGTTTTTTCAGCCATTTTGGAACTCTGTGAAATGGTTTGCGATTGCTTAACAATAGTAATATATAACCATTTAGATTTACGAGTTGTCTTTCTCCATATTTATTTGCTGGACTCTCAAAATTAGAATAAAAATTTACTTCAATGTATACTATGTTATCGATCTCATCAGCATGTTGCTCAAGAGTAAATCAGATCAATGCTATTGGAATTGCTCAGTGGACAAGGAGTTTGTAGAGTATCTCTTACGCTCTTTCTTTGAAGTCAAAGACAACTTTTTTCTAATTCTTGTCCCCAGTTGGAATAGTAAACAATACTTTTATTTCGATTACTATTACGCCTATTAACACAACAATTAATAATTTAATAATTTAATAATTTAATTAAAATGTTTGTTTTCACTGATAAAAGTTGTACTTTTCCGCGCTTCGCTTAAAACAGGAAACCTGGCGCCAAAAGAACAAGAACCCTGGTGCCGAAAGTACAAAAATGGCGTCCAAAAAATCACGTGAATGGCATCTGTCCAATAGGAGACGGTAGCGGCACATGAAAGCGTGTCCCAACTCTTGTAAATAGATGGCTCTGGTCTGTAGTAGTTACTCTTGCAATGTCTAAAATAGTATTTTCTATTTATTCAACCCGGGATAACATGAAGTACCTGAATAATCTGTCAATTTATCGACGCCTAGTAGCTGGCTGTTTTATAGATTTGACTGTATACTGCACACATAACTCTCGATCTGTTACACATAAAATATGCTGTCGGTATGTTGGTGATGTGTAGTAATGTGCAGTGATGTTGCAAGTCTCCTTGTGATAAATTTACATGTAGAGTATTAAGGATTTTTATATGTAAATACGTATAGTTCTATGACATACATCGGATACAGTCGAACCACAGTTGTTATCAATCATGACTTAACTATATCACAAAGATCCCTTTCCATTGAAAATTTAAAAACAGTTTATGTGGCAATAGTTTATTGGCACTGTCAAAATCGGTCTCTTTGTGTAGTGAATATGCCGTACTAGTAAAACCCAATGTGTACAGAAGAATAAAAGTAAGCATGATCCTGCAACATTATTCATTATTAATTGCGTTACAGACATCCAATCATAAATCTATTAATAAATACCATACTTATAATATTGATTGAAATAACTATACTATAATTGATGTCGGTTTGTAACTAAATTATGTCTACATTTCTATCTATATTAATATAATAATATCTGTTTGTAATTAAATTATTACTATATTTCTATGTACTTATTCTCGGGCTGATACAAATAGTATTGTCGGTTTGTAAATAAACTATTTCAATATTTGTATATTTGTGGTCTGTCCGCGACTTATTCAAATCTCATTGGCCAACTAATACAAATAATTCGTTGTCGAGAAATTGTGCAAACCTTGTAGTAACAGATTTGTGGTATGAAAATTAAGATTTTCTGACGTTGTTTCAAAATATAACAAACTTCGTTTAATAATTTTTGATATCGTTGTATTAACAAGTTTAGAAATTTCAAAATTTCATGGGTTGATAATCTTGCGATCTAAAATTTAATGTAAAATTTTAAAATGACGTCTGTGTTCGACTAATTCGAAAAAAATCCCTCAAAGTTTGAAGAGACTATATCAGTCTGCAGTCTAAAGTTACAGAGTTCAGAATTTCATCACGGTATTTTCAAGGAGTATTTCTATTTATTATAACAACACGCAAACGGTCCCCATGACCAAATCACCATTGTTTGATTATTTCAAAAGTTCTTCTCCGCTGCGCACTTCCAAACTCTTAACAAGTATCTGGGGGTATTTACAGGCTTTTGACCATCTCAGCGATAAGTTTTTACAGCTTAAAACGTGCTAGATTGCTCATAAATTGCAATTAAAAGAGCAAAAAATGACGTAATTTCGAAGGAAGTTCTGTGAAAATAGACTGCGTTTCCTTAGTTCTCTTTCTATTTTATTTTAAAATTTTTCCATCATGCCCTGCTGTGTTTTTCATTTTTTGCAAAGATTTTGATTGCCTGCACGTTCAAAAGTATTTTCATATCTGCAAATATATTTTGCAAAAATATTTCAATATGCCTAGAAGGAGAAAATTACTGTCAGATCCCACAATACTATAACGCTCACAAACAGATGCCATACTACTCGGTAAGTATTCTCCAACTTAATATATTGTTTGAATGTTTTATTTTATGTGAAGTCTGTCGTAGTCACGTAGTGGCTTTTACACTTTCGAGGGCTGGCAGGACACTGATGGCAATCGTTCATGGTAGTTTTCTTATAAGTAGCATATTTCCTGATAGCTTCGTATTTTGTTATTAACTCATCGTTGGCAGAAAAGATTACTGTGACAAAATATCACTATTAGCTTTCTTTGTTATGAATTGCTCTTTGTTGGGTTGGAAGAAAGAATTAATGTGTTGCAATTCTGTAGCAGGAGCTTTGGAATCCACATGCTACCGATGTAGTTAGTTATCGATGTGAATATTTCTAATCCCTATAATATACAAGTATTACGGCTTCCATTGCAAAACATTAAATTGAATATGATTTGCCTTTTCTTTAGAACAATTGCCACCATGGTTTGAATGTCAACCGGAATTATTTACAGTATTAGACAGCTACGTGTTCTTTAAATTGTAATTAATCGAATGATTCAAATAAGCAATATTAAATATAAACTACATTACTATAGCCGAATAATAAAACTTGTTTAATTATCTGTTAGATCTTATGTAAAATATTTCTTTCTACAGTAGATTTCACAGTTTCAGAGTATATCTTGGAAACATTGTTTGATATAAACCCACATATAAACAAACTGCATTTATAATGATAAACTATACTACAATGAAATGTTTCAAAGGATTTTTATGAATGGATGAATCGTTTATTATTATTATTATTATTATTATTATTATTATTATTATTATTATTATTATTATTATTATTATTATTATTATTATTATTATTATTATTATTATTATTATTATTATTATTATTATTATTATTATTATTATTATTATTATTATTATTATTATTATTATTATTATTATTATTATTATTATTATTATTATTATTATTATTATTATTATTATTATTATTATTATTATTATTATTATTATTATTATTATTATTATTATTATTATTATTATTATTATTATTATTATTATTATTATTATTATTATTATTATTATTATTATTATTATTATTATTATTATTATTATTATTATTATTATTATTATTATTATTATTATTATTATTATTATTATTATTATTATTATTATTATTATTATTATTATTATTATTATTATTATTATTATTATTATTATTATTATAATAATGAGCAGGTAAAATTGTCTGATAATTGAGATATCAACGCCGAAGTCATTTTAAAATTCTCTCGCAAGTTCTTATATTTTCATGCTCCATCTTAGCCTGTTGAATTCAACACCACATTTACCCATGTTACTAGGATTTCAAAACATATTTTGTTTGGTTTAGCTATTCTAGTAGTTCAATGCTATTTAGTATTTTGTATTATTTTCATTATCATAAAACGGATTGACTTATTTATTCTTAAAGTACTTGTTCAGATTTCTTTTTCGCAGCTTAAATTCAAAACAAAATAATTTTCTACAGAAGATTTCAATCCGTCTTCGATTTATCTACCGCTAAATTATCAACCTATCAAATTTTTAAGAGCACTAAATTTGTTAATATAATTGTATCAAATAAATTATTAAATGAAGTTTATTATTTCAAAGCAACATCAGAAAATCAAACTTTTCATACCACAAATCTGTTACCATGTCGTTGGTTACCTCGACAAAGAAGTTTTCATAATTTCCCGATAACGGATTATCTGTATTATTTCGCCAGTGAGCCGTAAGTCGCTGACCAACCACAAATATACAAAAATATAAATATACAAATATAGGAATAATTTAGTAACAGACAGACAATACAATTAATATAAAAATGATTATTATATTATTATTTTTATTATTATTAATGCTAGGAAATATCGGTGTTCGATCAAGCCTGCCATTAATAACTGATTTTAGCAAAGCTAATGTTTGATGGTTTATGTTATCAACATCAAAGCAACAAACTTATTGTTGAAAAATATATACAAATCAAGCTACATCATGTTACACATCATGAACTAAATTGTTCAATAACACAATGACTTTTTGATTGGTTGTAATTTATTCTTTTAAATTTGTTTAGCGTCAGCTGATGAATCCCAGAGCTATGAATTTCATGAGGAAATAAAATTAATGAAACATCTTGGTCAACATCGGAATGTTGTTAGCCTATTGGGCTGCTGTACTAATTGTTATATAATGTGTTTGATTGTTGAATATATGCCTTATGGAGATCTGCTTCATTATTTGAGAGAAAGAAGAACCAGAGTAAGTTAAGCGATTAAATTATTAACAAATTTTGCTGAATTCATGAACTGTTCAATGACAACTCACAAACGTTAAAAGACCTGCATATCATGGAGATGTTGATGAACTGTTCATTTAAAACGATCATTTGGCTCTTTTCACACCTTCAACTAAAAATAACATTTTAAC
Source organism: Haliclystus octoradiatus (assembly GCA_916610825.1). NCBI lineage: Eukaryota > Metazoa > Cnidaria > Staurozoa > Stauromedusae > Haliclystidae > Haliclystus > Haliclystus octoradiatus. The sequence continues at coordinate 6,522,831 of OU744452.1, forward strand.
TTTCATAGATATAAAGATCATAAAAGGTCATCACCTCATAAAATTTTCTACAGATTACATTCTCTTCGTTTTGCACTGCTCTCGAAATATCCACAAAAGTTCAAAACCAGTTAATTAAAAGTTCATGGAAGACAACTTGAAATTCCTATTTGAATAACTAGAATACCAGTTACACGCAGTGCGAGTTGTAGAAAAAGGATAAAAAAAAATGTAATGTAGACGGTGTTGCCCTACCGAAGGCATCCGTACCGCTCCTCTATTTCTATAGATGAGTGGCTTTTTTCGCTGACAGCAATGGTTTGAAACACTCTTTGTTGATCCCAGCCGTGACATTGCAGATCAAATTCTCAAATGGTACTCATTTGATGCTTCAGATAAAATCAAGGCTGAGTTGACCTTTGGTGGGATTTGAACCACAGTCGATCAGATATGATCCGATCTGAAGTTCGGTTACTCTGCCGATACTCATGTTGACGCATAATATCCTATATAATCTGATCATCATACAAACAAGGTGTCGCATTTGTACTCTAGATAAAGTTTATTGCAATTTCCTTTTTTTTGGACAATTCATAATTCTATTTTCAATAAGAATTAAATTTCTTCACTTCTAGTACTCTTGCGAATTGCTGTTTGGTCTTCAGCAAGCTGCCGTTCCTATAGGCGAAGATGAAGCCGATCCTCACTATTTAGTACCTGTTGATGTTATTGAATCGAATAGTGAAAGTAGTCTTACACAAGGAGATCTACTTTCGTTTTGTTGGCAGATTGCTAATGGAATGGTAAGTCATACAGATTTGATGCATTAGTATGTAGTTAACTACTACATTGTGTTATACAGTAGTGCATTACATTCAATAAGTAAAGCATTTATAGGCAAGTTATTTTTTTATAGTATAACTTTTATTGGGTCAATATTTTACGGCAGTTTAAATGTTCAAAATATGAAATAAATTTAAACTTGATAAAATTTAGAACTTAATTAACATTTAGATAATGTGCCTGCACCCGAAACTCGAATATTTGATACAATACATTACCTAAATAAGAGACCCAAACTTCAATATTTTATTAACTAAAGGCTAACATATCACAGAGAGGACACTTGTCTTAAATGGCATGATGATTGAAGTAAACAGTATGTTGAAGTTGTCAATGTATGCTTCATCAAAAATGTTTTTCTCGATAATACGATGGCAATGCAATAGAACTTTTTTCATAACAAAAGAGAGAGAAGAAAAACAAGACAGTTTATTTTCATAGGACTTCCTTCGAAATTACGTAATTGTTGTTTTTTTCCATTGCAATTTATGAGCAATTCATTGCAGTTTAAGCTATAAAAAATTATCGATAAGATGATCAAAGGCCTGTAGATAACCCAGAAACGTATTAAAAGTTTGGAAATTGCACCGCGGAGAAGGAGTTTGAGGATAATGAAGCAGTGGTGGTTTGGTAACCAACACGGTTTGCGTATTATTATTATTAATATTCTATTCAAAATTATATTTATAGAGTTTTCAATATAACTAAACGTTCACATGATGCTAACAGAGCTTCCTTGTTGAATAACAATAAATAGTAATGACGAAGGAAACTTTTTGAGCGTGGGTCATTTGTTTTTGATCAAATTTTTCACCCAGTTTCTCGATGAAAGCATTACTTTCTGGTCCAAAGGTTTCTAGTGCTTCGGCTGTAATTGGTTGGAAAAGATGATTGTCACTCAGAGATGAATATTTTTTACTTTTTCTTACGAGGTGGGTGGGCTGCTGTTCCGGCTGCTGTTGATGAAAAGGTGATGTGTGTTGCTGCAAATGAGTCAACGCAGGTGATATCCCACACCAAAGGCTTTCCTCTAGACCAGGAAATCTGTTTCATTCCATCAGGTCTCTTACCGTCATCTCTTGGCAGACAAGGTGGTTCAAGGAGCGTGGGGATGTTGATAGATATAAGGGCTTTGTGAATAATGCCGTTCACTTTTTGAATTTTAATTTTTAAATGATAATTTGAAAATTTATTGAAGTCAGGAATGAGCTAAATCCTCCATCTACAAGCCAAGTCTAAATATAAGTTTTAATATCATAGGAATCTCAATAGATCAGTTCATATATTTCTAGTGCCTTGTGTTTTGAATTTTTGAGTTTCAATTTTTTAAGCTTAGCTTCCTTGATTATTGTTCTCGATTATCTTTAATTTAGTGTCTCTCCATTATGTCAATAATCTTTTGTTTCCGGTAATTTTTATTTCTAATGTCGTTACCACGGCCGTAACTACGTGCTTATGGCAAAAGGATATTTGTCACTTTTGCAATACGGGATAGGCAGTTTCCTGAAAAAAATGCGTGTAGGAATTGCATATTTGGGAGAATCAAAACAGTTATTTTCAAAATTGCACAAAATTTAACTAAAACTTATTTATTCGGGGGGGGGGGGGTGGTTTCACATCTCTCCCATCCCAAGGATATATTGTTGTGGTCAATCTGAGTCGTGTTACTCGGGCAGAGGTCATCTTAGCGGTGGGAAGTATAACTATCAGATTCTCAGATTATATGCAACATTTCTAGGATGCAAGTTTCTCGTAATCGAAAACCACTGAATTCCATGTCTGCCCTCTTTTTTTTCTAAGATGGAAACAAACAACTTCACAATCAGATATATTCCTGTAACAAGCTACCATAATACCTGTACTTTATATAATCAATATTTTTGTCTTTGTCAGCAATAAATAGTGATTTGAAATTAGAGAGACAATTCAATTCAGCGAACTGATAAAATAACTCCGTATAACTATAATACATAATATAAGTACACACATTTGATGGAGCGACTGAAAATACCATTTTCGACGTATTGAACATGTGTCCTGACATTTTGATCACTTTAAACAATATTGGTCTGGCTATCATGGTCTTGTAGATTGGATTGTGCTGAACTACCCCAATAGCACATGTCTAATCAATAACCTATTATTTTCCCCTGCAAGCAAACTCTTTCTTTTCCGGTGAGTATACTTTATCTGTTCACATAATCCCAAATTATGAAATCAGTCTAAAGAAACTATGGGATACACTGTCATAAACTCATGGGTGGAAGCAGAATTTCCCCAGCAATGGTTCTATTCATAAAAGTTATTAAAAGAGCTTTAATCAGTTGCAAAATTTCCCTAACAGCCAAACCTTTTCTCCAATAACATTGTAGAGTATCCCAGTTATAGGGGTTGAGTATCCCTGGCATGGGACTATAGCCTCCACTCTTTGTAAAATTGAATCACTTCGTAGCTGTCCGAATTGATGAACTGTTTTATTTTTGGTTAGGAATACCTTTCTGATAAGGGATTTGTACATCGTGATCTGGCTGCCAGGAATATTCTAGTTGGAACCAAAAAGACTGTTAAAATTTCAGATTTTGGTTTAACACGACTTGTCTGTGAAGAAAAGATGTACATAAGTATAAAGAAACGCCGCTTACCTCTGAAATGGATGTCCACAGAAGCCATATTTGGTCAACTGTTTACAGAAAAAAGTGATGTGTAAGCACATTAGAATACAATTCAAAACTTACTTGAGGCCTCATATAATACTTTGGTCTCCTAATACTCTGATATGTACTACTACATTGGTTCGGACTAGATTGAATATTCAATTTTCAAATGCTGTGAGCTCATGTATTTCTAGGTGAATGGATAGTTCAACTCTAAATCTAAATCAGATTGACATGGGTATGGTTTTGTAGCGGGTGGAATGAGTCTATGACTATAAGCTACCGCACGTGTACAAAGAATAGTCAGAGATATATATTTTAAGACAATAACTGTAGCTGGCCACCCGCTAAAAACACATTACGTCGTTTCTGAATTGGAACGACGTCGGAAAAATTAGTCAGAAAGACCAGGTTCAGTGGATAATACAATACGTCGTTCCGCCCAAATTTTCTGACCCTGTTTCGACTAATCTCTGGTCAAATTTCAACGCATTACTGTCCAACTTTTGATGAAAATTAAATATTTTAGATCAAATTTCGACCTAATTCCGTCCAAGTTCAGATTAACTCCGAATAAAATGTGTACGGCTACCGTCAATATTGATAAGCCCGTTCCTCAATAGAAGCATCAACAGAAGCCTCGTTTGGGTGACAAATAAGACGGTTTTTTTTTAATAGAGCAATGTAATGTAGACAATAAACAATAGATTATAGTACATTTATGTGTATCTCTGTAGAATATACAAAATTTGCGTCCTAGCTATTCTGATATAATGGCAAAATTGTATATTGATTAAGAGTAGGCCATATCGATTTGAGACTCCATCATTCCAGATATGTAATTGAGATGTTGTAATTCATGGTTTGTCAATGATTTCATCGCTGCTATGATACTGTATAGAAAACAACAGATATGAGGCTACATTGATTCGCCTGATAATAAAATTAGAAATTAATACATTTATACCGTTACTATCTTTTGGGGGAATCGATTTTTAGCATTGTCACCAGGATGCTTATAATTCTCACATACATGCCAAAAAACAAAACGTTTTCATATATTCAATAAATGATACAATTTATCTTGATCCATACCAAAATTATTACATTATTACATTTTCGAGAGTATACCAAATCTATTAAATAAATAAGGGCTATTTATTCAAGAATTAATATTGATATTAAGTAATATGATTCAAGAATAGATATTAGATTAAGCTTGATGTTTTCAGAAGTCTTTTGAAAACTAGTCATCAATTTATTCTTTTCAGATATCTGTAAAATGATTTTTCGTATCGACATTATCATTATCGTCGTCATAACCATCATCATCATTTATCTAGAAATAACTGAGGTCAATTAATGCGGATAGAGATCAGAAAATGTAGTGAAAATAGTGTTTTTGGGTCCTATTTCCGGGGGCACTTCTATATGTCCGCTATTCTTGTACGTATCATTTTCATTAGAGTGCATTTTTCGGACTCATGTCAAATTTTACACTTCAATTTTGAAGATTTCTGATCTTTTTTCTTTCCCTTTGTTTTGATCTCAAAGATAGGAGTTGTAGGGTCTTCATTCTCACTGTCAATTTTATCGTCCTCCCCGATTCCCGAAAATGGTTCGACCCCGCTCAAAAATATAGAAGTCCCCCTGGGCGCGATTTGACAAACAGATAGAACATTCGACCACATGCGCGCATGTGCCGTATCAAAAGCGGTCACTGCACGCTGGTTGTGCGGCCAAAGCCTAACATGCAAGCTATCTGATCAAGATGGCAATCAGAAGTAAGACGTGATGTAAAAGAAGGAAATCCCTGATTTACGTAGCAGAAAACTCCTCACTTGATATTTCTTCATGAAAATTGAACATTTGATTACATTTCACAATATCCAGTTTACAATTCACGGAATTTGGAAAAAATTTATTATCAAGTCGGATGGTCATGTATAAATTTTTCTGTAGGCCTAGTCATTATTAATTAATTATTCTATGGTTCTAGACATATTGTAGTCGAGAATCTACATCGCTAAAAAGGTAAGTACATAATAAACAATGGCTTATCTAAGTTTGAAACTTTTGACGTTATTTGATATTTAGTTTGGTTTAGTTATTATGGTAATGCAAAGCAATTCAGAATTTTGTATTATTTTAATTATCATACATCTTACTTATTCAAATTTCTTTCTCGCAACTAAAATTCAAAAGAAAATGGTTTTCTTCTGGAGAATTCAATTCACCTTCGATTTTATACACCCGCCAGATTATTCAACCTATGAAATTTTTCAAATCTCTAATTTTGTTAATACAATGATATCAAATAAAGTATCAAGGGTGAATTGTTATTTCAAAACAACGCTAGAATATCATAATTTTCATATAACAAATATGTTACTGTACAAGGTTATCTCGACACAAAGATTTGTATAGTTTTCCGATAACTGATTATCTGTATTGTTTCGCTAGTGAGACGTACATAAGTTGCTGACATACACATAAATAATTTATTTACATAAAGACAATAGTATTAATATAAGAAGATAAAGTTTAAAAGTTTAACACTTACGCACGCTGCAATGTATCACACAAGTATCACACATTATCCGGACGGAAAGATGGTGTGTGTTTAAATTTCCATCCTAAAGTATGCACGCGTCACCTAAAGAATGGTCGATTTCGTGGTGGATGTAAACTGTCGAAAGACATGTGTCCTACAGCGCACATATTTATTTGTAAATCTTCTTATCAAAGAAGATCATGTTATGACAATAATTGTCCATCGTTGCATTTAAAAGGAACAATTCGCTTTCTTCGGTCTGATCGAATATCTCCCGTTAAACCCGGGGTTAAACCGCAAGAATTAAACAATCAACCTGAAAGGGCTGATACAGGTGCAGACAGATCCAACACAACATCTGCAAATGAAATACGACCAATGGTAACTCAATGGAGACATCCAAATTCTCAAGACACCTGTCAGCTGCCAATTAATTCTCAGATGATGCAACCTCCCGCACAGCCTCCTTTTTTGTACCCGGTGATGCTACACCCGGTACCTCCAGACTCGATCCGCTTGGATCGGATGGAGACCAAAATCAATCAACTAGTACAGCTACTGATCAATGGCCTCAATCATCAACAACAACCTCATCAAATTCCTCGTTGTTGAAATGTTATTATTTTAATGCCAGATCAATTCAAAATAAATTAGACAGTCTCATTGTCATACTTGATTCTTATGTGTATGACGTCATCTTCATTACGGAAACCTGGTTATCATCTATTATTCCAGATTCGATGTTGACAATCTCAACTGGATACACTATTGTTAGAAAAGACAGAGAGTCGGATGCCATTGGTGGGGGCGTGGCCATTTTGGTCAAGAGTAATATTAAATTTACCTGCGTAGAGATACCATCAAATCTAACTCATCTCGAATGCTTTGTAATTGACATTCACCTGTCCAGTCATCAATTTTATCGAATGGCATGTGTATACCAAGCACCTTCCAAATCTAATTCTGTTATTTCTACTGATGAGCTGTGTTCGTTTGTAGACTTCTGTACCATTTGTACTTTCCCGTGTTTTATAATTGGAGATTTTAATTATCCGTCAATTGATTGGAATATTCCAATAAGTTATGGAGATAATTGTCACACGAGTTTTGTCGACGCTATTATGAAAAACAATTTGTATCAAGTAGTAGCTCAACCTACACGTATAAATAACTTTTTAGATTTACTGTTTACCTCAGAACCGTCACTTGTCAGTGATATCGAAGTGGTTGAACCATTCACTCTAATGTGTGATCATAATGCAATAGAATTTTCCATCAACGTCCCACCATGTCAACCATCGATCAGCAACAGCAATAAAAGAAATTTTAGGAAAGCTGACTTCACGAGTATCTCAGATTATGTTCAGAGTGTTGATTGGCTATTACTATTCGAAGAAGCTAACGGTAATGTCGAGCTGTTTTGGCAGAGTATTTGCAGAATTTTGAACTATTGTATTGAATCGTATGTCCCAAAATTTAAAAATATCAAGCGGAAGACGAAATATCCCAAACAAATTCGATCTCTAGCTTTGAAAAAACGTGCAATGTATCGCAAATCTATATCTTCAAATCATTATAAGGCTGAATATATAAAAGTCTCGAAGCAATACTATTCTGCAATGAAAGATTTTAATGTTGAACGTGAAAAATCTCTGCTCGAGGATTCATCTCTTGCAAAGTTTTATTCCTTTGAAAACTCTAAATTACAGTCTAAGCCTACGACGCCCCTTTTAAAAGATGACAGCGGTAACATTATCACGGATTCGAAAGAGAGAGCTAATTTATTCAATAAGTATTTTTCTACAGTCTTTACGGAAGATGATGGCCTTACTCCCGAATTTTCACGTCAAACGGATGATGAAACGTTTCTGTCAAATGTTAATTTCTCGTATTCAAATGTTTTACGCACACTATTGGACTTACCCAATAAAACATCACGTACGCCGGATGGGTACCCTGCACTTTTGTTAAAAAACATTGCTACTGCTATTGCTTTACCTTTATCGATGCTGTTTGAGTTATCATTTTTACAAAGCTGTATTCGGGACGTTTGGAAAACTGCGTTTGTTATTCCGATCTTCAAAAAGGGATAGTCATCACTATGTCAAAACTATCGCCCTGTTTCCTTAACCTGTATTTCGTGTAAGGTGATGGAATCGATTTATGGTTAGTCAAATGCTTGATTATCTTCGTAAACATAACTTGCTAACAAAAGAACAACATGGCTTTTTAACTCGTCGCTCAACATGTACTCAGCTTATTGATACGTTACATAGCTGGAGTGAAGCAGTGAACAAAAGGCTACGCGTTGATACAATTTATATCGATTTTAGCAAAGCGTTCGATACGGTATCACATAGTAAGTTATTGATCAAGTTAAGTGCTTATGGTTTCGAATACGAACTTTTGGACTGGATTTCTTCATTTTTAAATGACCGTTCTCAAATCGTATGTATCGAAGATACCTATTCAAATCCCTTAAACGTTGTCAGCGGAGTACCGCAAGGTTCTGTGATTGGACCACTCTTATTTATTTTATTTATTAATGACATTGTCACTTGTGTTGAAGATGATTGTCAAATTAAATTATTCGCTGATGATGCAAAGATATTCTCTTGCAGAAGTACAGCAAACGTTAACTCTGATTTATCTAACAGCATAGAAAACCTTTGTCAATGGTCAGAAAAGTGGCAGCTACGTATCGCGTTTGAAAAATGCTCAGTCTTTAGTGTAGGAAACATGAAAATACCTTCATGTGATTACAACTTATCTGGACACTATTTACAACCTGTCAATAAGATCAAAGACCTTGGAGTTATCCTCACTTCAGATCTAAAGTCATCTTCTCATTGCTCAATGATTGCATCTAAAGCATACTCAAGACTTTATTTAATATTAAAATGTTTCACCTGTCGTAATCCTGAATTACTAGTCAAAGCCTACAAAACATATGTACGCCCACTGTTGGAAACGGTTTCACCAGTGTGGAATCCCTGTCTTCAAAAAGATACTGTTACAATAGAGAAATTTCAAAGGCATTTAACAAGAAAAATGAACCCTTCAAGAGTAGACAGTTTGTATTACAAGTCATATCCTGAAAGACTAAAATATTACAATCTTGAATCGTTGGAAACTCGTAGAATTGAAAATGATTTAATTTTTATGTTTAAAATAACCCATAATATGGTCGATTTAGACATAAATAAGCTTTGCGATTTTGATATAAATAAATACAACATGAGAGGAAACTCGTACAAATTAAAATCAAAATCAATCCCCAAGTTTAAATCCATTCAAAATGACTTTTGCAATCGTGTCATACCTTGGTGGAATTCTCTGCCAGAGAAATGTGTTACTTCAAAGACAGTGCCAGCATTCAAACGTTCTTTAGCTAGCATAGATCTAAATGCCTTGTAAATACTTTAGTACAAATGTCGTAACCTTTAAATTTTATCTTATAACCTTTTTAACTTAGCTAGATAGTTCTAAATGCCTTGTAAATATTTGAGTAGCACTTTTTGTTTGTAAAACTTTTATCTTAATAACATATCTTAACTTTTTAAACGGCTTTACATAAGTGGGAACCACAAGTTTCCCTGTATTTGCCTGTCACCATTGTTGACAAATAAAATACATACATACATACATACATACAAGTGAACTTCTAAATCAGTGACGTATGAATCAATAATTTAGAATTCAAATTTTCTTCAAATTATATGTGCAGAAATTTATTATGGTTTCATTAGCTTCACGATTGAAAGATATGCGGGAAATCCGGTGTTATACCTGTAAAATGATTATCTGACTTGAAAATCTCTAATATTCTAAAGAAAACTAGGTGAAGGTGTCAGAATTTCTAATTACAAATCTATCTCGTAATTGATACAAATGTCAATCAATTAATTTTTTTGAAACAATCAACCAAAAATATTGTTTCAAGAAACAATACATATATTTTTATCGGAAACCAATCGAGCCCTGTAGTACTAAAGTTTTGTAGATTTTGAAGGATTTTAGTACTAAGAGTTTCTTAAAAGTTCGTCAATATTTAGATCTTTATTAGAGGTAAAAAATTCAAAGCATGAACATTAAACAACATTAAAGTACATACAGTAAAAAGATATAAGAATAGGATGTATTAATGCTAACCAGATTAAAACACAAACATAGCTGTTTTTACACTCCTACGCATTTTAATAAACGAATACAAAATGTTTTTCGTTTGGGAAAAAATGAGTTTCTTTAAATAGTTCTAGGTTTCAGTACTAAGTTTCTATAAACGAATTTCTCATAAAAATACGCTTATATAAATTATGAAACTATTTTGTGATTATAGAACTTTATCAAAATATTTATACCAATTATGAATGTATTTTATGAATTACAATTGAAATATTTCTTATTATTAGCATCCTGTTTGCATAAACGATTAGACAATTTATTATTTATTACAATCTATCTACGATGAATTTCTTGATAGTTTAAAGTGGGCTATACCCATATTAAAATGTTAATTGTAATAAGGTTATATTTAATTATTCGTAACAGAACTAATTAATAATATATCTTCAATTGGGAAACTATGACATTGCATGAACAATTAAATAAGTTAGATAAACTAATTTTCTACCATACTATAAAAATTGGTAGCCATAATAATCGATTCTGGATAAGTCATCCATAACTGTTTTACATGCTTACGTGGCAAGTATTTGAATTACTAGCTTATATGTACAAGTGTATGCGTATAAAGCCCGACATAAAGGTTTGAAATTTTTTGAATCAATTTGAAATTATACTACATAAATTTAAAATTGAATCTAAATTAAAGCTAAATAATACATGAAACTCACCGGTTATAAATCATTACGATGGTTGTTCTGCAGCTTTGCCATATTAATTATGAAATATTGCATTACTTGAATTCAATTATATTCAAGTTTCAAGTTAAAACCAAACTTAGTCTTCGTCCCAGCTGCGATTTGGCAGAAACAGTGTAGTTACGTTCATGCAGACATTATGAATCGCTTGTCGCGATACTTTGGCTGCGTGCTGCTGCTTTCAAATCATTTGCGTTCTTATTGTCGGCCATGCTTGTATTTCAACAATGTGTTGCAGCTTCTTCATATGATTAGCAATAAGTAATATTCCTAAGAATGATCATGTTTATTTGACTGGAAAAACCAAATAATGCTCATGCTGAACCTGTTTCGTGTGGTAATTGTTATTGCATTTACCATTATTGTCTTGTTTCATGAGACATTTTCAACTTGTCATCGACTGTGAAAATGAATTTGCCTAGGCGATCATCATCATCTCTCTTCTCTCACGATGCATATTACAGGATGAAGGTAAGGAGATACAGCATTAATTTATTATATGCAGTATATGTTGAATATTTTACCTTTCCTATCGACAGCCTGCTTAATAAGCCTAGCAAAGCTAGATATTTGTGGCTATAGGTTACAGACTCAGCGAGAAAGCGCTGATCGCCAAACAACCAATTCAGTGATTTTAAATACATTTTTAATGTTATATAAAGCCTCTCTTAAGTAGCCAAATGAATTGAAGTTGGACTAGCTTTCTAGTAGCTCTAAACTATCATATTTTATACCTTTAATACGTAGATAAAGACATAATTTTGTCAACTTTTGGAGTAGCCTACGATCTAATCAGACTGCAGTGCAAGTGTATTGTTTTAGCTAAACAGTAGAGCTTCAGATACTACGGTGCTAGTGTACAATTATTTCCTACAGGGCTAAATGATACAGATTGCAGTGCTAATTTGTCAGCTGGATCACATAACAATAATTTGGAAGCATGATCTGAATGGACGTGTGGTCTTATTTGCAAATCCTATATGGGAAATCCCAGCAAGTCTTAGAAATGAAGCTTGTCAACTATCAACTATGTGATACATCCTACATATTGCACACAAATTATATTGCCGCACGCATATTGCAATAATTAGGCCAAGGCTACCAATCACCATTAGCTGAAGTAGGTCTGATTGGTAGACTATCTCAATTACGGGCTAGATATTATTAAGATGTCATGATTGTATTATATATAAGGTTTGCGTTGTTTAGTAAATCTAGAAAAGATTTGATTATTGCTATGTGGTAAAACTGTTTCAATTTATACACATGGTTGAAACCCTTCAATTTTTCTGCTGCTCTGATTGATTGTTAGTTACAGTATTACTTTATTACTTCAAATTGGTAATTTCTGAACAAAATTTATGTACTTTAATAATAGTCAGGTCAAGAGATACTTGTTTACAATTATTAAGTTCAATTTGACAATACAGTGAAACAATCATTCCATTGCCACCTCTATTTATCAATCACCTGTATATTCTGGCCATTTAATGAAGTAGTATAGCTAGATAATATAAAACAAATGTTTGATTCAGATCGGATCACATCTGATCGACCGTGGTTCAAATCCCCCTAATGTCAACTCAGCCTTGACTTTATCTGAAACATAAAATAAGTACCATCTGAAGATGGCGGATGGAATGGTTCAGACGGAATTGCATTGTGAGTAGCTGCGTCGCATCGTTGCGCATTGACAATCAAGTCCTATCTGCCATGAAATTTGTTGAAATTGATCTGCAGTGTCGCGGTTGAGATCAACAAAGAGCGTTTTAAATGATTGCTCTCGGCGAAAAAAGCCACTCATCTATAAATAGAGGAATAGTACGGGTGCCTTCGGTAGGGCGACACAGTCTACATTACTTTTACTAATCAATCTAGATCTGATATTTAGCTGTTATTTACAATTTTCACTGTATCAATTCTTTATCTAATATATACCTGTATATATAGACCACATGATTTCCATCGTTAATGTACCTAGATTTGATAGCTAGCACATTATACATCTTGCACTCCCTAGAGCATAATATAGAACAGGAAACATAGATGCTGGCAGAATCCTTTTCCATTACTCAGAGTTTCTAGAATTGAATTTGCGATTTTCAGTCATGGATTTGATTATTATGTTCTTCTTCTATTTTTAGACATTCCCACCTCTTCGAAACTCATTGCACCCGTTCAGAAGCAATATGTGTAAGATTTGGGCTGCCAGGCAAATGTTATGTTTCTATTTCTGTGTATCTAATCCGGCATAGCTATTGGCATTGAAGAAAGGATAAGAAATCACCTCAACTCAATCTAACTACTCAGCGAAATAAACTTAATTTAAATGTTATATTCTCATCAGCTATATAACAATTTATGTAATGCGACCACCTGTTTATAACGTCTGTTGCAGAGCAATAGTAAATACATTTAATACAATTTGAATGAAATTGTTACGAATATCATTTAAAAATATAACGCATAGAAGTCAACATAACTGTTTTTCAAACACTTTTGCAATATTTGAAATATATTAAAAGTTACATCTAAATATAGCAAATCCCAAGCAGTTACTTTTTTTAATTTCTCAATTGAATTTCCAATTACAGAGTATACATTTAAATTGATTTTATGAAAAAATATTCAATCTGTCGCAGCTAGTCGCCAATTTCAAAACATGTGTTCTTGCTGTTTGTTTAAAACCGTGCAGGTATAGGTCTATAACCGCACATGTGCGGGTCTAGACCTATACCTGCACGCTTTTACTGGTTGCCATGGTATCTGGTGGATTGTCTTGACATAACTGCTAAACACGTGGTACAAATCCACCAATCATGACTCGCGTTTTTTTAAGTGATTATTACATTATATTATCACATAGGCCTTCAAGTAATATTTTCGCAAAAACATCAAAATACTACTGTGAAATTAGATGCAGAGGAGACAGGTTTCAACTGATTTTTTTTTTCAAAAAATTCAATGATTAATTAACAAATTCTCGGTATCAGGTTTGATTGATGACCAGCTTCTCTGAATTAAAGTTATAGAGGTCTGTAAGTATAAAGTTGAATTAAAGATTATTTGCCTGATTGCATTTTTAACTCTTTTATTTGAGTTTAGATGGACCTCTTTAGCTGTAAATCTTCCCCTTTTCCTCTCTACCTCTCCCAAGCGTGAAATTAAATATTTACAGGAACATTTTTGCTGAACTCAGATTGTTTTCAAAGTAATAGTAAGTACGCATGAGAACGCTTGTTGATCTACATTGCATGTAGCCAAAAGTATCAACGACGCGCGATCCATATTGGCTGCATGGACGTAACTACACTGTTTTTGCCAAATCGCGTCGCGGCTATTTGTTTTGTAAAATTAAAAAGAAGTTTTTTTCTTCAAACTCCTGAAAACGTAGCTCAAGGCTCCCGTGGAAATCAGAGTAGTATCCAGTTCCTTTTGATACTTCTGCTATTTAATAATGTCAAGGTTGCATCAATTGCAAGAAGTAAAACTATTGTTGAAGTTTTTAACAAAATCGTGAATTGGAGAAAGTATTATAATAAATAAATATAAAAGATATATAAAGGATTGAAAGAATTCAACAAAAATTTACACGTTATCTGTGTTGGGTATCTGGAATCAAATTCGATTCATACAAGGACAGACTAGAAGCTTTAGACATTGAGACGCTTGAGCTACATCGATTAAAGCAAGATCTATGTATGGCATTCAAAATCGTTAAAAGACTAGTCGATCTAAACTTTGATGCTATTTTTAGTCTAATAAAGACAAAATATGACCTTCGCGGACATTCTCTGCAATTAAAATATGAAGAAGTCCCTAAAATCAGCCTCGTCCAGCATGCATTCGCCATACGAACGATTTCATGGTGGAACGATCTTCCTAATAATGTAGTCATTTGTGGAAATATCTCAACTTTTAAATCAGAACTGAATAGATTAGACCTGAGTCGATATTGTACTTTTTACTAACGCCTTTTCTTCGATTTTATTTAAATTAATTCATTAATCTAGCACAACTCAAAAATCATAATAATAAATAAATATATATTAATACAATAAAAAAAATGAAAAAATACAATCAAAATTATCATATACTTCGTTATACAAATGATTAAAAATAGATTAAAACATTTGTATTAAGCTATTAATTATTCAGCGGCACACATAAGTGGATGTACATCCCTGTGTGCTTGCGTCATATTTGACAAAAAATACATACATACATACATACATACAATACATTAACATAATAGAGACGAAGTCTATAGGGGTATTGACATTGAGGGATATTAATCTAATGTTTCGATTAATTTGAAGGAATAACATTCAGACTGGGATCCGGCCAAATTCCAACCAAATATTTCCGACCGACTTTCGACTGACTCCCGATCGGCAAATGTTCCGGCCAGCTTTGGAAGGTGTTCGTCTCGATTAAGTTTCTCCGACAATTTTCGACAGAGCTCCGACCACAATGTTCCGACCATTTCCGACTTACATGTAGGTCGGAATTGGTTGGAGTGACGTCATGTGTTTAGCGGGTGCCTACAAGGAGAGGTTGAAGGAAGGGTTAATATGACTGTTGAACCTGTTTTTCATGAATTTCGTATGAATTGATTATTAGGTGTTCATGAACAGTTTATGAACCCTTGAATGAATAGTTCATGAACAGTATAATTTTTCACAGATGTAATGCTGCATTTAAGATATATTCTACATAATTTAGCGTAAATTTGTGCAAAATACTGGGCGAGGTATCAATGCTGCGCCTATAATACTACGTTTTAATCTTCTGTAAGCTAGTATAACATGGTTGACATGCTCGAACTATAGATATAAATAAATGCAATTAATGTAAATAAATGTATCGTCTTAGGTGGGCCTATGGTGTTGTATTGTTCGAGATTACCACCCTTGGTAAGTAATAAGTATTCATTTTATTTAACAATAAATGACTTCAATTAACAGAAATTGTTTCAATTAACAATAATTAATATGCAATTGGTGCACAGTTTCCCATCGGCAAATATCAATAGCTCATAGGAAGCTGTGCGCTGATTGTTTTGAATTATAACTAGCACAACATTTATAAGCATCTACATGACATTTCTGCTCATTAACTGTTTTTGAAAACTGCTGATCAGATTGGAAATTTCATGATATTGATGTGTTCGAATAGTAAAATCGATTGTTTTTTCGAACCTAGTTGTGCTATGGTTACTTGTCTTCAAACTCTCAAACCAATTAGATTTATCGAATCATTTTCGTTATAATACAATTTTATTTAACAATTATCGATTGTCAGCAAAACATTAACTTGTAACGAGTAGTAAACTGACAGAACAACATAATAACAGCTTCACCTTACACTCTTTTTTCTATGTTCTATTTTCTTCATCGGCTGATAATTTTGATGTTCATCTCTGTTATAGGCGGTACACCATATCCAACTATTAATAATAAAGATTTATTACAATTGTTGAAGAACGGATTCAGAATGGAAAAGCCAGATAACTGTTCTGATGAACTGTAAGTGCACAGGTAGCTCAGTGACAGAGTGTCTGCACTCTGTGCAGGTGGCCGGGTTTCGATTCCTCGTCGGTGCACACATGTTCTTCGTTAGTAATCATTTGTATATGTTAATTTGAATATAGGACACACATGAACTGTTGTAGTCTGTTTGAAATAAATTACCTTGTGATTCTAGCATCTTAAATTAAATCAACTGGTAATTCTAGCCCCGTATGGTGAGAAACTTGAAGCAGCGTAATTCTAGCATGTTTCATTTTCGACTCTCGTTCTATATGGAAATGTCACTCAATAAACAAGAAATTGCTCTCAGTCATGCATTGGATGTAAAATGTAATATTTAGGGAATTTAGGAATTGATAATTTGATAATAGTTTTTCAATTTGCTACAAGCCGGGTAAACTTGCTTCTTCCCTTTGTATCAGAAGACAATATAAGCTGTTTGTCGTCGAGCGGTTTTATGTATTCTATTGACGGATATGTCATTCCTGGTCCAGCGAAAAAGATTTATACTGGGGTAATAGAGCCCTTAAAACTGCCTTGGGATTATCAGTCAAAAGCCCTAGTTAATGCATTACTGCTAATTGAACAAAATTACATTTCAAAACCCAAGTTTTATATGTCACTGAGGATGCAATTTACAAGATAAAGTGGGACTAGCCAGAAGAACATTTTCAGATAATCCTTTAATAAAAACAAGTGACACACTGACTTTGATAAACAGAACTCTAACTTTCATTCCACTAGCATATACTTCACTGTATTTAACCCAACTTTATCGATAATATTTATTCCTTTTTAATTTTTATTCTACCTTATTTAGATATGATGTGATGCTTCATTGCTGGCACGAAGATCTATTTAAAAGACCAACATTTTCTGAATTAAAAGAGAAATTTGATTCAATGTTAAGCAAAGGATCAACTTATATAGATTTTAATTCCAATGAAGCTAATGATTATTACAATGTAGCCTCATTTCGAAGCATAGAAGAAGATTCATCAGGCGACGAGGTTGTGAACGAGGACAGCGAAAGGTATGAAATCGATGATCAAAGTAAAAATGATGTTGAGGATGGCATCAATGAAAAAGAGAAAAAAGGGAATAATTTCATACCAAAGAACTTGACAAATTCAAGCAGAAGAAGCAACATGAAAACAAAGGATGAAAAAGAGATTCCGATGAACTGTTTGAACTAAAATACTTACCAAACCTTCAACAAAGAAGCAGCAATATAGAAGCATAGTTTATAGAGGTAAATGATGTGAAAGCTGAAATGATTTTTTTTCCTCCGCTTGTGTGAACTAAATCACGAATATCCTGAACAGCATTAAAAATGGTTTGAATTTGCAATTACATAGTTAATCTACTTTATTAGCTGTATACCATTAAAGTCATTAAAAACGTTGTTTAACTTCAAGTCAGATTGAACAATAAATGGGAATGGGCATTCGTTTGTCAAAGAATCAGTGTTGAAATTCAGTGAGGTAATTCTATCAGCATCCTGTGGCCAAGTTTAGAAACAACAGAGCATATGTTTTATTTTAACCAAAATGATATTGATAGATATATATTCCTTTTGGATCTTATAAAGAAACATGCATTTATTTTTTTATTTTTATAGTAATCAATATGTTTACATATGCGTATATAGTATTCAGGGCTGTTAGTAAATATTCATCACTAACATAATTGATTACTCTAATCAATTACTTTTTCAGTAAATTTTCACCTGTATTCAATTACTTTTCTGAAAAAGCAATTTTCTCTGTAATCATTCATTACTAACATAATTGATTACTCTAATAAATTACTTTTTTAGTAAATTTTCACCTGTATTCAATTACTTTTCTGAAAAAGCAATTTTATCTGTAATCATTTAACCTAGTATTTTTATTATAACTAATCACACAATTAAAAGTATGATTTCCTGGCAACAAATTTCTGCTTCATACTTGATTGTTTACTTCAATTAAGATTAAGATAAGATATCACATGGTTCAATTAATTCTACAAAAGTTTAATGCAGATTGTGTATTGCATAAAGCTCTCAAACACGCAGAGTTAATATGCCATTGCTCATGTCATATGCTTTTACATAGCTATGTCTAGCCTTCTTGCATGAACAAGATTATTTTTATTTGGAAATTAAATACATAATATAATCTATATGCATAAATACTGTGTAGACAAGGCAAAGAGGGCCAAAGGTCTCTAATGAAAGACTTTCGAATTTGGCGAGGACGGTGAAGGCAAAAAATATGTAACTATGATGCATTCGGAAGCCACCTAAAATCATACAGGAGGTTTAAACGATGTACCATCTTTGAAAGCTTAGGAAGGATGTACCAAACTGCAGATCCAATTGATGGGTACATTGCTCTTGCAATATATTTGAGAAAGGTAAATCCTGATTGTGCGGCTTTATACCAGTATCCGAAACCGAACTGGAAGCCTTCCGATAAATGTTGACATGATGTCTAATTAACTACGACACAGTGATGACACGAGATTTCTGAGATATAACGAGATGTAATCATAAAGTGAAAAAACTGCAATGTA
Organism: Haliclystus octoradiatus; assembly: GCA_916610825.1. Classification (NCBI taxonomy): domain Eukaryota; kingdom Metazoa; phylum Cnidaria; class Staurozoa; order Stauromedusae; family Haliclystidae; genus Haliclystus; species Haliclystus octoradiatus. The sequence continues at coordinate 6,541,834 of OU744452.1, forward strand.
GATCAGCCATCATGAAAAATGCTAGTCGTAAACATGAGGTCTGTAGCCTCGTTTTCATAAGGACAATCTCTCATAGATTAAATAATTACTATTAAGATTAATTACTATTAAGATTGTTTCTCAACACCCCCTCTCAATCTGTAATAGTCCGAGGCAGGTTTCATGACGCTGGGTGCCAAGCGCTTTGGTCATGATGTCAGCTGTATTGTTCTCTGTACTGATGTACTCATACTCAACATTCGACTGTTCACGAATAAAATGATACTTTATATCAATGTGTTTGCTTCTGTTATGTAATCCAGGCTTTCCATTTCGTAGACTTATAGCTCCTTGATTGTCGCAATAAGCTGTTGTCACATTTGGCTGCTCCATTTTGATTGATGTTGTTAGCGCTCTTAAGTATATAATTTCTTTTGTTGCTTCAACCATGGCTGTGTATTCTGCTTCGCATGAGGATAGAGCAACTGTAGGCTGTTTCTTTGTCTTCCAGCTGATCGGAGTGTTGCCCAAAGTAAATACGAATCCACTTGTTGATCTTCTGTCATTTTGATCTCCAGCCCAGTCTGAGTCACAATACCCAGTCAAGACCCCCTCTGTTTGGGAATACTTCAGACAATAGTCCTTTGTGCATTTGAGGTATCGCATGACTCGTTTTGCTGCAGTGATGTGGGATTAATTGTAGCAGTCAAGGAATTGAGATAACTTTGAAATTATCCAGCTGAGATCTGAACGTGTACCTGTCGCGAGGTACAAGGGTAGTTTGGGACTTCATCAGTTTCAGTTGCTTTGGTGAGCACAATTCCGTTGTTGCCTGGTGTAGAAGCTGGATTGCATTCGAGCATGTTGAATCTTTCAAGAATAGCTGTAGTATATCTTGCTTGACTCATAGTGTATATGCCATTATCTAAACGTTCAAAGTCGATACCAAGGAACCAACGTAAACGTCCTCCTTCGTCCATTTTGAATTTGTTGTTTAGCATGATCTTGATTCTGTTAATCAAATCTTGATCGGCACTAGCAATGAGGATATCATCGATCCAGAACAAAATTGTGGCTTGTTTGCCATTGACGTCTGTGTAGCTGTATACACATGGATCGGTTTCACTTTTGGTGAAGTTCTCTGATTTGAGAAAATTTGTCAATGTCAAGTGCCAGTTGCGGCCGCTTTGATTCAAGCCGTAAAGTGATTTATTTAACTTGCATGACATTTTTACTCCATCTTCACCGATTCTTTCGTATCCAGGAGGTTGCTCTACAAAGATCTCTTTGTCAATAGGAGCATTGAGGTAAGCCCCTTTTACATCCATCTGGTGAACGTGTAGGTTTTTGTTTGCAGCTTTCTGTAATAGCGTACGAATGGTATTGAACCTTGTAGTTGGTGAATATGTGTCATTATAATCTATGCCGGGCACTTGTGAGTAGCCTTTGGCGAAATATCTTGCCTTGTACTGCACATCATCGTCTGTCCTTCCTTGCTTCAAGACATAAACCCATCGACCTTTTGTTTCAGTCCTTCCTTGGGGTAATGGTGACAGATCCCATGTCTCATTATCGTTGAGTGTCTCCATCTCCTTATCCATCGCTTTGCGCCACTTGTCACTGTCAGGTGAACTGATTGTCTCTGTGTATGTAGTAGGAATTGTCATTATGGCAGAATAGGCATAGGTGACGGATGCAGAGACATCATAATCTTCATATCTCTGTGGAGGCCTAGTGTGTCGCTTTGGTCGAGTACTTTCCGTATTGGGCGTCTCTGATGGCTCTTTTGTAGTTGTACTCTGACTTGTTGAATCAGGAGTCTCTACTGATGGTGACTCTGTTGCATCTGAAATTTGAGGGCTGCAAGTTTCTTCTTCCTCCTCCTCGTTGAAAATTGGATGGATGATGACATTTCGTGATGTCGTGACACTATTGTTTGATTTGTTGAGAACATAATACCCTTTGTTGATTGGGTTGACGCCAAAGTAGATGCCTCGTTTCCCTCTAGGGTCCAGTTTCTTTTTTCCTCTTTCAACATAGATAGTGCATGGTGCACCAAAGAAATGTAATTTTATCATGTGGGGTTGTACTCCCGTGAATAGCTCGTAAGCTGTTTTGCGTTGTGTCCTTTGAAAACTTCTGTTTCTGAGGTACTGTGTATGTCGTACAGCAACGGACGAGAAACTCTTTGGTAGCTGTGCATCTTGCAATAGACACCTTGCCATTTCCAATAGACTTCTCCAGGATCGTTCGGCTTTCCCGTTTTGGTAGGGCGTATATGGTTCTGTCGTACTTTGCTTGATTCGGTCCAGTAGTACTTTTTCGAAGTTTTTATCGATGTACTCCCCGCCGTTGTCACTGTGCATTTTTAGGACTTTGCCTACGGGTGCAACGTCGGCAAGGAACTTTTTTAAAGTTTGGTGAGCCTCATCCTTGGTACGTAGTGGGTACACAAATTGCATACCAGAGAATTCATCAATGAAGATTACGATGAATTTGTATCCTTCACGAGAATGTGGGTCAATCGGACCGCAAACATCTCAATGGACTCGTTGAAGTGGTTTTGTAGAACGAATGACCTTTTCATCTGTAGTTTTGGGTTTTCTTGTAATCTTGTTATCTGGACAGACCTCGCACAACTGTTGTGTCTTTGTCGGGGCAATGTTCATCCCATGTGTCACTGATTCAAGCTGACGAATGTCAGCGAGATTCATATGCTCAAGAACTCTATGCCAGTCATCAATACTTCTGGTGATATTGATGGAATCATTGGAGACTACTGGCAGATAGTACAATCGACCCTGCTGAATGATGTCGAAGCATGTATCACCACTGATAAGTTTTGCCTTATCTTTGGAAAATGTAACTTGTGCACCTGCATCAGTTGCTACTCTTACAGAAAATAGGCTAGTAGGAAAGCTAGGTGCCAGTAGTGCATTGTGCAGTGTAACTTTGTTGTGCTTTCCCGTAGAACTGATGATGGTTAATTTTGCTGTACCCCTGGCAGTTGCAATAGTATTACTACGCTGACCGTTTGCCAACTCAATGTAATGTTTGGTCGGGTCAAATGAGTTGTCATATTCAATCATGAGATCAGGATCATTGACAATATGACACGTTGCTCCGCAATCAACTAGTAACGTATTGTATTTGTTCACACTTGCAACTGTATTGTGATTTGCAATTGTTGTGAATGAAAAGTCTGAACTTGTGGCTGCTTTATCATTCTGAGAATTTTTCCTCTTCTGGAAACAAACACTTTCTGTATGACCTGGCTTATGACAGAGGTTGCATTTTAGCTTGTCTTTACACAGGAAAATCCATGTGCTTAAATCAAGAAAAAAATTTCTTGAAATAAGTGAAATTTTGCTTGAAATAAGAATAAATGTACTTGTCCACATAGGAAGCAAATATTCCTACCCTAGAACAAATTTGCTTGTTATATTTTCTTATTTTAAGCACAAATTTGCTTGACATATTATTCTCTTTTCCAGCTTAAATTTCTTGAAATGAGCAAATTTTTGCTTAAAACAAGACCCTTTTTGCTTTCATTTCTGAAGATAGTGTGCAGTCAGAATTGTTGGATTCTTGAAATAAGCATATATATGCTTGTTCTAAGCAAACATTTTCTTGAAATAAGCATATATTTTCGTAAAATAAGCATATATTTTCTTGAATTGAGATAATATTTGCTAGCGCACTACACTTTGGAACTACAAATCAAGTATTCTCATCAGATTCTTGAAACAAGAACATATTTTCTTGAATTAAGATATTTTTACGATTGCTTATCAAAATGTTGCAGATATAGTCTAATCAAAATATTGTCTATACAATATTAATCATCATATTACAGCACAATATTAATTTTAGATTAGATTAAACATTTAATTTAAATCAATTGCGATCTATAATAAAGTCACACTGGAACCCTGACGAGAGCCAGTGCAACAATTCAATCGTAACAGAGTAATAGTTTGGATTCATCAGCTGGTCATTGAAAAAGATCAGTCCATCATAATAATACCCAAACGTCAATAATAATTCCAGAATACAACTGCATGTATAGATAATTGTAAAATAACAGCAGAAGATCCAAATGTTTAAGAGAAAAGTTGTTGTATAGCTTGTAAGTAAATTTCATGTGCTTTTTGTGTTATTACATCCAGCAAGTAAAATCATCAATATTCAACCACATGTAATGTTTGATGGTTTGTGAGCAGAGTGTAACATTTCTTTATCATATCAGTGTATTGATTGCTACAGTGTATTAAAGTATTGCTCGTTAATTTTAAGATCCAGGAGACCAGGATTTTCACTCTGAAAAACAAATGCATATAACACTGATCAGATAAGTAATAAAAGATTAAATCTACATAAAGATGAAAGTGACAACTAGCAAAACACAGTGAAATCAGTTGCCGGCAACGTCGGTGAAAGTTTAAAAAAAGTATGTTGTGGACAATGTGCCAATGTAGACGATATTACTTTGCTTGGTCATAAAAAAAATAGAAAATTAATTACTATCGTTCCGATGATGTGTGAACAGAAGTAAAATAAAAACATGCAGATTTTATTCTAAGTTTCAAAAGAAGTAGGATATATCCTAATTTATCAAATTAAAATTATCACGAACCCTCAGTCAATATCACATATTATATTATGATACAATGCCCTATATAGAGCAATATATTGACAAGCTTAAATCAGTAGCAAAAATGCAGTCAAATTTCAAAACCATTATTCTCTGCTATGTATGTTGCTGTGTATGTTTTATCAGAAAATATTGATAGCGGTTCATAGACCTTCTGGCCCATGAAGTCCTATGAGCTGCTGACAGCAGCTGCACCTAAATTACACTCTTACATCATAACTGTTTACTTAGGAACAAAAAAAACAATCATAGCAAAAACAATCTCAAGAAAGCTTGTATACATATCTATGTAAATTTATGATTAACAATGCAACATTCTATGCATTATGTTAATCATTCGATACACTATTTTTCAACAATAATAATACAGACAATGCACAATATTAACGGCAATACTCATGATACCCAACATTAGGCCTACTGACTGTTCTGGAACAGTGATGTGAGAAAATTTGAATATTTTCGCATTTGATAAAAATTTTAACCTAATAACAACAATTAAGTAGGCTGTAGTTTTGATTTTAAAGGATTGGAACATAATCAAATAAATCCCTGTCAATATCATAATTATTCAAAAAAACATTTTTCAATTCCCATGCTAGACTGTGCAGATACACACTGGTATACAAGAATAAGCAGAAAAGATATATGGATATGTTTAAAAAACATTCAAATAAAATTACAGCAGTGCATTATATTCTTGAACAAAATTTGATTGATAAGAAAACTTTTCAATTTCGGATTATTATTTAGCCGTAAATATTCTACAACACAATGGAATTGCAAGCGCAATTCCGATAACTGAAATCGCCGCACATATGCAACCTGGCTTTTAAAATCTATTGACTATTTTGTAGTCATGTCTTTTTTAAACAATTTCAGGTATGTGCAAATTTGGATAACTGCAATGAAAATTGTTGACAATTTTGACTAGCACAGCGGGTTCCACTGTACTCTGTGGGATTAACAGATGAAGTTGCTTCAAATTAGTATTTAGTAGTTCATGGTTACAGTCGTAACAAGAAAAACAGGAAGAAAAACACCGGCAGTCGTAACAAGCTTAATTTTGATAACCTCAAATGTACACAGTTGACACAGTAGGAATGGATGTTTTTTAACAGTTTGTATGATTTCATATTATTTTTTTGACATGGAGGTAATATTACTTCTAGACGTAATATTATTACTGTATAAAAAGCTTCAAGTGTTACATTGACAATTCACTGATATTAACTGTGGATTATGGATTAACAAATTGTGAAAGTAATCTTGAAGATTAAATTTTCTTTTCATAAAGAGGAAATATCTCATTTTCATTTATAACAAACACGGCAAAAATCCGTAAATACAGAGATGTAACTGAAAAGGTTAGGTCAATTGTTACAAATGAAGAAGGAAAGCCATAATTTCACTAAATCATTGCAAAACATATGTATTGCATTGACTCCGGGTTGTTATTTCCAAACATATGTACAGTTTTCTGATAATAAAAAAGAGAATTGTTGTGAATCGAAAAGACAGACCATTACTAATTTATGAAAATCAATTATATTCCTATTTCGTAAAATCCAGGCAACGTAGAACATCATTCCCTGTCTTTTTATCTGTAGGTCTATTATGAGACTTTTAACAATAAAACATTAATAGGCTTAACATCTATCTCAACGTAGAATTCAGGATATCTGATTTAAGCGAAAATTTGTAAAAAAAGAGAATCTGATTAGAATTCTATAGGCTATGGGTACTAGACTGGTCCAAAAAACATGAAAGTTTGAAATGTTATCGGGCCCATCGATTTTCTTGTTCAGAATGCTTTGAAAATAAGTTGTGCACAAATTTTATTGTAATTTGACATTGAGAAATGGGGTCCCAAGGCACCTCTAAATTAATACGTAAAGCTAATGGGGAAAACGTTGATATTTTGCAAACGCATATTTTGATATCGTAGTTCGAAGAAAGTTTGTAACTCGAGAAGGTCATTCTGTTGAACGGTGGCTGTTTTATAGACACAATATGTCGTTAACTTGTTATTAAAATGTTCATTCTTGTTACCGCCGCTTTACTCAGATAGCAGAAATATTACTCAGAAAGATGTTCATTTTGTTTAACTCAGTTAAAATTTATAACAGAACTAGCTGCCATTTGGGAAATAAAACTTCGGAAACAAAGCCTTTGACATTGTTCAACTTGATCTACGGAGGTAATTACTTGAATCTCAAAATATTTGAAAACTTTTAAAGAGCTATATCCCTTGCTACGTGACAAAGAAATAATTCGATGTCTTCATAAATTCAAGCTTGAACATGTAACTGCTCACATGTGACTTCCGAAAATGTATTCGTAAAATTCTTCGTGGATTACTGAACTCTATCATCGTTCGACGTTTGGAACAGTTGATCGCTCGTGCTTCACCGTTCTCCGTGGCCAAAAATTTATTAGATGTTTTATAAATTCGAATATAAATTAATGAATATGAATATAAATAGGAATCGACATACGAATATATGCGATATCTTTGTTTGATTTCTAACGCTTTATTCGATACTTTATTTAAACTTTATTCAATATTTTGTTTATCTAAATAATAGCGACCGTAACAATAATGAATATCTCAATAACAACATCAATATGATCTGAATCTATAAAACAGACACCGTTCAACAGAATGACCTTCTCGAGTTACAAACTTTCTTCAAACTACGATATCAACGGCGGTGACACCTTTCACGGAAATATTTTTAGATTGACAGCAGACACTTATAGATTAATCCTTTTTTACAGCAGAAGCCACGTTTTTTATGCATCGTATTCAACCCCATAGTTTTAAGGCAATGATAAAGATTCAAACATTTAAATTAATAAATTCAGATTATTCAGATCATTACATCCACGACCATGTGAGCAAATTTTAGAATATGTTTTCACAAAGATGACGTATTAGCGTTTGAAAAATATCAGCGTTTTCCCCATTAACTTTACGTATTAATTTAGAGGGGCCTTGGGACCCCCATTTCCCAATGTCAAATTACAATAAAATGTGTGCACGCATTCTGAACAAGAAAATTGATGGGCCCGATAACATTTCAAACTTTCATGTTTTTTGGACCAGTCTAGTGGGTACATAATCTTTTGCGATTTCAGTAGCTTTGGAATCCTGAAATGGAGTGAAAGAGGGTTTTGTTATCAAATCTCTTTTTACAAAAAAAATGAGAAACGCAATTTTCAATTTCCGAAATAACTACTTGGAAGTTTAGGAATCCCGAATTACAAACGTAGTACAGTTAAATATATACCATGCCTACCTATTTTTAATTGGGTTGCATAGTCAGGCAAATGGTGACAAAACAATAGCCATGAATGTTTTTCAAATTCCCATCCAGCAAATTCCTATAGTTTGTATAGAAAAACACAACAAACAAGTTAACATGATAAACCTATGCAGACAGTAGAATATCAAGATGCAAATCGTAGGAGAATATGTGATGTTTTGACAAGGACTATATAGGTTTAGAGGCTGAGAACTCTTCAGATAGAATGTATTACAACTAATGATTAAAATAAATCAGACATGTTTTGAAAAATATCAGCAACACCAATTAGGAATAGCTATTACAGAAAGATTCAGTATAGCCTCAATTCAATACAGAAAATGTCGAAGCTCATATAATAATCTGCTTTGTAGCTCTAAGTGGATCACAAACTGCGCGTAAGTGGGTCACATCGTAACTTCCTTGCTTTTTCTAAGTTGAATAAAGGCATTTAATAAATTCGATTGTGTTTTCAAGATATCATATCTAAATAAAACGATGACCAGGACATTTTATGTTTTTCAGTCTGATTGGGGAACATGGCAGATTGCAGTAAGTGGGTTACGGCTTGTAAACTCATTCTAATCTACTTGATTTTTCATATCTGTTAAATTATTTTGAATAATAATGTCCCCCTTATCATTTTAAACAACTGGTAACAAAAATGAAGCCAATTGTTAAAATAATTTTAAAGCCCTGAAAGAAAACACTCTCAACCTTGTAAGTGGGTCACGATGGAATTGCCCTAGGCTAGAAACAAACTTGAGCCAAACATAACCTTTGCAGCACGTAATTAATACTTTTTTACTGTCAGATATAAACATAAGAAAACTTTAAATGCTTGGAAAGTATATAAATATAACAAGCATATTAGATTAGCCCAATTCGAACAGTCAGGCTGAGTTAGTCTGCTGATCTGAACTGATTGGTCGACAAAAATATCAGGAATCTTATGATCTTCTGAAAAGAAATTCGAAGCTGGGGCAGCTTACAAAATAGACATAAACTACTTGCCAATACCGCAGCATATCTTTAATAACGATGTGTTTATTTATCTAGAAGGCCTGTTATCCTATGCTTTCGAATTAAGATGGTGGATTAGCTAGCAATGATATCTTCCAAGTTCAATAGCCTAGTATAGTATTGCAGCAGTGCCATAGCAGCAACATAAGTCTTGTTGATATAAAGAAGCAATTGAAAGAAAACAGCAAATAAACTTACCTATAACATGTCCACTTCTCAGAAAAATGGATGAGAGAGAGTACGATGTCGTAAAATACGTATTGACCATGACCGCCAAAACATTTCACCGCATGTTCAGAGCAAGTAGAAAAACAAACCATATTTCGTTTTGAACGGTAAAGTTAAAGAATAACGTTCCAGTGATAAGTTGTTGTGATATCACAGTACATCATTTTATTACTTTCATCGTAGGCTAAACGTTCCTTATGTATCGGGGAAACAAATACTTGTAGTTGAATTCAGTTTGTAAAACCATGGTAAAACAGTAAAATTCGTAAACTGACTGAGCTTTTCGTTTTCACACTTTTTCAAATTGGGGTCTGGATGCAAGAACGCTCGGGATTGGCTGTAAAGAAACTTTAGGCGCTGCCGACTATCGAGCAGCCTGCATGCAGACCAAAAATACATTTCAGTGTTCCCTTTACGTTTGCGTGTAGGCTCAATAGCGTCATAGCGATTTTTAGACTTTTCGAATATTATAAAGTGCCTATAGAAAGCTTCCCAATATTTTCCATGTCAGAGACATTATAGAAAATATCCCGAATGGGTTCGAATAATTTATTTTGTGACGTATTGATTTGTTTATAAGAAACAGGCATTGTATAAAATCTATACACATAGCACATAATTGGAATTTCAGCTAATCATTAAATTTTATCAACATAAATCATATTATCTATTTCATATAGGCTAAACTAACTAACTAATATGAGTAATTTTGCTAAATATTGTTGAGTAGTTTTGAATTTATGAGCAAATACCATTGTGAATTATCATGTTGATATTAACAAAATCAGTACCCTTAGTGTTGACGATTTTAATACGGAATTGATTTGTCATAAGGAACAGATTTACAACGGAACCAATTTGGATTACGGAACTTTATTTACCTATAATCAAAACCATAATCATAACAATACTATTTGCGTTGGAACATTTAACCTTATTATTTAAAGTAAACATTTAATATGCTTAGATTTTATAACCATAGTTGTGTAAGAAACTTATAAGAATAAAAGTGTAGGAAGCTATTGAATAATGCTAAAGTTATACCCCGCAATTATAACCCGATAATAATAGTTGAATAGCTTAATTTAGCCTCTGTATTTCCTATAAATACCGTTGCAATTTACAAATAAGATGAGATAAGCTAGAGGCTTAATAAGAACATATGTATTAATTCAAGATTAAAGATTATACATTGTATACGCATCTCCCGAAGCGGCGCTGCCCTTCGATGTTATAAGTAAACCAATAAAGAATATAATCAAAGACATACTTCTGGTGTATTTGGTGAGTCAAGTTGTTCATATTACTTGCTGTTGTCTTAATAGTCCAAGTAGTAAGCTATCGTCGGTACACATAAGTTTTAAGTTCCTGATAGAGTTGGCATTAGCGGGTTCAAGTACAGTCCGGCCCCATTGTTTAAAGGCAAACTCCATCATTTCTGGTCCTAACGAACCGGAGAAACCATAGTAAAGACCACAGATAAGATCTTGTATCATCTTAGTAAATTCCAGTAATGGATGGTACAACCCAAAGTTTAAGTCCATCTATAAATGATGACCATGTACGTCAGCTCAAACTGTCAAGAAGAGCCAACGCTGGCGTAATAACAAAAGCGATCAATTCTGCACAAGCGCAAATTGAAGTCAACGGTAGTAAAAGACTACTCATGCAATATCGCGGTAAAATTGAAGCAAAATGCGAAGAAGTACGCATTTTAAACGACAAAATTATTTCGTCAATTCTCGATGAAGATGAATACGATAAAGAAGTGATGTGGTTTGACACCATTTCTGAAAAATGTATGCAAATGTTGTGCGCGATCGATGATCACTTAGAATCGCGCGATGATGATAACATTTCAATCAGTCATGCAAGCAGTGTCAATCAATCAAGTACACAATCAAATGTACAAAGCTTTATTGACGAAAATGAGTTTGGAAATAATGAACATATAGAAAACGTAGACAAAAGTATTGAAGACAAAAATCAATCACTTTCAACCAAGACAAAAGTTAATTTACCATTTGATGAATGGATAGAAAAAATTAATGTGATAGAAGAAAACATCGTTGTTGACAAAGATACAGCTTTAGGAGACACTCTTGTTTCTCTAAACTTAAAAATTGAAAAGTTTTCGGGTGACCCACTCACCTATCATGATTTCGTGAATACATTTAAGCATCAGGTTCACGATAGGAAATCATTAAACTCTCAAGAAAAAATGGCCCATCTTATGAACTGTTTATCTGGAAAAGCAAAATTGATAGTAGAAGGCATTTCACATGACGCACAAGGCTATAAAGCCAGTCTAAAATCAATCAAAGAAATCTTTGGTAACAGAATTGTAGTTGCACGCGCATATATAAATCGTGTAACACAAGGAAAACAAATCTCGACGAAAGATCCAACAAGTTTAAGAGCTTTCTATTATGATCTATTTGCATGCTGGGCAGCATTAGATAGAATGCATTATTTTGACGACGTCAACGCTTCAACATCTTTACTGGCAATTGTAAACCGTTTGCCATTCCATTCACAAAATAGATGGAAACCACGTGTTGTGAAAATCAGAGAGAAAGGGGAAGACCCTACACTAAAACATGTATTAGAATTTGTGAAAGGGGAATCACTGGCAGCAAACGATGCCGTATGGGGAAATTTTAATACCAATGAACAAAACAAGACAAATTTCAATCAAAAGATAAAAACTGTATCATCTGTTTCAACAGCAAAACATTGCATATTTTGTGACGAAGATCATGAAAGTTGGTCACACAAAGATTTGCCCGATATGAACACTAGATACGAGCTAGTTAAGAAAAATGCTTGCTGTTTCAATTGTCTGAGAACTGGACATTTCATCTCAAATTGCTCCTCGAAAATGAAATGCAAGATTTGCAACAGAAAGCATCATACAATTTTACATAAAGAAAGAACGCATAATGCGAACAGCAATGCCACAACAAACAATGATAACGACGAAAATACAAATGAGAAAATTTCAGCGTCTGCATGCAATGATAAAAATTGCGAAACATATTTGCAAATTTTACCGGTCAAGATATTTGGACCGCAGGGAACCGTGACAGTCAATGCACTCCTAGATAGTGGCAGTCAAGTCACGTTAGTCACTGATGAGATAGCATCTAAAATTGGGTTAAAGGGAAACAAAAGGCAATTGAAGATCAATACTGTACAAGGTAGCACCCCTTCCAAAAGAATCCCTCTGGTCTCCTTGGGGGTAAAAGGGTTAGAGGAAGATGATGTCTATACAATACCTCAAGCCTGGGTTGTTGAAAATTTACCATTAACATGCAATGCCCCAAGCACTCATATTCATAAGAAATGGGAACATTTAAAAGATATTAGTTTCCCTCATTATAAAGGGAAAGTAGAGATATTAATTGGAGCCAACGCCCCTGAACTGTTAATGCCTCAAGATATAAGAAAAGGTACTGATGAAAATACCCCTTTAGCAATAAGGACATCTTTGGGGTGGTGTTTATTTGGTGGTTCAGGTGGAGGAGATCAAGCGTATTCAGTTAATGTTCACTCGCTGTCAATTGATGAGATGATGAAACACTTCTGGACTACAGAAAGCTTTGGATGCAAGTATCAGGATCAAGCACCGTTATCTACGCAAGATAGAAAGTCAAATCAAATTCTAGACCAAGCAAAGCTGGTAGATGGCAAGTATGAAATGGGATTATTATGGAAAAATAATGAAATTAAGCTTCCAAACAATTATAAATTAGCTGAGTCAAGATTAAATGCACTCAACAAACGATTTGATAAGGACTCTAAATTTAAGACAACTTATTGTAAAGAAATGAAAGGATATATAGATAATGGACATGCAATCGAAATACCTGATGATGATCTTAATACTCCAGTTAAATTATGGTACCTACCCCATCAAGGCGTTAGGAATCCAAATAAGCCTGATAAAGTCAGAGTTGTATTTGACGCTGCTGCGAAGTACTCTGGCGTTTCATTAAATGATCAACTAGCTACTGGTCCAGACTTACTAAATAATCTACTCGGATGTTTAATAAGATTTCGTCAAAATCCAGTTGCTTTATTAGCAGATATACAAGGAATGTTTCTTCAAGTTTGTGTTACACCAGTTGATCAAGATGCGTTGCGGTTTCTATGGTGGACAGATGACAATGAAAGAAAGAATGTTAAGCAATACCGAATGACAAGACACATCTTCGGAGCTACATCAAGTCCAACATGTGCCATTACTGCACTAAGAAGAACAGCTGATGATCATGAAGAATTTGAAACAGTGGTAAGAAATGCTGTGAAAAATAATTTCTATATGGATGATTTATTACTTTCAGTCAAAAGCAGTGATGAAGCAATTCATATGGCATCAAGACTGAGAGATTTGCTGAAGTTAGAAGGAGTATTAAATTCAAGGCCATTAACAAGTTGTTCACAAGATGCCAAAGATTTGGAACCACTAACACCTTTTCACTTCTTGCTGGTCAAGTCAGCATCAGTTCTACCACCTGGCAAGTTTGGATCATCAGACATCCTACTACGGAAGCAATGGAAGAAGGCGCAGGCATTGGTGAGTATGTTCTGGAGCAGATGGCAGAAAGAATACCTGTCAACATTGCATCAAAGAAACAAATGGCGAGGAGTCAAAGTAGATGTCAAAGAAGGAGATTTGGTCATCATCCACCAAGACCATGTACCTCGTGGACAATGGCCTCTTGGGCGTGTCACGGCGATCAACAGAGGACCTGATGAACATGTACGATCATGCACAGTGAAGACATCAACAAACGAATTAACACGACCAATCGCCAAGCTGTGCTTATTGGAAAGCTCATAAATTATGACGTCCCATGTCTGTCACTGGGGGGACAATGTTGACGATTTTAATACGGAATTGATTTGTCATAAGGAACAGATTTACAACGGAACCAATTTGGATTACGGAACTTTATTTACCTATAATCAAAACCATAATCATAACAATACTATTTGCGTTGGAACATTTAACCTTATTATTTAAAGTAAACATTTAATATGCTTAGATTTTATAACCATAGTTGTGTAAGAAACTTATAAGAATAAAAGTGTAGGAAGCTATTGAATAATGCTAAAGTTATACCCCGCAATTATAACCCGATAATAATAGTTGAATAGCTTAATTTAGCCTCTGTATTTCCTATAAATACCGTTGCAATTTACAAATAAGATGAGATAAGCTAGAGGCTTAATAAGAACATATGTATTAATTCAAGATTAAAGATTATACATTGTATACGCATCTCCCGAAGCGGCGCTGCCCTTCGATGTTATAAGTAAACCAATAAAGAATATAATCAAAGACATACTTCTGGTGTATTTGGTGAGTCAAGTTGTTCATATTACTTGCTGTTGTCTTAATAGTCCAAGTAGTAAGCTATCGTCGGTACACATAAGTTTTAAGTTCCTGATAGAGTTGGCATTAGCGGGTTCAAGTACAGTCCGGCCCCATTGTTTAAAGGCAAACTCCATCATTATGGCCTCTTGGGCGTGTCACGGCGATCAACAGAGGACCTGATGAACATGTACGATCATGCACAGTGAAGACATCAACAAACGAATTAACACGACCAATCGCCAAGCTGTGCTTATTGGAAAGCTCATAAATTATGACGTCCCATGTCTGTCACTGGGGGGACAATGTTGACGATTTTAATACGGAATTGATTTGTCATAAGGAACAGATTTACAACGGAACCAATTTTGATTACTTAGCATAATTGGAATTTCAGCTAATTATTGAATTTTTTCAAAATAAATCATATTTTCTATTTCACATAAGCTAAACTAATTACTATGAGTAATTTTGTCAAATAATATGGAGAAGCTTTGAATTTATTAGCAATTAGCAGTGTGAATTATCGTGTTGATATTAACTAAATCGATACCCTTAACATAATTGGAATTTCAAGTAATCATTAAATTTTTTCAACATCAATCATATTATCTATTTCACCTAGGCTAAACTAACTACCATAAGCAATTTTGCTGAATACTGTAGAGAAATTTTGAATTTATTAGCAAATAGCATTGTGAATTATCGTGTTGATATTAACAAAATCAGTACCTTAGCATAATTGGAATTTCAGCTAATTATTTAATTTTTTCAAAATAAATCATATTTTCTATTTCACATAAGCTAAACTAACTACCATGAGTAATTTTGTCAAATAATATTGAGAAGCTTTGAATTTATTAGCAAATAGCAGTTTGAATTATCGTGTTGATATTAACTGAATTGATACCCTTAACATAATTGGAATTTTAGCTAATCATTAAATTTTTTCAACATCAACCATATAATCTATTTCACATAGGCTAAACTAACTACCATAAGCAGTTTTGCTGAATAATGTTGAGAAGCTTTGAATTTATTAGCAATTAGCATTGTGAATTATCGTGATAACTAGCAATGAGTGTAGTCCATTATGGACCTTCTATGATAAAACTTTCAGATCACTTATAATTAAACAATTGACTAAGCTGACTATCGCTGTATAATACGGAGTATGAACTCTGGAGGAGAACACGAGACACAATACGTATTGAAACGATGTAGCATTAATCAATACATCTTAATCATTCCTTTAATAAAAATTTAATTTATTTCACATCAATTGAGTCGATTGAAATGTATAATTTAACGTAGCTATCTCTACATAGAAAAACTTTATTTTATGTGCTGAAAGGAAACCAGAACACATTAATTATTATGAATTACAAATATTCAGTCAAATTTCGAAATATGAAACTATCCATAAAAAATCATTTCAAATCCGATCCGATCCGAAGACCTAAAATATTAACCCGAATCTGACCCGATACGATCAAATCGCGTTCGGTTCGGATTGATAAATCTTCATTGCAATACAAACAACACTAATGTGGTGTTCACAAAATAACGCCGTCAAGGTGAGGCCGGTCAAACTCGTGGCATCGCATGTAATATATTCAATATTAAATTAATTTAGCTTCGACAAGACACATGGTCCACTAATTTCTGTTATTAACATGATCAAACGATATCTTTTGTTAATTAACAATGATTTACTGCTTCATATTAAAAAAAATCAGAAAAATTGTTGATAAAAATTTTCCGAATGGCGGATTTGAACTGACGACCCTCATATTGTGATGCCAGAGCATTAACCAATGAGCCACTGCCTTACTTATTATTATAGACGCTTTGACTGACGTCATCAACAAACCTACTGCTTCGACAACGTATTATTGAACAAGGCCGACACACGCGCGTGTAATTGAAAATCAAATTATATATATAATCTGAAAATATTATGATATGATAGTATATGAGCCTATATATTTTTAATCTTTGCAATCTCAGCAAGTAGGACTGTGATTTTCATGGCAGTCTATCAAAATACTAAGAGTTCGTTGAAAATAAAATTTTAAAAGTAAACAAAAGATATGAAAAGTTGACCTCATAGTGCTTCTTGTTATCAAATTTTCCAGAATAATAGCATCAACATTCTTTTAAAATGAAATAAAATTCTATAATAAATCGCTATACTAATTCGATATTGATATTATGTTACATCTTGTTGTCAATATTTCTACTCGCTATTTATAATACATTACAGATGTCGAATGAAAGAAAAGATGATTATGAATAAATTAATTATTTTGATAGAAAAACGAAAACAACTCATTTTGCCAGATTCGTGATATGCATTTATTCAGAATTTATTGAAACTGACGCGATGGTTTATAGAGTGGAAATGTTTAGTGCAGCTTCAAAGATATAAAATACCACAGCCGATGGTAATATTTAAATGCTCATGTTATGATGTCTGACGAAAAGGATAATTTACAATGTAGAAAATGAATCTACTTTACCATGCATTTGATCACGATATGAAATGATCATTTTTGTCAGAATTATTTCGAATAAAAGACAATCTTTATTTTATTCTTATCGGGCGTACATTCTCCTTCGATAAAATATGGTTGTTAACTTATTATTGATTGGTGTATTAACTCAGAGAACCCGCTATTATGTATTTAAATGTTGTTCGGAGATTATGCCGCTCGTATAGTTTTTATTTGGATCTCATTTGGAAAATGGTAAGTTGTATTTTAATAAATATTGTTTGCTATGATCGATTATTTCATGCAACCTTTTCGCTTTTTATTTTTGTAACACAAGGTTTGTTACACTCATCCAAACTGTATTAACTATTTAAAAATGTTTTTAAATTATGTTTTTGTGCTTTTAAATTCAAAGCAAAATTTTTGAACGCTGAAAATATTATAATTATTATTATTTATCACAAATCATACGCTCAATTCAATTTAACTTTGTTGAATTTGATATACCTGAAAAAATTAACTTTATTAAATGTTGATCAACGATAATAACAAGACATCGCTATTTTTATTCTCGAAACTGTAGTAACATACTGTGTGTTATTCGTATAGCAAGTCAACAAAATGAAATTTTAATTTTAATCGATGCCTATAATTCCTTCGTTAATTATTGAAGCAAAATCTGAAAATAAAAGCCTGCCTGCTCATAACCAAATGATTCATATTTTTATATTCACTAATAAATTATAGAAATACTTTTGTGCAATGCCTTGATTAGTTCTAAACTCTATAATTTTATACTGTAGACAGATAATCTATTCGAACTTTGAATATTTTTCGAATTGATCGAACGCCAACGTCATTTTGAAAATTCTTGAAAGTTAATTTGTTTTTATGCCCCGCGATAGATTATTCATTTCAAAACAGATTGTTTGCTCAGTGTTCTCACAAATTATATATCAAAATAGCCTTTTTAAAAGTGAAATGTTTTGTATCTCGATTTTGTGAAAAGTAATGAACGGCATTTTGTTTCATTTATAAATTAAAGACCTAAAGTCTCTTTAATTTTCATAGCGTTTGTGCAGCGCTATATGTATTGCTGATATCAACACTACATGAAATAAGTCTACGTTTCTTTGATTTCAAAACATATTTTGTTTGGCCTATTTATACTGGTAATTCAATGTAATTCAGTATTTCGTATTGTTTTAATTATCATAAAACTGATTCATTTTCAAGTTTCACTTGCTCAAACAATTTACACGCAGCTTTTAAATTCAAAGCAAAATATTTTTGTTCTGGGGATTTCAATTTGAATTCGATTTGGCTGCCCGCTAGATTATCGACCTATGAAATTTTTCAAAATCTCTGAATTTTTTAATGCAAGGATATCAAATAAATTATCAGATGAAGTATATTATTTTAAAACAACGTCATAGACCCATACTTTTCATACAACAAATTTGTTACTGTACACGGTTATCTCGACACAAATGTTTGCATAATTTCCCGACAACGGATTATCCGTATTATATCGCCAGTAAGACGTACATAAGTCGCGGACAGACACAGAAATATCGAAATATAGAAATACTAGCAATGAGTGTAGGTCCATAATGGACCTTGTGTGATAAAACTTTCTGATTACTATATAGCAAAAATAATTGAGCAGTTGTGTTTGACTCTGGAAACATGTGAAATTTAAGTATTTGAATTTAAAATTGAGTCTACAACATAGACAGACTTTTTAAACAAACTCTGTCTTGTCTCCCTTGGCTGTTGCTGGCCAGTACTTGACCATGTTATGCTCTTCAACATGTGGTGCCCTGGGATTTCCCACAATTAAGGGTGCTACTTCCCCAGAAGAGGGGCTATTTACAGAACTAATTTAAATTTTTCCTGACACCCAACACTGCTTACCTTGGGCCTGAGCTGTGAAACCTCTATGAGAGCTGTAGCCCCTGCCCCCCTTAGTTTCGCCACTGGTCTTTAGGCTAGAAGTAGCAACCCTATATCGTATTAATGTCTTAGTATATTTTCAATGGTATCTAATGAATGACGATTAACACGATCGCAGAAAACCGTCCGTTTATTTTATAACATGTGATCATGATGAAGATGATATCTGTGTACTGTTATCCCCTGAGCACTCATCAAAATATCCTTTATGGAAGCGGATAATAATTTCAATAGTTTTGCCATAGACAAAAACATCCTTAACATGAATTATTTGTGCACCATAATTAATTATCTTCGCCATCAAGTAGATTTAAATGAATTCTGTAATGGTTTTCAGGCCCTGCCTTTTAGTCTTATTTCATGTCTACCAATTAATGTTTCTGAATAAATGATGATGATAATGATGATTCGAACTCGATGATTTTCAGACCATTGATACTCGATACAACCATTGGATTTGGAATCGAGGCCATTTGATTTGCGCTCGAGGCTGTTCTACGGCTGCGCTGCTGAACCGCATGTTTTGATCTTCGCGATCGTGTTAAATCGTATTATGAATGGTAGTATAAATGAAATTTTTGCTTTATTGAATCCAAGCAATCTGGCTCAAAGATGGATAGTAATTTGGAGATCTCAAATCATCATGGTGCATCAAAGCAGTAATGTGCTTTATCGAACATTATTTGGGTATTTTCAATTGGATAATTCCAAGTATTGATTGCTTTCAGTTGCAAGTAATCTGTTCAAGGTAAGACTTCGTGCTGCCCTTCGTTGTCTGGTTTTTATTGTGACAACTTCATAGGATCCGAATACAGTAGCAAGTCTTGGAGTGTTATTACTTCAAAATTATTTGCAATATATTGAAAACATTTTTGTGATGATATGTGTCAATAGCATTTGAAGAATAGATCGCGAGAAATCCATAACGATATATTAAATTTTAACAGGTTTCATCATTTTAACAACATTTTATATTAAATAATAAATTTTAACAGTTTTCATTATAATAAATCTTAAATTTTAACAGCTTTCATTATATATATTATCGTAACACAAATCATTTTGAATACTTTAGGCATAGAAAAAGGCGATGAAAAACTATTCTATTTTTCAATATTGGCAGACTTCAAATTCAAAAGCTCAGTAGACAACCAAGATGATGGTCTCAAACGAACCATTTGGACAACTAAAAGGCTGTTGCCGTGACCATCATTGACATCAGCAAACTGGATCCAGTCGAGGAAATTCACCACTTTTGCCACCTTCGTCTGTATGGTGCTCGCGATCTGGTCAAAGTTAACAAACATAGAAAATTATTGTACTTATCATGTGTCAATACAGTGGTTTTTATCTGATGTTGTTTTACTAATGTTGGGATGACCGATTGGTGTGGAGCCTAGTAACTCAAATTATGATTGATCACATCAGAGATAGAAAAGATGATGGAAATGCAACACAAATAATGACAACTTTGAAGATTGTGCATAGAAATTAAGGATGCAACACCAAGAAATACCCCCTCTGATAATGTGAGTATTGTCTGTTTTCGAGTTGATTAATCTACTTGTATATTTCCAAATGAATAGGCCTATATATAGTCTAGAAAAGAGTTACATATACATATACATCTACCTTCCTCGACTCCCATGGTTGTTGTTGTTATCTCCATGGGTGTTTGGTGGCAATAGATCATGTAGTTTGTTTGTAATTTTGTCTCTTAAGTATTTCTGTATGTCTTCGTAAGTTCGTTGAACTGCTCTGTCCAGTGTCTGTCGGCGTTGGTTATTTGTTAAATGTACAGTCAGCCCGTTAAATTTCGTCACGTTCGTGTCAATTGCTTTTTGTATGTCGGACAGTAGCAGTTGCGTCACGTCACTGTTAAACTGTTTTATTTTTTCTGTAATTAGACCCTCTGTGGTAAGGCTGTGCGAGTCCGGTAGTGTCAAGTCTGTTCGTTTTATTGCCATTGGAGGATCCAGCTGCTGAATCTTGATGTCAATGATTGCGACGGCAATCTCCCAAACAGCAGTTTTTAATTGTCCAAATGGTTCGCTTGGAACCATCACTTCGGTTGAGTTTTCTAATACAACTGAGCTGTCAAATTTGAAAGCTGCCAATATCGCTATTATTATTGTTTCCATCACCTTTTTGCTATCCCGTATGCATTCGACTAAGTTGATATCGCATGCTGAATTCATCTGCAATTTGAAAAGGGGAATTTTTGTTTCAATAATAGCCTATCAATAAATTGCAGCACATAAAAGTCTTTAATTGAGTGAGACTAATTCCATGTCTATAAATTCAAATGAAAGATAAATGGTTGACTGTCAATATTCAAATTGAAATACTATTAGTAAAGCGTTGCCTTGGTTTTTATTGTCCATCAATTTTATATACACATGTTTAAATACATTATCAACATTTCAATAAAGATGATACAGAATACGAGATGTTATATCCATTCAGTGCTATCAACTTACTTTGTTTGATAAATTCAATTTACTTCTGACAATAAATTTGTTGTTTGTTTTTTTTCAGTTGGAAAATTGTGAATTTGAAAAGTGAAGGTATCTTCTATGTATGACTTTGTTTAGTTCATGAAACACTGGTTCATATTTGCCGCTCATTTCACTGGTTAACTGAGCTGTCAATCATTATAAAATTCATATTAACGTTTCCATATTTGCTGCATCTTGATTACAAGAACTGGATCTTGTGCTATATTAAATAGTAATGTAAATATATTTATTTCATTTATCTTTAAAGTGAGAAAAACTATAGTCTACACTTGTTATATGACAGCGCTTTCGAATATTTTTGTTTGCCACTGTGTTGTTCAGTGTGCATATCAATATCATTAGAAGAGTTTTGTTAAGGTTTCACATATAAATCAGAAAATTATCATTCTTCTCCTGAATTTTCTCTTGATCTGATAGTCTAGTCTTGAATTATCTGATATGGCAGTGGAAATTCTTGTCTAGGAATCAGGATACAATTTATTCGAAGTTTCAATTCCAGATATATAGTTTTGTAATGATCATTGAAAGATGATAGACATTTTTTAGCCCAAAACATAAATCTTGAAACAGTTTCAGCTCAAATTCAGAGTTAAATGAACAGTGAACATAAAACTTGATATGAATTTACTTTTTCTGCTTCCCCAAATCTTTCAATGGCTATTTTTAATATAGAAATTTCATATTGCTGAGTGTGATGTGAGTTGTTGAATGAGTGTATGAAATTGAAATCAAATTAACATTAAATACCCACTCACTCGACTTTCAAGAAACAGATACTGAATTGTGAACTTATATGCCAGACATTATAGTTTGAATGTTTTTGTAGTACAAAACAGAAAACTGATAATACCACAAATTACAGGTCAAATTGATTTATGAAAACTGAATCGTATTCATCAGAATGTGTTTTATAGCTTTTAATAGAAAAAAATATATTCTATTTGAAATGCCTGAAAGTTAATACGCCAGACGTTATATTTTGAATGTTTTTGTAGTACGAAATAGAAAACTGATAATACCACAAATTACAGGTCAAATTGATTTATGAAAACTGAATCGTATTCATCAGAATGTGTTTTATAGCTTTTAAAAGAAAAAAATATATTCTATTTGAAATGCCTGAAAGTTACTGAAAATTGAGATCTTATTTTTGATTTCGGCTGTCTATAATAAAGTGTGCGAATCAGATCCGGTTGTACTTCGGATCAGATTGGGATTGATTTTCAGCTTTCCGGTCGGTTTAACCTATTTCTGTTGGAGTAAATCGGATGTCGAGAAACTGTTTATATTGTTTTGCGGTTTTCACTGCTTTGTTCTGGTGACGAATGAATCGAATTAGATAACAATCCATTCAAGCTGGATAATTGAAGAACAATGATCTAGCAGAACAAATGTACTTTGTTATCCTTACACCCTTGGATAAAATTGTACAGAAACTTAAGTAATTGATTAATTGTTCTGCCTCAAATCAGAATCATGTTTTGCCTTTGTCCAGTGGATGTTAAGATTCTGAAATCTGATCAGAATTACATATCAATCCAATCCCCTGTCTAGAAATTGCATCCAATCAGTGTATCACCATGAACATAATTGTATTTCAGCAAACGGAGATAATAATGCAGTGACTATTGCAAACAACTATCAAAATACTATCGGCCACTATATACTTCTGTTTGAGGTGAAACTCAGAGATGAAACAGTTGATATTTTGTAATATTATATTCAACAGTTCAATCAGTTTTCATCTACATAAAACAATAGCACATAATGCGGATGCTGTGTTGGCAAATTCAAGTAAGAAAATATTTGAATATGAGCCTCCACACCAACGGCAAGGTCCAGCATTCCGACTTCGTGGAGGACATGCAGATTCCCCTTTATACTATGTAGACGTTATCAATTTACAATATGGAAGGGATATCTGCATGCAGATCATTCCATGGAGTAGTTTGCTATACGTTACAGTGAAATAATGGTATCAAATTGATATAGTTTGGAATTACAAAACATTGTAAAAGCAAGACTTACTCCAATGGAATATCCTTAATGAAACAATTGATTGAAATAAGTTTAGAATACAAAGTTAAAAACATTAAAGTAAGACACAAGACAATGCATTA
Source organism: Haliclystus octoradiatus (assembly GCA_916610825.1). NCBI lineage: Eukaryota > Metazoa > Cnidaria > Staurozoa > Stauromedusae > Haliclystidae > Haliclystus > Haliclystus octoradiatus. The sequence goes on from OU744452.1 coordinate 6,565,496, forward strand.
CGTCATAATATATATTAAACTAAAATACTATGTCATCCACAGTTTCCATCCATGACGTGCATGACATTGACAACGATATTTTCATTGAGGGTTGACAAGATAATGTTTTCTTGGATGAGATCTGAATCATAAATATCAATCTAAATACAATTCGATGTAAACATTTCTGTATAAAAAAGCTCCAAACTTATTGGGATCTGAAAAAATTATGATGATGATATAGGAATCAAAGATGAGAAAAACCATGATAATATAAAAGTGATGAAAATTAATAATAATTGAGGCTTGAATTGGAAATGAACATATAAATTCCATAATAAACAGGTACAGTTGATGAAAACTGTAGAATATTGTTAAAGAAATAATAATAACAACGTAGGTTGAATTGAATTTGTATATTTCTTATAAACAATAATATTAATTCCAAGTTGACATGTATCAAGTTTAGTACATCAAGTTCTCATAGTTCTAATTTACTGTATTTATAGTGTTAAGATAAATGCTAGAAGGTGCTAGATCATACATGGTCACGAGGGTCATGTGAGTCATGAGGTTCTCCTTGTTCTAGATGTTTCAGGAAGGTTCCTACATAACCCCCCCCCCCCGCCAGATGGCGGAGCCATAAATAACAATGCAATGCATGATAGACTAAAAATGATAAAGATTTAATGCTATAATATGTGCTAAATTGTAAGTAATAAATGTTTGTAAATATAAAAGTAAGTAATAAATGTATGTAAATACAAATGTAAGTAATTATGGTATAGTATAAGCTTTTTATGATGGCAAGGTTTTAGAGAAATGTTCAAAGATTAACGGCATAACAGTTAGTTAAAAAGTTGATTACAATATTGATGTATACCAATTTGTTAAATTGCTTTGAATTTTCCAGAAAAGAAATTTTCATAAAAGTGTCGTATTTGGTGTAATTTCAGTTTCTTCTATGAGCTTGATAATCTTTAATGTTTCATAATTTATACCTATATTTTTTGTTTGTAAATTTGATGAATGCAGTATTTTCTTGGGTTGTTGCTAATTCTTAAGAGTGAAAGTCATTCTAGTTTTGTTGTTTTTATGTCTTCGCGGTCATGAATAAAATGTTATGTTCAATTCCATTCTGTAATAAAATACTTTCAGCTTTTAAATTATGTCGTAAAGTCTTGAAGATTATCCATTAAAAGTAGATGTTCTTGTAATTCGACGGACCAATTGATGAGAACTGTAGAATTATGTTGAAGAAATAATATTTATAACAACGTAGGTTGAATTGATTTGAATATTTCTTATAAATAATAATATTAGTTCCAAGTTGACATGTTGATAGTAGACTGTACATTAAGTTCTCATAGTTCTCATTAACTGTATTTATAGTATTTAGATAAATGCTAGATCATGCATGGTCACGTGGGGAGTCATGAGGTTCTCCTTGTTCTAGAATGTTCTAGATGTTTCAGGAAGGTTCTTACACAGTATACATACTCTATACACAGTCTTGATCACAGTTAATATTTCAAATGAGATATGAAAACCATGAATTCTGTATACTTGATAGATTTACAAAAATTGATCAGTTAAAAATGTTTTTCAAATAAGTTTGATATAAAAAAGTTTGCAATAAAATTCTAATACTGTGTACAGTCAAAGCTGTTATAAAGGTTACCTATATACACTGATACAGGGACCACATGTTTCTAGTGGTTACATTTGGTATGTTTTGTATTCTGTATTGAAACAGCCCTGTATATAAATGCCACCTGTCTACAGTGGTCAATTTTCAAATGTCAGTGGTTCAAATATTAAAAATTGATTGGGGGATATTTCATCTATTCGGTGTCACCTATCTACCGTTAGCATATAACCTCTTGGTACACCACATTCAGCACATTTGGTAGAGATGGAGATACAACTTTGATCCCAGCACTGCTTGTTGCTCTGGACAGTGCCACATAAAGTTGGCCATGACTGAAAACCTGTCTTGGGAGATAAATACCAACAAAATCAAGTGATTGTCCCTGAGCCTTATTGATCGTCATTGCATATGCAAGTCGCAAAGGGAATTGAATTCTACGTAACGAGAAAGGAAAATTATCATCATTTGAGATCACAGTGATACGAGGAATAAGGACAATCTTTCCCTTATTAGCACTGCCGATAACTACAGCCTTAATGATATTAATTCCTAGTTCTTGTACGGCAAGGCGTGTCCCATTACAAAGGCCATTTTTAGGATCTAAATTTCTAAGTAAAATAACAACGGCACCCACTTTCAACGTTAGTTTATGCAATGGCATTCCAGAAGGTGTTATTGAATTGAGATATTCAACCGGGTAGTCAGCAGCCTCGTTTTCATCATCACACTCAATTGAATCAATGCTATGATAAATACGCTGCTCGGTAATAAGTCGGTCAAGCACCATAGAGTTAATAACATGGGTCTGTGCATTTGTAGGAGTCAGACAACATCTCTTGCTTATGAAATCAATGTTGGTCAAATCACCCCCATCAAAAACATGAATAATCAGTTCATCCAAAGCATTATCACCTTTGATGCACATCTCGTCTGGCAAAGTTATGAAAGAAGGTGATGAGGCGTCAGAAGGAGCCCTTCCTTCACCGACATCTACCAACCATTGGGAAAATGATTGATCAGCGTCATTATTCACTCTCATATTGATAGTCAGTCGTTTTTTAATAAAGTGTTGCCAGAGATGAGATGACTGTACACATGCTTGTACTATCTGGGATCTACATCCACGAACTACAACAGGTAATACTTGACGGAAATCACCTCCTAGAAGCATCACTTTTCCAGCAAAAGGTTTACTAACCTGGTTTCGGCTGGGCATCAAATCTTTAAACAGACGGTCAACAATGTCCAACGCATTAGCTGGAATCATTGAGCATTCATCCCAAATAATGACATCTGCATCTCGCAATTCATCAGCTTGCTTGCTGTTCGCTTTCATGGAGCTAGCTGAGGTTGATGTGCATTTGAATGGCAATTTGAATTTGGCGTGGGCAGTACTGCCGTTTATAAGCAATGTACTTGCAATCCCAGTGTAGGCTACAGAAATAACCTAGAAAAAAATCAAGTTAGGATTAGGCTATGGCTCTAATCAGATATAAAAATAATAGAGGCAGGCCTTTCAATGACTGTGATCATCAAGATCATCCACAGGAAACAATCAATTAACAAACTAAACATTACTTCAAACAACACAATACAGCCATTCCTGTTATAGCAGTCATTTATATACAGTGGCCACTCTTGGTATGTCTGAAATATACCTTTTTTTTCACTGAATTAACCCTGTGTATTAAGGTCAGCTGCCTGTAATGATCAATTTGTCTACCCCTCATAGCTTGCTGTTATATGCATGCTTCAATATAACACAAAATAAGGGAAGTACCTTTTTGCCCATTTCTATTAATGTCAAAGTGATTGCCTTGTAGAGAAATGTTTTGCCTGTGCCGCCTGCACCATCTATAAAGAAACAGTTGCCATTGGAATTGTCTTCAGTTGCCTCTATCACTTCATTGTAGATCTCCATCTGTTCTGGGTTGAGTTGATTAATAGTTTCATCAGCAGCTGTTGTAGCTCCATTTTGCATATCCAAAGCAAAGTCCAGCTCCAGTTCTTGGTACTGTTGTACTCCAATAAATGGCAGGCCAAATTCTGCTGTTGTCTTATTATGATTTTTGAGATGGCATTCAATTTCATTCAAAGCCATCTGATAGCATTGTTCACGAACATTGGAATTTTCATCAGTGGCATGTATGTCATCACTGCCTGATTGAGTAGATCCAGCATAGTTGATTGATCTGTTGCCCTCTGAACACGGCTGCTCAGTACTACATATCAATGCAGCATTATTTGATTCATTGTCGCCAGACTCAACAGTCTGCGTACGACAGGTGCTGTCAGACACAGTCTGCACACAGCTATCTTCTGAACACGGCTGCTCAGTACTACATATCAATGTAGCATTATTTGATTCATTGTCGCCAGACTCAACAGTCTGCGTACGACAGTTGCTGTCAGACACAGTCTGCACACAGCTATCTTCTGAACACGGCTGCTCAGTACTACATATCAATGTAGCATTATTTGATTCATTGTCGCCAGACTCAACAGTCTGCATACGGCAGTTGCTGTCAGACACGGTCTGCACACAGCCATCTTCTGAGCACGGCTGCTCAGTACTGCTCATTGGTTCGTTGGTCGTGAGCGCACGTTCTACACTCATTTGAGACACTCTGTGGATGAAATCAAGGCACATGAAGTCTTTAAATTCATTCCACAATTCAATTGGTGAAATTGGTTGACACAAGGCAAGAATGAGACTGAAAAAATGTCTCACAGAACGTGGTGTGCCGATTTCCGTTCCCTCTTGGAGGCATTCTCTATAGATTTTATCATCATGCACAAGTTTTAGTGCAACTGCGGCTTCCTTGAAAGTATCATAATATTTACCATCTACAGTTTTCAAATCAACAAAATCCTTAGCACCTTTTACATGCAAAAGAATCAATCTTAGATAGAATTTTTCACCCTGACTTGGTAGTACATTGTACATTCGACCAATTACTTGAGGGTTCGGTCTCAGAGGTGATCTTTTCGACCAATGTTTATTTTTGAAAATATAATGTTCTGGAATTTCATGATACAAATATTGATGGGCATCATTATCTACCTTATTCAAATCAAACCATGCCTGAAGAGTTGTTCTACTTTCTCTAGCAATGGCCATGGCTTCATCACCTTCTCGATAGTAACATGTTTCCATATTAGGCAAATGAACTTGAAGGCGAGTTACTGAATGGCTCCTATCTTGCATTTTGTATTCCCAAATTCGGGTCAGTGCTTCATGAGGACCAACATAACGCGTAGATTCATAAGAAAGAATTTCATCATGGTCAACATAGCCTTCACGCACTTCTACAGTAGCACAGTCAAATCCTTTATAAATATATTTGAAAATGTAAGCAGTCACACGAATGGAGGTAGCAACCTCCACATTCATATGGCACCTATATTTTTGCAAAAGGTATGGATTGTAAGGCACTACGAATTCATCACTAACATGTGTTTTTGCCCTTGCAAGGTAAACATTACTAACCTGTCTACGTCGGTATTTGGGGTATCCGTTTTGATCTGCGATTGTCTCTGTGACACAACTTTTTGGGAAATTTTTAGTGCACTTACCTTCTGACATGCAGCAATTATCAGGATTTAATGACCCACATGGTCCGTGTATCATGCGATCACGTACAATTTTGAAAAGCATAGGATTTTCTGTAGGAGAAGGCACTTCAGCTGATACTATCCTGTCAATATCTTCCGGAGTTCGCGGCTTGTCCTCATCGGCAAGAAACAACAGCATGTGGCAATGAGGCAATCCCCTCTTTTGGAATTCTATTGTGTAAACATATGCGATTACCTGGAGAAATGTAAGGAAAATAAATTATTATTGTTTGAAACATATAATTGTACTATGTAGGAACCTTCCTGAACCATCTAGAACATTCTAGAACATAGTAGAACCTACATGACTCCCCGAATGACTCACAATGACCATTCATGATCTAGCAGCTTCTAGCATTTATCTAAACATTATAAATACAGTAAATCAGAACTATGAGAACTATGAGAACTTAATGTACAGTCTACTGTCAACATGTCAACTTGAAATTAATATTATTATTCATAAGAAGAAATATACAAATCAATTCAACCTATGTTGTTTTTATTATTTCTTCATCATAATTCTACAGTTCTCATCAACTATACAGCAGCAAAATATAGTACAGTATCTTCTAATTAAAGATCAGCTTAATCTAATATTGCATGAAGAAAAAACTATCATAAGTGATCCTGATTTTGTAGGTGTTTGGATACCGATAACGGGGATGTGCAAGGAACGGTAAATGTAATCATGAAAACTCACATTCAATGTTGCTAACTCACATTCAAAGAATTCACTAACCTTTCCAAGAACATGTTTCTTTGTGATTTCATCAAGTATTGACTGTAACTTCAAGAAAAATACTTTGACAACCAAGTCTGGACGGTCATCTGCAGTCTGTCCGGGTTGAAGATTACGTTTCACTTCTTCCCATTGTGAATTGGCTGTTATTGTAACAAATAGATCTGGTCTCCCAAATTTTCTTACTATTGACATTGCATCCTGATAAGCCTGGTGCATGTATCGTGGTGAGCCAATATGAGATGAGGGAAGAATAACTACACGGCCTACTCGAGCATTGGATTCATCAGCACGTTGCCGTAAATGATCCATCAGACCAGTATAGCTTTCTGCCCTAAGCTTGACCTGTTCGTTTGCAATGAAGTTCAATTCATTCCCTTCAATTTTGCAGTAAGCATCTACAAGAAATTGCTGGAAAAGACGCTTAGCAGAATGAATAATAGAAAATTCCTCTCTAATAGATATCAAATAAGAATACCATTGCCTCATAGATAATCTATTTCTCACGGCAGTGGCATACTCTGGCTCATGCCTCAAACCTTCTTGCCATCCTAGCTCTCCCTTCAAGAATAGCAATGGATATGTAAGAGGGTCACAATGCGGATTTAGTACATTTATGTTTTTAAGTATGCCACCATTTCTATCGACTATAGTTAAAATCCTCGTTTGTGGTGGCGGGGGTGCTCCGTCATCTCCAGTAAATACGGCAGCAATTTCACTTACCAATGGGTCGTTGCAACGCCTTCGATCTTCCCCTATTCTATGGCTGATTACCATGCGTACTGGTAAAGGCGTCCTACCCTCATCCCTTGCTTTATCTTCTTCTTTTTGTATCACTTCCTTCATGTGATGGAATTGATTAACAAAAGGATTTACCTGAAAAATATATTTATGAAATATGAGCTTCTGAAAAGGTAGAAACTTCTTAACTATCTTACTACATTTTACTGACCTGTTCTAAATGATTCTGCAGCATTTCCATTACATGGGTTGTGCAGCCCCCATTTTCTGGAAGGGACAGTCTTTCATTCAAAGCCTGAGTACTATCTAAAATATACAACTGACAATACTTTGCTTTATGTCCTTCTTCTGGAAGGATACTACTGATTGCATGATAGGTTTGACCATGAACAACTATCACATTTGAACCATGCCCTTGATGACGAACTAAATTGGCATTCCACGAGGCCATTGCCAAGGCATTATTGTAATTCCTGATGTGCTTTTGAAAATTTTTGGCATGTTCATCTGTTCTATCTGTATACAATTTTTTTATGTCATCAGGTGGTGGGTCAACTTTGTCAAATTTAACTTTGCCATTATGACAACATTTACGAATAGTGTCGCTTTTGAAATGGAGAGCATTACAATATTTACATTTGTCATCCATCGCTCCTAAATCATGAGACTCTACGTCTTCAATGTTAGCAATGTTTGAAGATAGACCCGAGCCTCGTGAAGGTATGTGAGAAATCATCCTGTTCAGTGCTTGTCGCTCTCTACGATTCACTCTTGCAGTTTCACGTCTGGCTAAAATGGACTGCTGTGATTCATTACCTCTGCGTACCCTATGTGTTAGATTGTCATTGCGAAGCCTAACCGCTCTTTCTGCACAACTCTGAGATGCCCGATGAGAGGCAGTACACTGCTGAGCAGTTTCAAGCCTGTTTACTCTTTCTTCTTCAGCTTCCTCCTCATGATTGATTTGTTGGGCACGCCTTAATTGTTGTAATCTTGCATCTCGATCTTCAGGTGTCTCATCTTCTAATAGAAGCTGTTGGTATTCCCTGAAGTAACGGTTTCTTCGTTCTCTCTCTTCTGAGGTTTCATTAGTAGTTCTAATTTGCCAAGACTCCCTATAAGACTGAAGCCTCTGCTGATATGCTTCAGGAGTTTCATTGGAGATCCTCACCTGTTGATTATCTCTTGCACTCTCTAACCTACGTTCGTATTCAGCAGTGGTCTCATTAGCAGTTCTAATTTGCCAAGAATCCCTATAAGACTGAAGCCTCTGCTGATATGCGTCAGGAGTTTCATTGGAGATCCTCACCTGTTGATTATTCCTCGCACTCTCTAGCCTACGTTCGTATTCAGCAGTGGTCTCATTAGCAGTTCTAATTTGCCAAGACTCCCTATAAGACTGAAGCCTCTGCTGATATGCTTCAGGAGTTTCATTGGAGATCCTCACCTGTTGATTATTTCTCGCACTCTCTAGCCTCCGTTCGTATTCAGCAGTGGTCTCATTAGCAGTTCTAATTTGCCAAGACTCCCTATAAGACTGAAGCCTCTGCTGATATGCTTCAGGAGTTTCATTGGAGATCCTCACCTGTTGATTATTTCTCGCACTCTCTAGCCTACGTTCGTATTCAGCAGTGGTCTCATTAGCAGTTCTAATTTGCCGAGACTCCCTATAAGACTGAAGCCTCTGCTGATATGCTTCAGGAGTTTCATTGGCGATCCTCACCTCTTGATTATTTCTCGCACTCTCTAGTCTCCGTTCGTATTCAGCAGTGGTCTCATTAGCAGTTCTAATTTGCCGAGACTCCCTATAAGACTGAAGCCTCTGCTGATATGCTTCAGGAGTTTCATTGGCGATCCTCACCTCTTGATTATTTCTCGCACTCTCTAGTCTCCGTTCGTATTCAGCAGTGGTCTCATTTGCAATCCTGATTTGGCTTGATTCCTTACCAAAATGAAGCCTTTGTTGCCTCTCTAATGGAGTTTCGCTAGCGCGTTTTCTCTGCTTGGCTGTCATATCTTTCTTACGCCTAGACGAAGCCTCAATACCACTTTCATCAGCCCTGCGTTGTTTTTTCCTAGTCCGATTAACTTCTCTTTGTAGAGATGCTATGTCATCGGAGCTATCAGAATTACTGGCCCCAGATTCAAGTAGTTGTGCAATTCTAGAATAGAAGCAAAATATAAATTGTTCCATTATTATTTTCAATGTATTTTTCATTTATGTTGATATTTGTATGTCAAATATTGCCAAAAAAATATTTTTACACAACAATTAATGAAGAGATTTTAAAATGTTTTTGAAAAATATTTATACTTCATTATGTCGTTGGGATTTCACTGTAAATTGTAAATCATGTGATAAAGATTCGTCAATCATGACATGCAGACTGTTATCTGCTTCTGTAATATGATATCAATACCTCTGTGTGTTTTTATTGCTGAAAAATTACCATAAATATAAGCATATTAAAGTTAAATTCTACATTTTTGTATATTCATAAATTTGAAGCAGGTCCACACCAGCCTAGTGCTGCCAGGATCTTGACCTGCTCATTCAAACAAATAAAAAATACATACTGTATTAGTGCGAGATTAAGTCAACCTTTTTCCTCCAAAAATTCAAAATATTGTTATAAAAATATTGCCGCCAAATTGATGTAGGCCTACAATGCACAGTTATGTATGAGAGATTGTATGAGTATTGAGCTTTTTTGTTTTGTCATATTCATTTTGGCAATACGTTTTGTGCAGATATTTCCCAAATTTCTAAATTTTTCACATTAAAAATTTAAATTAACTTTTATAATCAAAATAATTTACCAGATCCTATGTTAACTTTATTATGCATATTTGTAAATTTATGTATATATTAAATACATTTCTCATTATAAACTTGTTAATATAGTCGTGCTATTAGCAAATACAGCAATTAAATACGCAAATACGGCAAATATTCTTCAAACGTGAAACAGCTACAGAATGATTCTTAAAACCAAGAAAACAGATTATTAACATTATTAATGTATTGTTTGTTTTTTTTTGGGGGGGGGGGGGGGTTCAAATCTAAAAAATTAACAATTAGTTCCTCATATTAATGTATTGTTTTTGCGGAACATCCAAAATCCAACAAATGAAGAATGAGTTTCCTCAGTATATGGAAAATATTGAAAACATGTATATATCGCCTATTGGGACACAACAGATTTGGATAGAGATTTTGCTTCTATTACAGATTTCCTTGTTGTGTTTTGCATAGCGTGACTTTATTCCGTGTATATTGACTTTGAACATTTTGAGATTCTCGAGGAACAATATTATTTACCACAAGAGAGTTTGACATTCTACGTTTTAATTGCTAACACAGAAAACAAAGTCAGAATCACTCTACTTTTTTGTCATTAAAAATTTAACTGTCCATCCCGATCCTGTTAGCTACTTTTCTCATAGTATAACATATTCAAAAACAATCATCAATTAATTTTAAACAAATCGATGTTACCTTTAATGCATTATTTACATAAAATATTCGAAGTACCGACAAAAGAGAAATCAATGGGAGGGGGAACGGTAAAATCAATGTTGCCCTTCACCCAGAGGGAATCATTTAGTATTTGTGAGGTCAATTTTGAAACGCCAAACGGGTTCCCTGGAAACACCAATCAGGGGAAGCCACTGCCACATGCATTGAAAGTATCAGCGGATTCCCTGGTGGAGTAAACAACTGGGGAACCCTTTGGCTCTAAGAAGGATCAATTGCGTTTTGCTAAGAAATTGATGTCCTGGGGGGAATTAGTGACTTTGTCCTCTTTTGCAATTTTTCATTTTTACACCTGGGAGGGTTTAAGACAATGTAATTTTCTCTAATGAATTTTCTCAAATTTTTATTAACAGACCACACGCTTAACATTTCTACATTATTGGGTTTTTGTTGTTATAAAATCATTACTTAATATTAAAAAAATAATTTTATAATAATAATATCTCTATATTAATCTACTAAAAAACATTTTCATCTTTATTTTATCAACTGCTGCGTCATAATTTGGGTTCAGCAAGCTTTTCCGCACATTATTTACATAAAATTTTAGGAAGCAAATGAAAAATATGTCTGACCCCAGGGTGAAGGTGGAAATAAAAAATTATTGCTGTTCCTCACCCAGCAGTATGGTGGCCCATCGTTGCCATAGCGAGTTTTTTTGAATTTTTTTTACACCATGGCCCATTGTTGCCATAGCGTTTTTATTTGTGAAAAATTTTTAAACCAGGGCCCATGGTTGCCATAGCAAAAAAAAATTACCATGGCGCAATTACCATTCAAGTTATTGAACCCTGAGGCCTGAGCCAGATGAAGTACTTGTTTAATAGGAGGCTATTGTGATTAATATTAAACATGTTAAATGGTTCTGAAAGTTTACATTATGAACAAATGTTTGTTTTTGAAGTGCAGTTTGATTTTGAGAGCAAAACAAAATTAAAAAGTTACATTACCGACCGCGGAGATCAAACCTGTATCAATCGTATTCGTGAACAGAAAGTCAGCTTAGTTTACAAAATATCTTACCCTACTCTTTGGCCTTGCTGTCTTTTTTTTGGTGGCATGTTATTAATAGGAAGTTAGACAATAAATTGACTTATTCCAAAGTAGCAATATGTCTTTTTAATTGCATTAATGCTAATCAAAGTAATTTTGCTACCTGATTGATTTTGCAAAATCAAACAGTTGTGAAAAGCTTTCTCTTAGCCATGGTTACATTTTTCGCGGGAAAATGACGATGCCTCATTTTCATGCATGGCTTTTCATTTTCATGGCTTTTTTTAGTCCGTCTTGTATTGGTACGCCTGAACAGTTCATCCACAATTATGAACATTGTTTTATTACATTTCTTTTTACTAATTTAATGGTAATCGACTGTTGACAATGTTGATCGTGCTGATTGGAGTTAGATGTTAATATATTTGTCCTTTTCATGTGAAACCAGGGGTGGCACCACGATTTCCCCGACGAGGGGGCTATGCCAAATTTCTATGTTACATGGAAACAATTTGGCAGTAGTCTCTAATACTGGAATAGAGCTAGATCCTATTGTTTTTTACGAAATATCTTTAAAAAGTTACCAAACAGAGAATTTGGACTTTCCCGACAGGGGGGCTGAGCATCCCCGACGGGAGGCTGTAGCCCCCCTGCCCCCCTCTGGTGCCACGCCTGTGTGAAACGAAAACAGCGAAGCAGTAAGTTGTGTTTTTGAAATATTTCCCCCGATCTTTCCTTGCTATCCTAGCTCTGTACTCTGTTTTTTAATTTTAAAATTCTCTGTAAACGCTTTACGGATCTGTGAATCGAACTTTGAATTTTCTCGAATGCTGTCGTGATAAAATATTTTCTTGCAAGTTCTTGTATTTTCATGCCCTGCGCTAGACTCTTGATTTCAATTTTCAACACCTCGTTCAACAACCATGTTTCTTTGAATCCAAAACAGACTGTTTTATCAATGTTCTCGCAAATTATATATCATAGTAACCCTTTTAGAAGAAGTGCAATGTTTGTAAGGAACGGCATTTTGTTTCATTAATAAATTAAGGACCTAAAGTCCGATACAATCCGATCCCAAGACCTAAAATATTAACCCGAATCTGACCCGATACGATCGGATCGCTGCTTTACTGCTTCATATTAAAAAAATAAGATCAATCGATAAAAGTTTCCCAAATGGCGGATTTGAACATACGACCCTGATATTGCGATACCAGAGCATTAACCAATAAGCCACTACCCTACTTACTGTGATGGGCGCTTCGACTGTACTAATCAACAAATCTACTGCTTCGACAATGTATTATTGAACAAGGCCGACCCACGCGCGTGTATTGAATTTCAAATTATATAAACAATCTGAAAATATTATGATATGATAGTATATAAGCCTATAAATTTTTGATCTTTGCAATCTCAGCAAGTAGGCCTGTGATTTTCATGGCAGTCTATCAAAATACTAAGAGTTCCTTGAAAATAAAATTTTATAAGTAAAAAAAAGATGTGAAAAGTTGGCCTCATAGTGCTTCTTGTTATCAAATTTTCCAGAATAATAGCATCAACATTCTTTTAAATTGAAATTAAATTCTATGAGAAATCGCTATACTAATTCGATATTGATATTATGTTACATCTTGTTGTCAATATTTCTACGCGCTATTTATAATACATTACAGATGTCGAATGGAAGAAAAGACGATTATGAATAAATTAGTTCTTTTGATAGAAAAACGAAAACACTGAACTCATTTTGCCAGATTCGTGATATGCATATTTATTCAGAATTTATTGAAACGGACGCGATGGTTTATAGAGTGGAAATGTTTAGTGCAGCTTTAAAGATATATAAATACTGTACTATAGCCGATGGTAATACTTAAATGTTCATGTTATGATTTATGATGAAAAGGATTTACTTATATAGAAAATTAATCTACTTTACCTTGCATTTGATCGCGACATGAAATGATCATTTTTGTCAGAATTATTTCGAATAAAAAACAATTGATATTTTATTCTTATCGGGCTTACATTCTCCTTCGATAAAATATGGTTGTTAACTTATTATTGATTGGTGTATTAACTCAGAGAACCCGCTATTATGTATTTAAATGTTGTTCGGAGATTATGCCGCTCGTATAGTTTTTATTTGGATCTCATTTGGAAAATGGTAAGTTGTATTTTAATAAATATTGTTTGCTATGATCGATTATTTCATGCAACCTTTTCGCTTTTTATTTTTGTAACACAAGGTTTGTTACACTCATCCAAACTGTATTAACTATTTAAAAATGTTTTTAAATTATGTTTTTGTGCTTTTAAATTCAAAGCAAAATTTTTGAACGCTGAAAATATTATAATTATTATTATTTATCACAAATCATACGCTCAATTCAATTTAACTTTGTTGAATTTGATATACCTGAAAAAATTAACTTTATTAAATGTTGATCAACGATAATAACAAGACATCGCTATTTTTATTCTCGAAACTGTAGTAACATACTGTGTGTTATTCGTATAGCAAGTCAACAAAATGAAATTTTAATTTTAATCGATGCCTATAATTCCTTCGTTAATTATTGAAGCAAAATCTGAAAATAAAAGCCTGCCTGCTCATAACCAAATGATTCATATTTTTATATTCACTAATAAATTATAGAAATACTTTTGTGCAATGCCTTGATTAGTTCTAAACTCTATAATTTTATACTGTAGACAGATAATCTATTCGAACTTTGAATATTTTTCGAATTGATCGAACGCCAACGTCATTTTGAAAATTCTTGCAAGTTAATTTGTTTTTATGCCCCACGATAGATTATTCATTTCAAAACAGATTGTTTGCTCAGTGTTCTCACAAATTATATATCAAAATAGCCTTTTTAAAAGTGAAATGTTTTGTATCTCGATTTTGTGAAAAGTAATGAACGGCATTTTGTTTCATTTATAAATTAAAGACCTAAAGTCTCTTTAATTTTCATAGCGTTTGTGCAGCGCTATATGTATTGCTGATATCAACACTACATGAAATAAGTCTACGTTTCTTTGATTTCAAAACATATTTTGTTTGGCCTATTTATACTGGTAATTCAATGTAATTCAGTATTTCGTATTGTTTTAATTATCATAAAACTGATTCATTTTCAAGTTTCACTTGCTCAAACAATTTACACGCAGCTTTTAAATTCAAAGCAAAATATTTTTGTTCTGGGGATTTCAATTTGAATTCGATTTGGCTGCCCGCTAGATTATCGACCTATGAAATTTTTCAAAATCTCTGAATTTTTTAATGCAAGGATATCAAATAAATTATCAGATGAAGTATATTATTTTAAAACAACGTCATAGACCCATACTTTTCATACAACAAATTTGTTACTGTACACGGTTATCTCGACACAAATGTTTGCATAATTTCCCGACAACGGATTATCCGTATTATATCGCCAGTAAGACGTACATAAGTCGCGGACAGACACAGAAATATCGAAATATCGAAATATAGAAATATAGAAATATAGAAATATTGTGATATATAAACAGACAGTATTATTAATATAAGTAGATAGAAATATTGTGATATATAAACAGACAGTATTATTAATATAAGTAGATATTAACAAAATCAGTACCCTTACCATAATTGGAATTCCAGCTAATTATTGAATTTTTTCAAAATAAATCATATTATCTATTTCACATAAGCTAAACTAACTACCATGAATAGTTTGGACAAATAGTCTTGAGAAGTTTGAATTTATTAGCAAATAGCATTATGAATTATCATGTTGATATTAACAAAATCAGTACCCTTAGCATAATTGGAATTTCAGCTAATTATTGAATAATTTCAAAATAAATCACATTTTCTATTTCACATAAGCTAAACTAACTACCATGAGTAATTTTGTCAAATAATATGGAGAAGCTTTGAATTTATTAGCAATTAGCAGTTTGAATTATCATGTTGATATTAACTAAATCGATACCCTTAACATAAGTGGAATTTCAAGTAATCATTAAATTTTTTCAACATCAATCATATTATCTATTTCACCTAGGCTAAACTAACTACCATAAGCAATTTTGCTGAATAATGTTGAGAAATTTTGAATTTATTAGCAAATAGCATTGTGAATTATCGTGTTGATATTAACAAAATCAGTACCTTAGCATAATTGGAATTTCAGCTAATTATTTAATTTTTTCAAAATAAATCATATTTTCTATTTCACATAAGCTAAACTAACTGCCATGAGTAATTTTGTCAAATAATATTGAGAATTTTTATATTTATTAGCAAATAGCATTGTGAATTATCGTGTTGATATTAACAAAATCAGTACCCTTAGCATAATTGGAATTTTAGCTAATTATTGAATTTTTTCAAAATAAATCACATTTTCTATTTCACATAACCTAAACTAACTGCCATGAGTAATTTTGTCAAATAATATTGAGAAGCTATGAATTTATTAGCAAATAGCAGTTTGAATTGTTGTGTTGATATTACCTGAATCGATACCCTTAACATAATTGGAATTTCAAGTAATCATTAAATTTTTTCAACATCAATCATATTATCTATTTCACCTAGGCTAAACTAACTACCATAAGCAATTTTGCTGAATAATGTTGAGAAATTTTGAATTTATTAGCAAATAGCATTGTGAATTATCGTGTTGATATTAACAAAATCAGTACCTTAGCATAATTGGAATTTCAGCTAATTATTTAATTTTTTCAAAATAAATCACATTTTCTATTTCACATAAGCTTAACTAACTGCCATGAGTAATTTTGTCAAATAATATTGAGAAGCTATGAATTTATTAGCAAATAGCAGTTTGAATTGTTGTGTTGATATTACCTGAATCGATACCCTTAACATAATTGGAATTTCAGCTAATCATTAAATTTTTTCAAATTCAATCATATTATCTATTTCACCTAGGCTAAACTAACTACCATAAGCAGTTTCGCTGAACAATGTTGAGAAGCTTTGAATTTATTAGCAAATAACATTGTGAATTATCGTGTTGATATTAACAAAATCAGTACCCTCAGCATAATTAGAACTTCAGGTGATCATTAAATTTTTTAACATAAGTTATATTATCTATTTCACATAGGCTGACTACAATGAGTAGTTTTGTTAAATAATTTTTAAAAGTTTTGATTTTATGAGTAAAAAGCATTGTGAATCTTCGTGATGATATTTTGTGAACTATTCTGGATTGCTAGATTAATTTGGGCTAAATCTGTTATCTAAGACGTAAGATAATAGAAACTTCAATCAAATATAAAAGTTTGCTGTATATTATAATTTCTACTTCAAGATCCATTATCTAACTGTTAAACAGTGTAGAATATTGAATTTATGAGCCAAGAGCACAAAACAGTATGACTTTATAGGGCTAATTTTAACAAAATTGATACTCTATATTTTTATAAATCAAATACATGACAGCTAGCAAATTTCAATAATTCAAGCAATTTTAGTCTAGCGTAGAAACATTTTCTTGATTCAAGAAAATATATTCTTTATGAAATATTCACACCACTTATTTTCTTGTTTTAAGAAAATGTGTTGCTTAAAACAAGAATAAAAGCCTACCCTAGTAAATGGATTTTCCTGTGTAGAACGACAATCTTTAGATAAATGTCCTTTCTTCCCACAAGAATGACACTGTGTGAGTTTGTGTATTGGATCATGGTTTGGAGCCTTAGCAGACATAACAGCTGCAGCCTGAGGTTGTAGATTAGAGCGTGCATTTTCAAAGTTCGTAAAACTGTGCAATGCCGCCTTAAATTCTGTCAGTGTTTTTACTTTGTCCAGCGGCGTATGGACAGTAATAAACGAACTGTAGGAAGAAGGGAGGCCTTTCAGAAGCATTGCAATAATTAGATTGTCAGCAATTGTCTCACCTGCAGCTCTAAGCCCTATCGCAGCTTTTCCTGCTCGGATAATATAGTTTGTAATGCCTTCTTCGTCTTTCATTTGCAATGTAGTTAACTCAGTGTATAGAGTTAGGACTCTCGGCTTTTCCGTACTCACGTAATGGCTTCGAAGAATCGCCAGCGCTTTTCGTCCGTCGTTTGTCGCATCATACATGATAAGCTGTAGAGATCTTTCATCTAGGACTTGGACAAGTTCGGCATAAGAAAGTCTATTCTTTTCTTCATGCTGTTCATGGTCTTTAGCTCCAGGATGGACGCTTGTAAATCTTTGTCTTGCGTATACAGGTAGTTGAGAAAGCGCGTCTCCCATATCATGTAATTATTGACATCACCGTCGTAATAGATGCGTCTCCTGGGTCCATAACCTGTTGACATGATGTCTAATTAACTACGACACAGTGATGACACGAGATTTCTGAGATATAACGAGATGTAATCATAAAGTAAAAAAAACTGCAATGTAGACCAGCCATCATGAAAAATGCTAGTCGTAAACATGAGGTCTATAGCCTCGTTTTCATAAGGACAATCTCTCATAGATTAAATAATTACTATTAAGATTAATTACTATTAAGATTGTTTCTCAACAAAATACTGGTTCCAAAACCGCCCCTCGGTGTAAACACTCTAAACAGCATGATGAAATCTTTAAATATCTGCTAAATTGTCAACCATTAAACACCAACCATTGCGTAAGAGCAACTACGATCCCCCTCTGGTAAGACGCCACTATTCCGAAAAGACACATAATGGCTATATCGGGCCACAGAAACGAAAGGCCAATGCAGCATGACAACAACAGACCATCTACCACACAATTGAGGCAATGTAATTCAATTCTCTCTGGTTCAGTTGTTGGACGTACAGCAAGCAATTAATTCCGTAGCAGAAATGAAGAAGAGCAAGGAAACAAGAGCTCGGTTACCATAAACACGACAAGCGAAAATGGATCAATTGCAGCAGGAGCAATGAATTTTAGTTCTGCTTCAGGCTTCAGCTCCTTCTTCAACAATTATACAATATCAGATGTAATTATAAATATACAATCTTCAAATAAAATCATTTGAACGGTTTTTAGAAAGACTTGATGTTGGTTGATAAAATTTTCAGGAGAAAATGAAATTATCAGTTTCGATAGCACTGCAGAGTGACTCTGGCAGAGTCTTCCGATAATTTGTAAAGAATACTAATAATTTATAATATGTACTACATAGAATCGATTTATAAAAGGGTTACCACACGGCAGCCGTGTTTATATCGCCTCATCCAAACACTAGGGGTAAATAATAACTTAACATTTCCAATACACGTATAAAGAACAAAAACGACTTATGGTAATTGATATTATTTGCATCTCTCAAATGAGACTATAGATCAGAAGTTTTCATGCTTTTTGGCCGAAAATGGCCAATTTTCAGATTTTCTTCTTTAATAATTTTTAAATAAGCAATTCATCATAGAGGACCCTCATGAAAACCATCTAAAATGAGTGAGGTTTCCTCTTTAAATATCAAGTATATATATAATCCTTTTAGTTTAATTTACAGTGTATCTATAGGCTTCATTTTAATCAAATTACAGACATTTAAAATCATTTATCCCCGTGGGTATTTATCATTTTTAAAATGCCTTCAAATATAACCCATGCTTTAACCCAGGTTTTCTAACTTAATCGCTTTTTATATATATAATTCTGAATCCTTTTAGTTTTAATATACCGAGTATCTATAGAATTAATTTCAATCAAACTACGGACATTTAAAATTATTTATCAATTTCAAAATGCCTTTGTATAACATTTGCTTTTTTGCAGAAGATGAGCATTTTTCAAGTGTTCTTATTTAACCGTTATTCAATAACTAATTTGGGATCAGTTTAGTTTCATTTACAGAATATCTATAGACTTCAATTCGTTCAAAATGTAATCATTTGAAATGTTTATCATTTTCAAAATGCCTTAGTATAACACATCCTTTTTTGCCGAAAATGAGCAATTTAAGATTATCTCATTTAACCATTTTTCAATAGCTAGCTCGGAAGATTTCATACGCAGATTATCTATAGACTTCAGTTCGATCAAGATATGGACATTTGAAATGCTTATCATTTTCAAAATGCCTTAGTATAACCCATGCAATATTTATGCATATAGCAATATGGTCATATCCATGTTTTAATTAATAACTTTTATTTAATCTTGTTCTTAATTTTAGAATCTTAATTAATATTAAGGCTGTATGTAAGTGACACTTTCTATAGCGTAAAGTGTACTTTATTTGCCGGTCAAAATGACAAAATATATCATATCATATCATATCATATGCTTTTTTGCCGAAACATAGCATTTCTCAGGTTTTCTTATTTAACCATTTCTCAATTACTAATTCGGGATCCGTTAAGTTTGATATGCAGAGTATATAGACTTTATTTCAATGAAAATATGGACAGTTAAAAAAAAATTATCATTTCCAAAATGCCAAGGGCATGGTAGCCCCAGGGGCTATTATTTACAACTCTAATGCAAAATCATTCATTTAAAGTGGGAATAAACCCCCCGACAATCTTTACATATTGTAATAGAACCCGACGTCAAAAAAACAATGGCGTAATTTTTTTTTCGATCTGGAAATTATTTCTTGGTGAAAAGCGCCTTCAAAGTGGTGTTTTGACCCAAATGTCGCTGAGAAAAAAAGGGATTGGATCTAGCTTCATGACAACAAAGTCACAAGTCGTGCGGTTTGTCTAACAGACTCAAGAGTGGGCTGATCAAGCGACGTAATCTTTGAGGTGACCTAGCTCCGAGAAGTCACGTAAAAAAATTTCTGACAAGGCTGAGCCATGAACAAACATATAAACTCGCGAATTACGTAAAAAAGATGCAATTTGTGATTTCAGGAGCAGAATAAAATCTATTGAAACGCTCGGTCGAAAAAATTTCTCGTACCGTCATTAAGCGCGATGAATCTGATATAGATTGCGGATTAATACAAATGTCAGGCGGTGCGACTGTTCCTTTGTGACTAGTCTAGTGACACATATTAGTTACGTATTCTGTGTGACCGCAGTACTTCTCAAATCTTAATTAGTAGACACGTACCCTTCAAAATAGCTTGATCTTACGCTATATAAGTTTTAACTATTTTTAACTCTATGATCTGCAAGTTGTTCTTGAGTAAATATTTCTACAGGATATCCTTTCCATGATCTAAATGTGAATGAAAACTGACTTGATTTGCAAGGGCATGCACAGACGACTTTTTCTCGAGCTAGTTGGTACTGCAAAGTATTAATTGTACTTTTTCGGATTTAATTAAGTATTACTAAAACATTAAATAAACATTCTTCAATTATCATTTCATCGTTTAAGTTTGAAATTGATGTTTGTCTAGTAAAACTTAAATCGTGTAATCGTATAGTTTATACGACTGTATAGATAGATATATTATACTCAATAGTCTAACAAAGTGTTCATCATTAATTCACCAAGCATTCAATATTTAAAAAACCATTGAGAATTCTTCAGTACATTGCACTATAAAATTCTATAAAATATCGGAAAATAGTACAAACATGATAGAGGGCTCGGACGTTCTTATTCAAGTTTACAGCCGTATGCTAGAGCCACTAGAATTCTAGTTAACTACAGTAATGCAGATTCTATCATTTGTTGGTTTTGCGGTATATCTTCATTGCATAAATTATTATCCTCTCTATCAAAGTTATATGATTAACAAAATTAGGGTTTTGCAATGTGAAGTCTCGTTCCTTATTTACATACGCCACAAAATTATTTTACCAGTCTAGTATTCATTTCCTTCGGTTAGAAAGTAGATCATGTTAACATCATGTCGTCACAGGATGCAGTAATACAGTGCAGAGGTTACTTTGCACAATATACCTTTCTACAGAGACAAGAAATCAGATGGACAGATTTCGCTTCTGTGAAAAGAGGACTATAAAACCGACGGCTATGGTGTTCTTAATAGCGTTTCCCACCATACATTATGATTTTTACCCTCAAAAGAACACTCCATTTTCAGTGCAGACATATGCTTACAACAATAAATTCTACTTAGCTAGCTATTGTGGTCACCAGAGAATCTTATGATATGTGTTAAATATGTGTGAGAATGATATGTCAAAATATATTCTGTATTACGCGCGCTGCGAATGAAATATTTTCTGATTTTTATTTTTCTTCAAATTCGTGAACTTTAAAATCATTAAATCATCTGGAATTTTGCTACTCTTGAGTTTATATGTTCTTCCTTACCTCAGTAAAAGAAAAAATAATTACATCTCAAAATCATCAGCAAACAACTCATCCTATGCCATCAGAAAGTATCAGCAACATCTCAACAGAACTGACAGAATTAACACCTACATCTAATGTAGAAGTTCATAAAATTGCAATGAAGATGTCAAAAAAATCTTGTGGCCTTGATCCTTTACCATCTGCTTTGTTTCAGCACTATATCCTTGATCTAGTACCAATCATTCGACAGATTATCAATGCATCATTCAGAGAGTCTACAATGCCACCATCTTTGAAAGTCGCTCATTTATCACCATCACTAAAGAAGCCAGCTCTTGATTTTGAAATTTTTGATTTTAAAAATTTTAGACCAATTTCTAATCTCAAGATGATGTCAAAGATTATTGAAAAAGTAGTTGCTCAGCGTTTATGGGACCATTTATCTATTAACAACATGCATGACGCACTACAGTCAGCATATAAAGAGAATCACAGCTGCGAAACAGCCTTGAATAAGGTACAAAACGACATACTAATGGCTATTGACGACAAACAATGTGTGATACTTCTACTACTTGACTTATCTGCTGCATTTGACACGGTGGATCATTCAATTTTGTTAAATCGGCTAAAACAGAGATTTGGAATAAAAGGAAATGCTCTCCGATGGCTTACGTCGTATCTAAATGGGCGTTCCCAAGTCATTTGTATTGGCGATAGCAAATCATCAGCAATACCTCTGAAGCAGGGAGTACCGCAAGGGTCTGTCCTTGGACCTCTACTTTATCTAGTCTATACATCACCAATATCTGAAATCATAAAACAGCACAACGTGTCTCATGTCTTTCCTTCTATACGCTCATGACACACAGCTGTACACAACCTTTTCCTTTGATAGTAACATATCAATTACGTCTATGAAGAATCGTGTCGAGGCATGCAATAAAGACATTACCTTATGGATGAATACCAATATGCTTCAACTGAACTCAGATAAAACAGAGTTAACTATCTTCAACTCCAAATTCCAAAAAAATACGAAATCTACCATCCCTTTGTCTTGGAGTCAGTGGCATAACTTCTTCAGACAGTATAAAGAATCTTGGAGTACACTATGACAGCGAATTGATGATGGACGTCCATGTAACCAAACAATCACAAAAGGGATTTTTCCATCTTAAAAACATTTCAAAGATTAGAAAATATGTTTCTGCTGATATTGCTGAAATTCTTGTCCACTCATTTGTCACATCTAACCTGGATTATTGTAATTCCCTATTGTATGGCCTACCGAAAAGCACAATTCAGAAACTTCAGCAAGTACAAAATTCTGATGCTCGTATGATAGCATGCATAGGGAAGTATGAGCATATTACTCCAACACTACAACAATTACATTGGCTTCCAATCAACTACAGGATTATTTATAAGATATGCTTACTAATATTTAAGATTTTTAACAATGAGGCACCAGATTACCTTAAGAAATTAGTTTCAATGCACATTCCTACCCGTACATTACGGTCATCTCATGACAAACACATTTTAAAAAAGATATCGATTATTATCATGGTGCAGGGCCCAAGCACTGGAACATTCTTCCTTATGAAATCAGGACATGTATAAATATTAACATTTTTAAGAAAAACTCAAGACATTTCTTTTTAACTTGGCTTTTAAAAATTAAGTAATGAACATAAATTTTAAACTTTTAAACTAACATTTTAAATTAAATTATTTTATCTTAATTTTATTTTAGCATGATTTTAAATTATTTATTCAGTTTTTATTTTTTATTTGTATATTCATTAAATTTATAATCTATTTTACACCATATATGAACACTTGTGAAGCGCATAGGACAGCAATGGATATGCGCTATAAAAATGCAACTATATTATTATTATTATTATTATAAACCAATAATTTATTTTCCATTCCAGGGATGTCAAGTACGCAAGAGTTGACTCTTTGAATGTTCTTATTGCTTCCCCACGTATTACTTCCAGGATAAAGTTCCAGACTCTAGTACCTACTGCTACAATCGACCATTTCATCAGGGTTGTTCTGCAAATGGGTGGGATGAGTTTGTTTGGACGGCAAGATGACGTATATTTAGTGTTGGATATCTTGAAGAGGGAGTGTAAAAGTTTTAGAGTTTCTGTTATGAGTGTTTTGTGGATCATATTAGTTAATTTTACTATTCTTCTGACGTGTAGAGATGGAAGACGATATTCTTTTCCAGTATTGGGTCGTGTTAGGTGTTTTAGTGATTTTTCTTGAATTCTTTCTAATTTTAGTCTATCCGTTTGATTAATTCCAAAAAAGAATTAGGCTACAATGTTCTAGGTGAGGACGGATGTATGTCTTGTAAAGTGTATTGGCAAGGTGTGGGTTTAGGGATTTTTTAACCTGTTTGATTTGATATAGGGAGAGATTGGCTTTTCTGGTGCAATTGCGAAGATCACATCTCATGTTTAATCTACTGTCAATGTGAGCACCGAGTATCTTTATTATATTGAGCCAAGGTAAGGTTAAATCATCGATTGTAATGTCTCTGTTATGTATTTGATTAGTACTTAGAAGATTTGCGCTCGTAACGTGAATGTCGGGTTCTGGAATGTGAGTGATTAGTAGGCATTGAGTTTTTGAGGGGTTCAGTTTTAGACAATTCAGCTGGAACCATTGGTGCACCTTTTCCAAGTCTTTGTTGAGGTGTTGGACAGCAGTGTTTTTGTGGTTGGAGGAATAGTATAGCGTTGTATCATCTGCGTATCGTATGATGGAAGAGGTTATTGGAAGAAATGAAAAGTCTGCTACGTAGATATTAAATAGTAGTGGTGATATTATCGATCCTTGTGGGACTCCCCGAGGGCAGGAGAAGGGCGATGAAGTCTGACTTTCAACTCTGATAGATTGTGTTCTTCCACTTAGGTAATTGTTGATTAAGTTACAACTTGATGGATTTACACCGTAAGCTCTCAATTTTTCCATCAGAAGTTTATGGTGTACCATATCAAATGCCTTGGAGAGATCGAGGGAGACGATTGCAGTAGATTGTTTTTTTGTTGATGGCTGTTCTACAATCTTGTGTGAGTTTCATGAGGGCAATTCAGCACTGTGACTATGTACAAAGCCAAACATATCAGATGGGAACATTGGTTTGAAGTGATTTTGGAGTTGATTTACTAAGATTTTCTCGAATGCTTTGGAGATATGAGTGAGGATGGTAATTGGTCGATAATTTTCTTTATTTGATGGATCGTTTTTTTTGTATATTGGTGAGACTATGCCATGTTTCCAGGCTTTTGGTATTTCATTTATTGTTATTAAGTGATTGAATAGATCGGTAATAGGAGAGGTGAGGCTAGGTAGGATAGTTTTGAGGAAGCTTACGGATATGTTATCGGCCCCAGTTGCCTTATTAGTTCTGAATCTTTTGATAATGTTATTTACTTCATTGTCTGATGTGTATTGAATACAGAAGGAAGTGCAGGAGTGATTCATGATTTGATGTATGCTTGGATGATTTTTGAGATGTGTTCTATCAGTTTACTAATCACTCGAAGATCTTTGAAATTATTAGTTTCCGGAATTCATCATATTTTCTGTCGACGTAAGGTCGAATTGGGCCATATCTTACAAGGCTTTCCAGACATTTCCATGTCCATAAAATACAACAATAAGCACTACCTAAGCAGTCCAAGGTCATAATTTCAGTTATCTAGCTTATGTCGTTCTTGAGATATATCCATGGTTACACCTACCGATATCATGCGAAACCTTGTAATTGAGAAAAACCAGAAACAAAAAGGACAACAATGAATTATATTCAAAACTAATAATAATAGCAAAAACTGTGAACTGGATAATGTATAGGTACTATATAAACATCAGAATTACTGTACAAGGTATATAACTAGTTTTCAGTATCAGCTGTTAGTCCTGGAGCATAGTCTTTCTTACTAGCATAGGCGCTTTCTTGGGTACTTTTGCGCTTGCGTTTTTTTTGATCAGATACTTCTGAGTTTTTATTCTAGTAATATCACCTTTTCTAACATATTCTCTTGTATATTTGCTGTCATTTACACCAAGATAAGTAAGGACAGGAACCTTTGCTAACTTTCCATCGTTGTATTGGATAGCCGCAGAAGCAACAGACAATTGGATACGTCAAATACCAACGAAAATCTCTTTGGGACAAAGGGCTCAGATTTGATGGTGAAAACTGTCGTTTACATTCTGAGTGCCACCATGAAGACATTTTGACAGTAAATTTGTGTGTGCCAGGCCATCAAATACAGATTTCATTTCTTGAATGACTAAAGGTGGGAGAATTGGTACACTTTCACGCTTTCCATACTTGACAGGGCACCAATCCCGATATTTGTCATGTACCCCTGCTTTGTGATTGTAAATTGCCCAAATTGCTTCACGCATTGCTGTTTCATTGCCACAGTGTTTTCTTATAGCTGCCCCATAGTCACCTTGAATTCGATGTATAAGCTTTTTCGTCAATTTCTTATGAAAGTTTTCCTTTTCTAATTTCATACTTTTTCTTTTTACAATCATCGACCAATGTCATTAGGCGGCGACCCATACGTTTTTGTATGTGTCCAACATATTCTAGCTTAGTAATATCCTTGTTTCTATAAATATGTGGGACTGCTTCTGAAGCACTAGCGTAACCTTTCGAATCAACGTCGCCAAGGTACCCAGTGTACTGTAATCCGTGTAGTTGTTCAGAACGGTTGAAAATTTTTGTTACGCCAACAGTTTCCATTGAGCCAGCTGAACCAGTGTGGTTTTTTACATATATGGTCTTTCAGAGTTTTATCACCAAGAGAACATGTTGGGCAGTAGTCGGTTAGTACTTCATAATCTACTACCTTGGATAACAGTCCATTCACAGAGGCAACAGTTATGATCCCGTTTTTGCTAACAAAGCCACGTTTCTGTCATGTTCTGTCACATGATACGGTAACTTCATTTCCTTTCACAGATTTTACTTCATCAGCATCTTTTTTCATGCTTTTCTTGGCAACGTCATCATATGCCCTTAGCATTCATGTTTTATTTTCAACCCAATGTGGCTTTGAAACTGGTGATGGAAGGTCGAGAAGAGCGCAGAATCTTTTTGCACCTTCATAATGAAGGCCGTTTTCATAGGTTGCAAATTGAAGACGGTCATTCACTTGCTTTCTCCTGGTGTCTTTTGAGTTCATTGAAGAGATTAGATTGTTAGTCATATCGTCGCAAGAGCAAGAAAATTTGAGTGTAGATGCTACTCCCTGTAGGTGTTCTTCATCAAATTGTAAATTGAATCCACAGTATTGACAACATAAATCTGATACAAAATCAATCAACAGTTGCACATCAAAGATTCGATTTCAAGTCACGTCATTACTTTTACCGGTAGAAGACAGTAGTGATGACAGAATAGTTAGTTTAGAAGATGATGCTGTAGCTGATGAAGTTGAAGGCTTACTGTCATTTGGGGATGGTGCTGTTACCAATGGAAAATCAGGTTGACTTTCACATTCACTTTCATTAGATGATGAGGATTATGATGATGATGATGTGGCAGTGGAGATTGATGATTCATGTTGTTGTGAAATAGAAATGTTAGTTGTAGGTGTATCGTTTTTCGAAAGACATCCTGTGAAACGATTTCCGTGAAATTTACGAGCACTGGCCTTTTTTCGACCCATCCTACATTGAAAACACAACATTCGAATTATATAAGGCTTTAAAATTTATACAGTTACAAGCAAAGAAGACAGTAACACAGGATAAATAGATGACACACAAATAGTGAAATGATGTTTCACGAGGCATGAAAAGTCTTACCTTTTCTAATGTTGAGTTTCGAGAAACAGACAATAAACAATCAAATTGTTGTTAAATAAATATACCAAGGAATATAAAACGTTTTCCAACTTTACATCTAAATAATCAGACCAGTAAAATGCTAAACATCCACCTTTTACTCAATATTTCGCAGTGAAAACAGGGTGGGAACTAAATCAGCTGTGTGAAAAATATAAATCTGCCATTATGAATTCCAACGCATTTTGTCACGTGACATGAAATAAACGAATCAGCTTCCGATGCATCTCAGTATAAATATTGGTCCATTGTTTGGAAGCACAGAGAAGCCAATATTTGGCCTGCTTCTAGCTACTCAGGAACTGTAGACAGCACAACTAGACCACAATTGTTTTCAAGTTCAAAGTCTAAGAAACAAAATGGTATGCGCCATGTTGCGATTGAACTTTCGTAGGAGAAACGGTAAAAACTTGAAAATAAACATAAAAATTGCTCAAATGGCTCATTGGTAAAGATATCCTAAGAAATTGTATCTACATAGGAAGGTGAAGGACAAACGTAAACGTGATTCTTGTTTCAAGAATCTTTATTCTTCAAACAAGAATTATTTGCTTGTTTCGAGAAGAAGCTGTTGTCCATGTATCAAGAAGTAGTTTGTTACTTAGAATTGATTTTCTTGAAATGAGAATCGTATTTTCTTGAAACAAGAACATTTTTGTAAAATCCTTCTCAGAATAAGAATCAACTTTCTCGTATCACGAACAGAAATGATCATTACTATATAAAGAAATACACTGGAGCAAAGAAATTGATGCCTTGTCACTCAAATGCAAAAGCCTACCAAAGGATTGGCAATTACATGAAAACTTCGATAAGAGAGAATTACTAGGATTAATTGTAAAGACTTGGGACACTCTTGGTATAATAGCATCAACTTGCGAATTTCGTTTTAGAATCTTTTGCGAGCTGGTTATGATTGGGACGAAATCATCAGTGATGGTGAAAAGGAATATTGGGTTGACAACATTGCCAAAGTTGAGACCAAATTGGACATACCAAATATGAACACAGATATGAAGCCTTGAAATTCAATTGATCTGCAAGAACTCCATGCCTTCACTGATGGAGTGATTGTGGTGAAAAAGGCGGTTTTTGGTTATTCCCAGAAAACATGGATGCTTGCATCAATCTTGGTCCAACGTCGTTTTGTTGGATTAGCGTCGAAAAACATTTGCTATAAATAATCAGATCTGATATAATTTTTTACGATAGAGACGGACGAAATAAATTGTATATCTCTGATATCTAAGATAGAGACCCAATCGGTTTTCAACCAAATGTGTCAAATGTCGCCCACACTTCCTCTCAGGACCCAATTATGCCGCCTGCAATTCTTTCACACGATATGCCATTTTGTGTGAACGGTTATTGAACTTGGCTTCAACCAATCGCAGTACTCGAGCCTCAATTCGAGGAAGCACTTGTTGTGAATTGTATTAACGACAAGCAACGAAAATTCGCAACATATTATCTAACTTATCGAAATGGAGAATTTATGATGTCATAAATCGTATGTGGCTACTATACATTTAGCTGGAAGGAGAAATTTTATTGTAATTAAAATGTCGACAAAGCATTTGATTTGTGAGGATTCTACCTAGTTTCATTTTAAATATCTATACTGTGGTTTTCAACTTTCGTTGGTCAGTTCGATGTACTCTCAATAAACCAAATACTTATTAGAGGCTGTAACTGGTAATAGTGATTTATATTGCGATACTGTGACATCTGTACATGTGACACTTCATTTGATGGATTGTTGGTTTTATACCTTAAAGAATCAAACAGAGTTAAGGCCCAAATCAAGGTATGGTAAATTATCATTTTAACTATATTGGCTTTTGATTCAAAATTGCAATCACTCCACACATCTCTGAACCACTTTGATGGAATCTGAATTGTATCATTGATAGTATCATTGTGCCGAACAGAGTTGACCGCCAAGATATATTGTATCATTCGACAATGGAAGCTTTGATGATTAACTCTCTTATGTGGCATGTATGTGCATTTTGTTATTTCTTCAATCAACTATATATAGGCCTATATATTCTGTTTGGAATTGCTGCTGCTGCACGCTGCTGCTATATTTACAAGAAAAGGCCGAAAAAGACCGAAAGAATGATGAACAATAGTTGGATTATGATAAAGTATTTAATTTTATTGGTGTTTCCATATGGTGTTTCTTATGTACAATGATGTGCATTTACACTTTCATTCTATTATTATTATATGCATGGGAAGGACGCAGGAAGCAACTTAGTCAGGGGGTGAACTAGACTAAAGGGCATTTTCCCTTTAAAAAATTTTTAAATACGTACTCATCAAACAGATCTGACTTTCTTCAAATTGCAGCTTCACCTACCAAATTTTGATTCTTGGATAGTACAACATATGGCATTGTATCTATATATGGTCTATAATACCGTCTACAAACTCTATCTCGATCGTCTCTCGCCATCAGCCCTCACATCAAACTAATACTATTAAAAATACATGTGTATTGTAATTTCGACTTTATATCATCTGAGTAGCGACAAATAAATCATACTATAGTCTTTTGCAACGGTTTCAAATTATTCCAAAATCATCGTCAGGTCAGTAATTGAGAGAGAACAGGTTCCCAATCGTATCTGTACTATAAAAATTATTTACCTATCCATGTTAGAGGCCTGATTAATCAAATCTGAATTCGAACAAGTAGCTAAACTAAAACAAACACGGTCTTTAGTTTATCGCATTCCTAATAACTATTGTATCATGGTCTACTACAGTAGCAAAATATCTGAAAAACATTTTTCAAAAAAATAAAAAATTTCTCTAGAAATGCACTTCTTGCCACCACTAGCCCCAACGCCTCAAAGGCAGGAAGGGCAGTCACTCCCGCTGGCCCACCGCTCCGGCGAGTCTGATGCCTGGTAGCTGTTAACGTTTTGCGAATGTAATATGTATACTGATCAAACTGTTTTTATTTGCTATGAAATTGAACTCCGTGTGCTGTTGTATATATTCTGTAAATTGTGACCGTGACCGTACATCTGGGATCTTGGCTAATATGAACCTGCATCAGAAGGGTGGTGGATTGGCGCTGGATTCGCATCGGCGTACCACGTTGGTTTTGCGTTGGTATTTCAGTCTGTCCATCTTTCAAATCCGTACTATATTCCAACCATAAACCTACCGTTGGTCCAATCTAAATCCGATGTTGATCGACGTTGCTCCAAAAATTGATTTGCCTGCTGGGTTGTATCTATTTGAGATGGAAATTGGATGATGGAAAATTCATAAAAAATTTTGTAGCGGCAAAAGGATTGGTAATTCTTGTGACAAATGATGAACTATACACAAAGCTGAGCTGGTGGCATCTTTAATAATATTCCTCTTACTCGAAATGTCATTTCAGCAATGCGAATGAAGCCTATTTCAATTCACTATTGACTGACTCGAAAGTTGTCTTGTATTGGATCAGGTCAACAACACATGTAGCGAATGAAAGCTTCTGTGGAAGCAAAAATGTTATAGAATAATAGAAATAAAATAATTGGCAAATGTTAGTGCATTTCATTAGCAGAAATTATTGTCATTTATTAGTGTCATTTGAAAGCAAAAACCAGCGGATTGACCCCCATCCAGGATTTCTATATATCGGCTGTACGGGGATTTGCATATTTTTAAGTGGTCAAATTTTCAGTTTCTTGTGATATTTTGCTGTGTCAATTTAGAGATGTTCAAAATTTTAGAATTTTTTCTTTGTTTTGTTAGTTACTTTTCAGTCTTACTTCTCACTTGCTTTGAAATTTTACAGTTTTCCTATATTTTTGAAAATGGCACAACCGTCAAAAAAATTACCCAAGTAACGATGTAGTAATTTGAGAAACGATGGCCGATTTGAGTTAACTGCAAGTCTATTTGAACAAACTAAAAATTGCTATATCAACCCTCATAATGTCCGTAACTCAAGTTATCCTCAAGGGACTCTAGCAAATATTTAATTTTAGAGTATATTGTCTTACTCTGAATCTGATTCTAAACTAGCTGTTAGTTCCACACCAATTTTATAATGTTCACATTTTAAACATCTTGAATCCCAAGTGGAAGATTCAATACGAATCTAATTTAATTTAAATATGATTAAGATTTGGAATACTATTCTTTTCCTAAGACTAAAAATTTGAGATATGATATGAAAGGAGAACCCATGCACACGATCGCGACAACGAAAAGCCACGAGGGTGATCTTTATACTGAAAATCACCTTGTATAGAAAATCGGCGTTTTTGACAAACTCCATAGCCGTCATCTCAAATTTACTTTTGAGATATCAAAGTGGGAAAAACTTTTGAAACATTATAATTTAACACATGATGTATTCGAGTCTGAAAATTGCAATTGCGTATTTTTTTGATTTTATATTCTCCCAAAAATATTTTAGGGGAAATCTCGCAGAGTAAATAAAAGAGATTAGCTTTAAAAAGATTAGATTTAGCTTCAAAAAGTTGTTATAATTACAGACCTTCTTACAGTACATAGAATCTTTACTTTATACACATGCAATTAATACAATAACAATAAAATGCAATGTTCATGATTTTATTTTGTTTCATTGACTTAAATATTTGAAAATGTTTCTAATGTATTTCATTATGTAGATAACGTTACCGTTGCAGCCACGGGTGACATCAGGATTCCCTTACGATGAGGGGGCTATTTATTGATAATATTTGCAAAAATGCTTGAAAAAGTGCCAACAAATCTTTTCCGACGAGGGAATGGGAGTATCACTGACATGTGGCTGCTGTTGCCCCCTGTGCCCTAATTGATGCCACTGCTGATTGCAAAGAGTCTATGACAGCCTGACAGGACCAACAAATGATATTTTATACATACATATTTTATACCAACACTCAAACAGATGATTTTCAATCGATTCACAGCCTTTACAGGAAGATTACAATGTTACACATTTTACAATAGATGGTGATGTACGCTACACGCTCCGCATTCCTTATTAGGCAACTACCTAGCCTGCGCGTAGACCCAAATCTTTTTTTATGATTAGTAGGGTCTGCGTAATATCGACAGAAAGCTTGCGCTGGGCGGAAGCTGGAAAGAGTGGCGGAACGTCATTACACTTTAAAGTGGGAATAAACCCCCAGACTATCTTTACATATGTAGTAGAACCCGACGTGAAAAAAACAATGGCGTATTTTGTTTTTCGATTTGGAAATTACTTCTTGGTGAAAAATGCCTTCAAAGTGGTGTTTTGACCCAAATGTCACTGAGGAAAATAAGGGATTGGATCTAGCTTTATGACGACAAAGTCACAAGTCGTGCGGTTTTTCTAATAGACTTTAGATCAGATTAATCACGCGACGTTACGTTTGAGATGGCGTAGCTCTGTAACGGAAATAAATTTTTCTCTCCCACAAAACTGAGGTAAGAAAGAACATATAAACTCAAGAGTAGCAAAATTCCACATGATTTAATGATTTTGAAGTTCACGAATTTGAAGAATATAAAAATCAGAAAATGTTTCATTCCTAGCGCGCGTTATACAGATTATATTTTGACATATCATTCTCACACATATTTAACACATATCAAAAGATTCTCTGGTGACCACGATAGCTAGATAAGTAGAATTTATTGTTGTAAGCATACGTCTGAATTGAAAATGGAGTATTATTTTGAGGGTAAAAATCATAACGTATGATGGGAAATGCTATAAGAACACCATAACCGTTAGTTTTATAGTCCTCTTTTCACAGAAACGAAATCTGCCATCTGATTTATCGTCTATGTAGAAAGGTATTTTTGTGCCAAGTAGCTTCTGCACTGTATTACCGCATCCTATAAACTACATATTGTGACATGATGCTAACTTGTTCTACTTTCTCGCCAAAGGAATGAGTACTAGACTGGTAAAACAATTAAGTGGCGTATGTATAATCAGGAACGAGACTTCACATTGCGAAACCCTAATTTTGTTAATCAGATAACGTTGATAGAGAGGATAACAATTTATGCAATGAAGATATACCGCAAAACCGAAAAATGATAGAATATGCATTTCCGTAGTTCTAGTATACGGCTGTAAACCTGAATAAGAACGTCCAAGCCCTCATATCACTTTGTACTATTTTCCGATATTTTATAGAATTTTACAGTGTAATATGTACTGAAGAATTTTCAATCGTTTTATAATAATTGAATGCTTGGTGAATGAATGATGAACACTTTGTTAGACTATTGAGTATACATACATCTATCTACGGTCGTATAAACTAGACGATTACATGGTTCAAGTTTTACTAGACAATCATCAATTTCAAACTTAAATTTTGAAATGGTAATTGAAAAATGCTTATTTAATAATTTAGTAATACTTGAATAAATCCGAAAAAGTACAATTAATACTTTGCAGTACCAACTATCTCGAGGAAAAGTCGGTCTGTGCATGCCTGTGCAAATCGAGTCAAATTACATTCACATTTAGATCAAGAAAAGGATATCTTGTAGAAATATTTACTCAAGAACAAATTGCAGATAGAGTTAAAAATAGTTATAATATATATGGCGTAGAATAAAGCTATTTCGAAGGGCACGTGCCTAATTAAGATTTGAAGAAGTACTGCGGTCACACAGAATACGTAACTAATATGTATCACTAGACTAGTCACAAAGGAACACTCGCACCGCCTGACATTTGTGTTAATCCGCAATCTATATCAGATTCATCGCGCTTAATGACGCTACGAGAAATTATTTCGACTGAGCGTTGTAATAGATTTTATTCTGCTCCTGAAACCACAAATTGCATCTTTTTTACGTAATTCCTGAGTGTATATGTTTGTTTATTGCTCGGCCTTGTCAGAAATTTTTGTTGTGTGATTTCTCGGAGCTAGGTCACCTCAAAGATAACGTCGCGTGATCAGCCCACTCTTAAGTCTGTTAGACAAACCGCACGACTTGTGACTTTGTCGTCGTAAAGCTAGATCCAATCCCTTTTTTTCTCAGGGACATTTGGGGCAAAACACCACTTTGAAGGCGTTTTTCACCAAGAAATAATTTCCAGATGGAAAAAAAAATTACGCCACTATTTTTTTCATGTCGGGTTCTACTACATATGTAAAGATCTGATCTGAGCTGATCAGCGTTGTTCAACGACATCCGATTTTCGTAAATAACAAAACTTTTCACAATCAAAATTGACACTTATTATTTACGAAATAAGATGAGTTGATTCATAACCACGTTCAAATGATTCATACTAACTTAATACAAAGCACTATTTCTGTTCAATATGAAGTGATCTAAGTTGTCCAATATTTTTAATGCATTTGTTTTTGACAAAGAAACTTGAAAATTGACATCGGCATCGGTAATAAAACGATGTTGAGACTTACTCTTTCATAAAGCAATAATTTTGTAATCCATTGCCATGGTGCAGCGAAAAAGATCCAGAGATTAAATCGTTCTATATCTAATAAAATGATTTGTTCTTTCGATATTACCCATGACAAGTTGGCTTGTACGATGAACACAAATACAATCCAAATGAATTTCAGTATCTTGAAATCAAGTCTTTATTGGCCGATATGCTGCATGTAAAATAGCATGTCCCGTCCTCCGTGAAAGGCAAATTAACAACAAATCGTTTTTGTCAATACACTATGTTCATTTTACTACAAAAATAATTACAAAAAGTCTGTATTGAATAAAAAAGTCTAAGGTCTCTGTTAAGAAGGGATTTTGTATTTTTATTATTCTTACTATTTTATTGCTAATCTTAATCATAAATTATTCTTGTATTAATCTTGAATCATAATCAAAAATATAATCCGATAATCCGATTGTAATCTGAATCCGGAACTGTTCTTGATCATTAGTATTAATTATGTCACGTGATATTACCATTAAGGAATGGCAGTAAGTTATTGGTTGAGAGGATTTCGTAGTTAGACGTTGGCGCTATCGGTCACGTCGTTCTTATAGTTTAATATAGTTAAAATTATAGTTTACATTTTATCGTTTTTGATATTCTTTGTGATGTTTTAAGAATATTGTTGAAAATCAATTTATCGAGTCATTCTTCTTCTTCGGATATCTTTTTAATGGTTTTCCGTATCGACAAATGGTAGCAGAGGGTGGTTAATGCACATTATTTATAGTTATGCCTTTATCCAAGAAAACGCCACGGAAAGGTAGAAAGAAAGATTAAGTTGAAGAAATATCGCCATCGCAAGATTTGATGTCATTAAAGCAAAAGAAAATAGACAGAAAGAGCAAGTTTTCGAGAGTCAAATCGGACTTATTAGATGCTATAATCGAAGGAGAAACTAGAGAAATAATCGTTGAATTAAAAATTAAACTATTGGAAGAAGAAGAAAAAGTACAGGAAGCATTGAACGAATTAATTGAACATTATACTCAAGAAGAGAGTATCATCGCTGAGAAGTTTATATTAGAAAATGAGAAATTAACAGATGAAAGCTCAAATGCCCTGGATGACGCACGGATGTATTTAAAAACATTAGCGAAAGATAAACCGTCAACGTTGTTGAAACAACCGATAGAAGACACGCCTGTCGTGATATCGTCAACAGAAGATGTTTCTCGTACTGTCGCTCCTGTTAGTAAAAATGTCGCAGAAGAAAAGAAAGGACTAGGAGCAGATATGTGGCGACAGTTACAGCGTATATCGATACCGAAATTTTATGGTGAGAAAAGATATTATTCAAGCTGGAAAGCAGCTTTTATGAATTGTGTCGACGCTGCCCCTGCCCCGGCAGAATATAAGTTGTTTCAGTTGAGGAATTGTCTTGAAGGAGAACCGCTCGAGGCAATAAGTGGTCTTGGATTTTCGGGCGTGGCATATGAAGCAGCTAAAGAAAAGTTGGAGCGCAAATATGGTGGAAATAAAAGGCAAATTGCAATATATATGGAAGAGATTGACGAGTTTAAACCAATTAGACCAGGTATGCCTAAAGATGTAGAAAAAATAGCAGATTTATTGGAAATGTTATCCGTCAATTTAACAGAAGCAGGTCGCACAGAAGAGCTAGGATATGGCTCATTATATATAAAAATACAAAAGAAGTTAACTGAAGAAATGCTAACAAACTATAGAAGACATATATTTGAAATAATAAAAATGGAGATGTAAAAAGTATTAAGGTGTGGCTGATGCGTGAAGCAGAATTTCAAACTGTTGCAGCGGAAACCATCAAAGGGGTGAGTGGTAAGAAAGAGCGCTATCACAATACCATGTTTAACAAACGTAAAAATTATAATCAGTCATGTATTTTGTGTAAACAAAGGCATCCGATATGGAAATGTGACGAATTTAAAGCAGAAGACGTAAGTGCCAGGTGGGACGTCACCAAAAGCAACAAATTATGCTTCCGTTGCCTGTCGGCTAATCAAGTAGGCGCGAATTGCAATAGAACTAGTGCTTGCGGTATTGACAACTGTCGGCAAGTACACAACAGACTGTTACATAATAATAGAGCAATACGTGAGTCAGCGACTACTAATAACAATAATAGTAATGATAATACTAGTAATGAGTCTTCAAATGTTAATACCGTAACAACTAACTTCCAAGAAGTAAGTCCCCGCACGGAGAAGGGAGAAACTACAAATCATTCTAGAAATAATAACCGTATCGCATTAAGAACAATTCCCGTCATACTGAAGTACGGGTCTAAAAAGTTATTGGTAAATGCGTTACTTGATGATGGTAGTACAAAAACATATATCAATGAAGATGTAGCTAATGAGTTAGGATTACAAGGACAAACAGAATATCTGAATGTTAGCACACTTAATGGAACAGTAGAAAGATTTAGTTCCATGAATGTAAGCTGTATAATCGAAAGTAGTGATACTAAATATAGCAAGCCATTTACATGTACTACAACTAAAAATGTTACTGAAAAAATGGCCCCAGTTAATTGGAAGTTTGAATCAAAACAATGGTCACATCTATCTGATATAAATTTCCCACCGTTATCGAATAGACGCATTATCGATTTACTTATTGGCGTAGATCATGCTGATTTACATTATTCGCTAAGAGAAGTAAGAGGAGATAATCCTGCTACTCCAGTAGCTAGGCTAACGCATTTAGGTTGGACTTGCGTTGGCAAGGTTACACAACCACCGAGTACTGGTAATATTGATTATAATATTAATAATACAAATTTTAATTATTCGTTTTATTCTGAAAACAATGATGATATTACGTCGATAAATACTACATTAAAAAGATTTTGGGAAATCGAAAATATGAACGAAACTAGATCAGAAAATCAATTATCAATGGATGAGTTAAAAGCGTTGGAGTTATGTAAAGACAGTTTATCTTACGAGAATAATCGATATGAGATTGGAATACCGTGGAAAAACGACCCGGTTAATCTTCCTAATAATTACAGCATCGATAAAAATCGTCTAAAGAGCTTGGAAAATAAATTAATGAAATCGCCTACTACAGCTATGGCTTATTCGAAGGTATTTACAAATCATCTCAAAAAAGGTTACATTAGAAAATTGAGCGGAGATATATCTCAATTATCGAGTGGTTGGTATTTACCGCACTTTGCTATTGTTCGGGAAGATAAAAGCATTACGATATTACGAGTAGTATTTGATGCTTCTGTAAAATGTGAGGATATGTCATTAAATGACATGATATTTTTAGTAGATTAAATATCTTGCTAAATATTAACCAGCCTCATTATGAGATAGTCGATATTAGACCATCCTCCTTTTGAGGTAACCACTCTTATGTACATATAAAAGCCAATGTAAGTATTATATTAATTAGATTCACTCAGACAAGCACTGATATACTTTTCTTAAACTTGCTACAAAAATATCGAAATATCGAAATATAGAAATATTGTGATATATAAACAGACAGTATTATGTATATAAGTGATATATATATATGCTTGCCTTTCAATTCTGTCGATCACTTTCTGGTCTGAAGGCCTACATAATCTATTCTCAGTCGTATTCCGGCATCCAAGTAGCCATTTATCTGATCTCTGTTTTAGCTACCACGGTGCCAAGTCAGAGCATTCTAACTGTGTACAAATAAAAACAGTTACCAAGTAATTAGTATATGATGTGATTAACAAGCTTCTCTTCAGGTCTGAAAGAAAGTTGCTTACCTTTAAAATTCCATACAAATAAAATGTAAAAACGAGAGACAAATTCACTTTCGGCCTGTAAGCATAGCTGCCTGTTCTGTAGTCCAGGTTAGACTAGTAGCCACTCAGAATTGTTG
Organism: Haliclystus octoradiatus; assembly: GCA_916610825.1. Lineage (NCBI taxonomy): Eukaryota > Metazoa > Cnidaria > Staurozoa > Stauromedusae > Haliclystidae > Haliclystus > Haliclystus octoradiatus. The sequence goes on from OU744452.1 coordinate 6,604,159, forward strand.
CAAGTGGGTCATGCAGCAAGTGATATCATACAAATTGCATTTCTCATTTTCAAAATCAGCTTGTAATCGCTGTGTGTAGCCTATTAACTGTTGAAATGTTTAGGCCAGGCTTGAAGCTTCGTTGGAATTTGTATTCCTTTATTCTTTTCGTTTCAGGCAAATACGTTTCAACATAAACCATGTCAATAAACCATAAATAGCACTGCACATGAAACCAGAACTTTCAAAACCATTGTAATAAGATAGGATATACAACAAAGTCTTAAACGATTCAAATTATAATACTGTGTTTGATATATTGAAATGTTCACAATTCGTCTTCGCCATTTTCAAAATTCTGTAACGATTTGGCAAGGCGCGCCTAATCTCCAAACGAGGTCAATAGTGTGAAAGCGGTGTAAAATGCATGATCTAAGGTAAAAATTTTCAGAAAAAGCGGGTAAATGCAACAGAAAGCGTACGAATGGCATTCACAACACTTCGTTTTTGCATTTACACCCCAAAAAGTACGCTTTTACACCTTTAGTTTTAAGAGTGTAGGCCCTGCACAATCTGATCCTGCTATCTCTTTGTTTCCTTCTCCACATCATGTACTTACAATGATTGATTATTTTTTTGGCTGGATACAAGCTACACCACATCCTTATATCTACGCCGTTACCGTTGCCACAAGCATTTTTATCTTCCTGGAATTTAAGATTTGGTGCTCCTTTGTATGTAATAACTGTGGTTGTCAATTTGAAGCTGAAGAATTTCAAAAGTCTCTCGCCTCTTCATTTGTCTTTCACCGTGTCCGCACCACAGCCTGCTATCCTAAATTTAATGGCAAATTTGAACGCAGAGTCACCGCACAATTAAAACAATTCTTCGCTCAAACAACAACGACTGTTTTAGTACTCTATAAATGGCACTTCTAGGTACTCGTGTAACCTGAAGAATCTTTATTATCACCATTAATGTTGAGTTTGGGTTATACTCAATATTAATATAATTAATAATACTGTCTGTTTATATATCACAATCACTTATATCACTTATATACATAATACTGTCTGTTTATATATCACAATCTACTTATAATAATAATGCTGTCTGTTTATATATCCCAATATTTCGATCTACTTATCTACTTATATTAATAATACTGTCTGTTTATATATCACAATCACTTATCACTTATATACATAATAATGTCTGTTTATATATCACTATATTTCTGTGTCTGTCCGCGACTTATGTAAGTCTTACTGGCGAAATAATACGGATAATACGTTGTCGGGAAGTTATGCAAACATTTGTGTCGAGATAACCGTGTGCAGTAACAAATTTGTTGTATGAAAAGTATGGGTCTATGACGTTGTTTTAAAATAATATACTTCATCTGATATTGTATTTGATATCATTGCATTAAAAAATTCAGAGATTTTGAAAAATTTCATAGGTCGATAGTCTAGCGGGCAGCCAAATCGAATTCAAATTGAAATCCCCAGATCAAAAATATTTTGCTTTGAATTTAAAAGCTGCGTGTAAATTGTTTGAACAAGTGAAACTTGAAAGTGAATCAGTTTTATGATAATTAAAACAATGCGAAATACTGAATTACATTAAATTACCAGTATAACTAGGCCAGACAAAATATGTTTTGAAATCAAAGAAACGTAGACCTATTTCATGTAGTGTTGATATCAGCAATACATGTAGCGCGGCACAAACGCTATGAAATTAAAGAGACTTTAGGTCTTATTTTAATTTATTAATGAAACAAAATGCCGTTCATCACTTTTCTCAAAATCGAGATACAAAACATTTCACTTTTAAAAAGGCATTTTGTCACCCCTTTTATTCAACATCTACGTTGCTGATCTATCTTGGCTAGACATCAATGCTTCATTACTAAGATATGCTGATGACACTACTGTCTACTACTCATCGAAGTCAAAAGCCTATGCCGTTGAGACGTTGAACAAGGACCTTGAAAACGTAACAAATTGGTTCCATGAAAATTGCCTTCATCTTAACCCAAAAAAATCACAAGCAATATTGATCCAGTCTCACTCATCTACTCTTATCACACCACAAGTTAAAATAAAATCTAACCTCATTGAGTGGTCCGATTCCATTAAACTCCTTGGAATAATCATTGATAAGCACATAAGCATGAAAGAACACGCCCAGAGCTGCATGAAAAAGTTTAACCTATGTTTACATCGGCAACGTCAAATCAGAGGAACACTTAACTTTTCTATGTCCATCAACTTATACAAAACATACCTCAGGCCACATCTTGAATACTGCAGCACCTTATTCACTGTATTGTGATTCACTAACCAACAGAAGCTGGAAAATTTACAGATATCAGCTATAAGGCACCTCAACTCCAGTGCCAGCACAAAAACAATTGATCAAAACATCAAAAACAACAAATTATTGGACAGCCTATTAGTTAGGCGAACAGCACGCATATTAATCATTGCTCATCAAGCTATAACAACATCAACACCCAAGCTAATCAGCAATCTATTTAAGACAGTCAAAAGCAAGTATTCTCTTCGAGGGCCATTTAGAATTCAGACACAAAAATATATGACCGAAGAAAAAAGAAAATCATTTGTTGCAACCGGAACAAGGTTATGGCGATCCACGCCAGATTCAATAAAAGAACTGAAAGGAAAAGGACTCAACAAATCAATCCTTGAAACCACTAGAGCGATGGAGAGTAAAGGCACCCTATTAGAACGATGTTACCAGTAAATCACAGAAAATAAATGTAATGTTAAAAATTGTTTATGTAAATCGTAGTTTTGTACTCTGTATAAGCCTATTTGTTGTAACTTGTAACACTGTAATTATTATATAATAACTGTATGATCGTTTCATTGTAAACGAGCATATTGCTCATTTTGAATACGAAACAAAATAAAAGTTACACACACACACACACACCTTGATTGCCTACATAATCTACTGAACAAGGATACATGGCATTGGTGTCATTTATATTATCGATGATTAGAAATAAAGTATACGCTAAGTAAAGCTCGTGCTTAAGAAGATTTAAAGAACGTGCCTATTTAACTTGCGCAAGTGCAAGTTTTCCCGTCTGTTTTGATCCTCTCACAAGGCCCATGGCTGCCACCTAGTCTGCTGGTCTTTGGTTAATCCGTAAAAGTATACCCAAAATGCAGGCTGTGATAACAGTTCTTGAACTTTAAATGGACCAACAAATATTCATGAATTGTTCATAAAAAACAGGCCATTTAACCAGATATAGCTACGTTCAGCCCAAACTATCAAGGCTGTAAAAATTGTCAGTAAGAAGAATTGAAAGCAGCACAAAAATAAGTGTATAGTATGAAGATCAGTATGTATAGTACTGCACTTTGAAAAGTTGAAACGACTCAACGCAACAGCTATTCTAATGTTTCTTGAAAGGCCTATTCAAATTGAAAAACTACATTTAAAATAACCTCTCAGAAAAGTGACTACTGCCCAGAATGTGTAAAACAGGCTTGTATTCAAGGTTCATGAATAGTTCATGAACTCAACAAATTTTTCGTAGGGGAATAGGCCTACTTATTTGCGTAGCACCAACCAAAGATATATCTATGTGAAAATCATATGATAATAATTAATGAAATATTTTGTAATAATAAAATGAAATAAAATTTAAAAGAAACGTTCTTAAAAGCATCAGGACCAAACTTCTGAGTAATGAAGAAATCATACCCTCTATAATATAAACTTTGTAATAGAACCTACATTAATCATACTATCACAGAGTCATATCTGACAGGTATAATTTAAGTGAACAACCTTCAACCTTTTTGGCTGTGTTTAAAATCAAACCCACAACGAAAGTTAAACTAAAGTGACAATATTGTCAATTACAAATAAGAAAATATAATAATTAAAGAATTTGACCATTCCAAAAGTACATATATATGTTAGTTGTGAATAACAAATTTAACCTCTGAAAGTTTTGAGCCTCGTTTATTTTGCACCTGCGTATTAAAGATGTGCGAATCCAATCAGATTGGATCGCATCCAGGTAGTGATATTTTAGGTCTTTGGATTGAGTAAAATTTGTATTTATTGATTCCAGATGATTTTGGATTTGAAACTTGGAAGAGTATTTGTACATTGTAGCGATTAAACAATGTGTTCTAGTTTCCTCTCGACTGACCGTTTCTTGTACATATAGCGACATTCATGTTCCACTCTCTAGTATTCCACTCTATAGTACATCAATTACACGTTTGATGTGAAATGAATTATACAATTTCTTCAAGGAAATGATCAAGATTATTGATTCATTGTACGTATTGTATTATCATTTTGATGTGCTGTATGTGACTGTCTCATGTCAGCACCCTATATAATTCCTGTAATCTATCTATGTTGCCTATGTGTAGATTGAATAATAAATTAGATACAGTTTAGCCTTCATTGTGCTCACTATCCATTGGGTCTCGAATATCAATTAGTTGTTGTTATAGCAAAGCCAGCTATACGACATACAGTGATAGTACGTCACATTTATTCATGCTGGTATTTATTATTGCTGTGTGGTATTTTTGTATTTTATCACAGTAGTAGTAACTAAGTGTCTAACGCAGAATATCCAGCATCAAGTTAAAAGATATCTGATTAAAGCGCCTGAGACTGTATCAAGCAATCACCCATAAATTTATACATTAAAAACTTGGATTAGTTTACATTAATTACAAATTATTTGCTTCGAATCGGATTATATTTATAATTGGCATATTGCTTCAAATCGGATTGGAATCGGATCATTACAACATTCATACTAGTAATCAATTTTGTGTAAATTCGATCTGATGCACACTTCAATGCGTATGGTCTTGCTTCAAGATGACATGAACATATATACTGGCTCTTGCTATCAATGAACTATACTACAGTTACGCCTACTTGTAATTTTTAAAATTGAAATAAATTGATTAATAGCCTATCGTTCATTTATGCATTTGTAAATATTTACATTGTTTTATGGAATTCAGATAATTGATATTTTCTGAATTGATTAATACTGCACGCTGTTAGTTTTGAAGCTTCAATATAATTGTTTATGGTATGACGACTTTCAGCGCAACACTGCTGCAACTGACTTGTTTCAGTCAAAACTCTGTGGCTTGGTAGAGATTTTATCGATAAGAAGTACTATATTAACATATCATATCATAACTAACATTTTGAAATATATTGAATGTTTGAGAATTATAAAGATTTAAAAAATCAATTTCTTATTCAATGAATTGATTAAAATTAAAGCTGATAAATACATGTATATATGATAATCATATCATAGACAGTGGATCACTAAGCCTCACTATCATCAATTATTACCGCAGCTGATTGAGTGAGCTCCTTTCCTTACTTTCCTGATTAATGTAGGTTATAGACTATGATTTGAAAGTAGGCTAGTCTATGATCGATGACTTTAGAAAATATAGACTAGCCTATTCTATGTGTACAATCTATTCATGTTTTGATGTTATATTGATATTATCATATCTTACTATTCAAAGCTGAATTAGATTACACCATACTTTATGTTAATTTTTCAAATATCTTCCCTTAACCTGTCCAATATTCAATATTAGCTAATTTAAAAATACACCGTGTACTCTGTCTCTGTTAGACTGTTCGTTGATAAGTAACAACGTGGAAATAATTGATAAATATTACATCAACTGTACTGGAATTCTACGATGACCAGGATAAGAACTTTGTATCCACACAAATTATATTATATGACGATGACTATTGTCAAAAGCTGTTATTTTGAAACTTTAATCTAATTACTTTCGGACAAGACCGCCATTTTTCTGGCCGCAATCAGAAATCTCAAAGTCAAGTTGAGTTTGAAATACAAATCAAACCGAAGTACAGTCAATCGTGGGAGATTCATATTTAATTCAGATGTGGCCAAAATATCAGACGGGACAGGGTGCTACTGCGCATGACTCCATGCAGCCTGTTGAATTTTCTGTTTACCCTTTTTTTTACTTACAAAATTTTATTTTTAACGAACTCTTGATATTTTGATAGACTGCCATGAAAATCACAGGCCTGCTTGCTGAGATTGCAAAGATCAAAAATATATAGGCTCATATACTATCATATCATAATATTTTCAGATTATATATATAATTTGATTTTCAATACATGCGCGTGGGTCGGCCTTGTTCAATAGGCAGTTTCAGATCTCGTTGAACGACGACGGTTAAGGATCACGTCATTTACAACTTCCTGTTCTGATCGTCATACTCACGCAGTTTACATTTCAGATTATTTTGGCCAACGACGGTAGTTCCATTTCTTTGAAAAACATGAAAACAATCATTTTGATAATGTCAATCTGGCGAATACGCATTTTGTGTGTTATGGACTTTGAAGATAAAACAACGCTACATATTGCATATATGATTGATATAGCAGTACTAAGATTGTATTGAATGCACTTTCTATGCTACACTTGTCGTATTTCAATTTGAGCTTCTCTACAGTTCACGACGACGATAGATTGCTCATGAACCGTTCACTTGAACGGCTCTTGCACAGAGGTGATTCCCCAAAGAGATGCGCAGACGCACTGCGCACCCTTCTAACGTCGTCGTTCATGCAATCTGAAACTCTCTAATAATACGTTGTGGAAGCAGTAGGTTTGTTGATCACGTCAGTTAAAGCACCGATAACAGAAACTAAGGTATTGGCTCATTGGTTAATGCTCTGGTATTACAACATCAGGGTCGTCAGTTCAAATCCGCCATTCGGCAATTTTTATCAACGATTTTTCTTATTTTTTTTTAATATGAAGCAGTAAATCATGGTTAATTAACAAAAGATATCGTTTGATGATGTTAATAACATAAATTAGTGGACCATGTGTCTTGTCGAAGCTAAATTAATTTAATACTGAATATATTGCATGAAATGCCACGAGTTTGACCGGCCACACCTTGATGGCGTTATTTTGTGAACACCACATTAGTGTTGTATATATTACAATAAAGATTTATGAATTCGAACCAAATGCGATCCGATCATATCGGGTCAGATTCGGGTTAATATTTTAGGTCTTCGGATCGGATCGGATTTGAAGTGATTTTTTATGGATAGTTTCAGATTTCGAAATTTGACTGAGTATTTGTAATTTATAATAATTAATGTGTTTTGGCTTCCTTTCAGCACATAAAATAAAGTTTTTCTATGTAGATATAGCTACGTTAAATTATACATACCAATCTACTCAATTGATGTGAAATAAATTACATTTTTATTAAAGTAATGATTAAGATATATTGATTAATGCTACATCGTTTCAATGCGTATTGTGTCTCATGTTATCCTCCAGAGTTCATACTCCGTATTATACAGCGATAGTCAGCTTAGTCAATTGTTTAACTATAAGTGATCTGAAAGTTTTATCATAGAAGGTCCATTATGGACCCACTCATTGCTAGTATACATAATACTGTCTGTTTATATATCACTATATTTCGATATTTCTGTGTATGTCCGCGACTTATGTACGTCTTACTGGCGATATAATAGGGATAATCCGTGATCGGGAAATTATGCAAACATTTGTGTCGAGATAACCGTGTACAGTAACAAATTTGTTGTATGAAAAGTATGGGTCTATGACGTTGTTTTAAAATAATATACTTCATCTGATATTTTATTTGATATCATTGCATTAAAAAATTCAGAGATTTTGAAAAATTTCATAGGTCGATAATCTAGCGGGCAGCCAAATCGAATTCCAATTGAAATCCTAAGAACAAAAATATTTTGCTGCGTGTAAATTGTTTGAACAAGTGAAACTTGAAAGTGAATCAGCTTTGTGATAATTAATACAATACGAAATACTGAATTACATTGAATTACCAGTATAACTAGGCCAGACAAAATATGTTTTGAAATCAAAGAAACGTAGACCTATTTCATGTAGTGTTGATATCAGCAATACCTATAGCGCGGCACAAACGCAATGAAAATTAAAGAGACTTTAGGTCTTTAATTTATTAATGAAACAAAATGCCCTTCATTTCTTTTCTCAAAATCGAGATACAAAACATTTCACTTTTAAAAATGCTATTTTGATATATAATTTGTGAGAAGACTGAGCAAACAATCTGTTTTGAAATGAATAAAAATCTTATTTATTGAATAGAAAACAAATTGTAAATATCAATAGTATAAATTCAAATTTAGATCTAATTAAATACGGAGTTCCTGAAGGGTCAATCCTTGGGCTGCTACTCTTTCTTATTTATATAAATGATATTTGTAACTCTGTAAATAACTGTAGAATAAATCGATATGCAGATGATACTCTTTTGTAAATGGCCCGAAAAGATTTGGAAGACATTGGAGAAGTTTTACAGTCATATCTGATTGAAATACATGCCTGGTTGTGTGCAAATATACTAACATTAAATATTAATAGGACTAACTGCATGATAATAGGCACCAGCATAAACTAAATAAACAATAAACACCCAATTTGATATTAAAACTGGATGACAAACCTGTCGAAAGGGTAGATCTTTCAAAATGCTTAGACATTCTAAACATACCTAGAAGTTCTTGCGCAATTCAAGCTGAACGGATGCGTTTTGTTATCGCTCCGTTTTTTTGCCCAAAAAAGTATATTTTTTATGATATTTTTCATTATGTGAAGTTATATTTCAACTACAACAAACACTACGAATAATGTCAACTCGTCGCAAATCTGCTTCAGCTCCACTCACGAAAAACGACCTATGTGAGCTATTGGACTCACCGAGATTTGTCAAAGCAGTGCAATCCTCTTTTGGTTCAATTCTCAAAGAAATACAAATGCAAAATGCCAGACTAACTGAAGTTGTAGAGCAACAAAGAAAGGATATTGAGGATGTCAAGGAAACATTGAAAAAACAATCTAATGAGATATTCAAACTAAAAACGTCTCTAAACGGCCAAAGAAAGTCGGATAAACTCTGCCACCTAAGGGTGGATGGAATGCAAACAAACGAACAGCATGTTCAAGATGACATACTGAATCTTTTCCAAGGTAAACTTGCTGTTGAAAGCATCCAGCAAGGAGATTTTTCAACTAGGATTTTGCCAGTAAAGCAAACTAAGGTAAAATCTGTTCGAAAAAGTAATGAATATCCGCCATTATCGTCTACAAAGAATTGCGTAACCGAGGCCACTTTAGTCACAGACACAATGGCTGCCACAGCAGTTAACAAAAGGGTCATTATTGTGCGATTTCACAATATTTGGCTTAGGAAGAAAATTTACGCTGCAAAAAAAGCTTGGAGGATTTACCCCCAAGAAACAAACACAACATTTTACAAGTGTATACAACACTGGATGATAATGATGAGTGTTTTTAAAATAATTTCTTTCCTTCCCTTCTATCTCTACGCATCTTATTTTTTCGTTTCCTTGATCTATACTGTTCTTACGTCGCCTAATTTTCATGTTCTCGTGATTTTACCATTGCTTCCATTTTACCATTAGTAAAATCAAATATGACATATACGCTAAATTATATTTTCTCCTCATTCGTAAATGTAAGTCAATGTATTGGGACAATTTTTATAAAAACTGTGCTCATAATGTCAAATTACTCTGGCGTGCAACCAATGTCTTGCTAGGACGAAACAAAAAGCAAAACCGATATCCCAATTTTTTAACATTCGAGGGGACAAAGTAAAAAACAAACAAGCTATTTCAGAAGAATCCAATTCTTTTTTTGCAAATGTTGGACCAAACCTAGCCGAGGAATTCACTATTTCTGAAAACTTCCTTAAACATCTCCCAGCAAATGCAAATCATTCTCTTACCTTCAAATGTGTATCACAGACATCTGTCCTGAAAATTGTAAACAACCTGAAACCTAAATCCAGTCATGGACTAGATGGTATATCACACATTTGCTTAAAGTCAATCAAAGATGAAGTTATTGCTCCATTAACATATTTAATTAATCTCTCTCTTCAAACAGGTTTCATTTTCAAAAATATTAGAAAGAGTTGTATACAACCAAATCTACATATATTTTGAATCTTTTTTTTTAGTCCTTTTCAGTTTGGATTCCGTATATGTTATGAAACTGTTCATTGCATCATTAATTTTTTAAACAATAAATTCAAATCTTCAAGGGATAAATATAACATAGCAATCTTTTTGGATTTAAAGAAAGCGTTCGATACTGTCTCGCATGAAATTTTATTGCAGAAGCTATCACATTATGGTCTCCGTAACAAAGAACTGCACTGGATGTCCAATGATTTAACATCAAGAACTCAAGTTACTAATTTTGAGGGTCACTCATCCTCTCCAACAGTTCCGTCTTGCGGTGTACCACAAGGTAGTATTTTAGGGCCTTTGCTTTTTTTGATTTTTATAAATGATCTACCAAATGCCACAAAATTCCATACTCTTCTATTTGCTGATGACACAACTTTTTAATGGTCTTCTGAAAGTAACGAAACCCTTGAACAAGATCTCAATAGAGAGTTAAAAATTGTCTCTCAGTGGTTTTCAGAAAATCAGTTACACACTGAAAAAACAAAATTCATGATATTTAATAATTCAAAAACGGGTCAGCTCAAAATCAAAATCAACATAAACGATCATGTTCTTGAGAAATGTGGAAGCAATCATCAAACAAAAAATATCAAGTTCTTAGGCATTGTCATCGACGATAAATTGAACTGGAAGGAACACATTAATATAGTTTTTAAAAAAATCAGAAAAAATATTTACACTTTAATACGCTTAAAAATTGTTCTTTCCCAAAAACATAAAGTTCAGATATATAATGCAGTCATCAAGCCTAACCTAGAATATGGCCTAGCAATATGGGGAAATAGCTTGCATTTAAATATCTTGAACAAAATACATAAACGATGTATTCGAATAATTTGCAACACCAAGTACAATACTCATACTGAGGCACTGATGAAACATTTTAACATTTTCAAAGTCAAGGATATTAATTTTCTAAAAGTTCTTTCTTTCCTACAATCCACTGTAAAACAGACTTGCCCTACTATATTGTTAGGCATGTTCGAATTCATGCACCTTAAACGACTTCAACAAAATTGTTTTATAGTTCCTTTCTCTAAAACATCATATCTCCAGCGGTTACCTGCATAAAAATATCCTACTGTCTGGAACAATTGCTCACACAAGATTGATATAAAACTGTCCAGAAAATTATTCCTAAAAAGCATGAAACTATCCATCATTCAAACTTACTCCACTGCATGTATAATACCCGACTGTTATGTATGCACAGATCATTAGTCATTCACATTTTATATATTCTTTTTCTTCATATCCGCAATTTTTATTTTATTTTCCTATGCAATAATGTTAACAAGATCTCACTCTTTTGCTCCCACTCAGACCTTCATTTTTCACTGATTCTTAACTCTTATGTCTTAACAACTTTGTCCATTTTCCTATCCATAATTTTCTTCAACCTTTTTTCAATATTTCACTAAATAAAATACTCACACTATCACTCAGCTTATTTGAATTATTTCTATTGTTTGTAAAAAATACTTAAATAAATAACTATAATATTTCACATTACCTGCTACAGACTCTAACTATGTCATAAATAATAATGAACAAATAATGTCCCCCAAATAAACAAGCACATTGTGCTTAAGGGGTGACTCCAGTCATATTTGTATTTTCATATATTTATGATTAAAATATATATTCATTCATTCATTCATTCATTCATTCATTCATTCATTCATTCATTCATTCATTCATTCATTCATTCATTCATTCATTCATTCATTCATTCATTCATTCATTCATTCATTCATTCATTCATTCAAATAGACAATACTCTATCTTTCGACAAACATGTTGTAGCAATAAATGAAAAAATGAATAGAAGCTTGGGCGTTTTGAAATTTGTGAGACGCTTTATACCGCAAGAAGCAGCTAGAACTATTTATTTTATATCATCATTGTTTTGCCACACTTTGACTACTGCGCTAAAAAGTAATGTAGACGGTGTCGCCCTACCGAAGGCACCCGTACCATTCCTCTATTTCTAGATTAGTGGCTTTTTTCGCTGAGAGCAGTGATTTTAAACGCCCTTTGTGGATCTCAGCCGCGACACTGCAGATCAATTTCAACAGATTCCATGGCAGAGGAGTCTTGATTGTCAATGGACAACGATGCACCGCAGCTACTCACAATGCAATTACCTCTGGATCATTCCATCCGCCAACTTCACATGGTACTCATGTAGTGGATTGTTTTATGTCTATTGTCTTATCCATAATGTATTTCCTTTGTTAAGTGTAAAGCTTCCGTTTGTAATCACGTATACCTTGTAATGTAAATCACTGTATGAATATATCAACTCTCTTCGCGACTGCCCTTCGTGGCGACCACATCTACATTAGCAAAGCTGGTCCACCTTCATAGAGGCTCTGTTTATCAACGGTCATGTTAACCCTCATTCATCCTCTCCGTGTTGGTGGCCAGCTACAACTATTACACAAATATATATCTTATCAACGCCTATGTATGTGTGGTGGTATTAATCAATACATCGTTCATTCCACCCGCTACACTCATTTCATGTTTCAGATAATTCGAGGCTGAGTTGACGTTAGGGGGATTTGAACCACAGTCGATCAGATATGATCCGATCTGAAGTTCGGTTGCTCTGCCATCTGAGCTAATCCTACTGCACTGTCGTATGGGAGAACCGTAAAGCCGAACATCTAGATCGCCTCCAGAGATCGCAAAACATAGCGATGAGGACAATGATCCGTTGTAACTATCGCACTCGTGTCTCTGATATGCAAAGTCAACTAGGTTGGCATTCTCTTAGAGACAGAACAACATCGCATCAACTGATGCTCATTCATAAAATTGGATTCAAACTAGCTCCTGCTTTGCTTTCCAAATTTTGTCAATTGCCGTATTCTACCAGAACAAGATCTCACGTCCACAATAACATTTACATCAAGTCGAGCCATCGCCAGTCATTTCAAGATGCTGGTGCGCATAAGTGGAACGATCTACCGTCTGCAATGAAGGAAGTCCAAAGCAGGCTACTTTCAAATCTCTCCTTGAGAAGCACTTACGTTCTTAAGATACTTTATGCTTACGACTCGTTCCTGCTATTGTAAACCCTTCATTATACTTAATGTCTGTTTTCCTGTTTAGCTTAGCTATGTATGCAACATGTATCGGTCCTATGAAAAGCAGTTATGTATAACTTAGAAGTTTCTGAATAAATGATGATGATGATGATTATGATGATGAAGGCATGTATCCAAGTGAATGGAAAAAACTAGATGAAAAAATATACAGTCTATATTTATTAACCGCCTTCTAGGTTGACCTAAGTGTGATTTCATTACTTTTCAAGCCGGCTTTTCTACTTTCTTGACTTTAAATATTTCTCACACTGGAACGAGCGATACAATTAACTTCATTTCTTAGTATATCATACTCAGACATATATCGAAGTGATTGAAAAAATTTAGATGAAAAAATATACAATCTATTTGTCATTGCGGCGTGCCCTATTCGATTTCAGCTTGCTCTACATTTCACTGTGACAATTGTCTCTTCTGGTTTTACAAAGAATGTGTACCTGTCCCGAATAATACAAGCGGTCGTGGATCTGTAATTCGTGTAAGGCAGTGAATAGAAAAAATATCCAGAATAAAAAACTATAAATGATTAAAAGTTATTAAAACAATTATAATATCCAGACAGATGTTCATATATGATATGCTTACTGGGTTATACATTTAAAACCATAATTTAATATAACCTATTGAATAAGGGACTGCAATGATGTTAATGTACAAAAATATATGTACTATAAAAAGGGTATTTTGGAAATTTATAATAAATGGTAATAAGATTATAAGTTTCTAACTGCACCTTCCAACGTTTTACAAAAAAGATCAAATTATAAAATATAGTAGCTTTTGACCTAGCTAGTCCTTCCTCCTGTGTTAATTTTCCTCAAACGTACAAGCGCGATTAAACACAACTATTCTTATATCTACGCTATTTATTACGCTACCTATATCAACGCCATTAAACCCATGTTAAAGCACAACTATCCTTATTTTCACACAATTCATTACGTTAGCGCCATTAGACACAACTCGTCTTATATCCACGCTATTTATTACGTTAACTATGTATTAACGCCATTAAATCCATATTAAACAACTATTCTTATATCCACACAACCATTACGTTAACGACATAAAACACAACTAGTCTCATATCAATGCTATTTATTACGTTAATTGTATTAACGTATATACACTCTATGAACTGAAGGTGCTGATGGGATGCCAAAAGGGTGCTAAGAGGGTGCCGAAAAATGAAACCTATATAGCACCCTAGTAGCACCCTTATCGGCACCCTTTTAGCCCCCATTCAGAAAAAATATGCGTTTTCTCATATTAGTACTATTGGAAAAATATTTCGCGTTAGCACCGCGATTATTGAAAACCTCTTCAACCAAACATATCAAATCAGACAAATTGCATAAATCGTATTATTTTTTCAGAAAATTTAATTCTACAATCTATGCTATCAATTCCATTAAATAAGCAACTTAAATGTTCTAGAGATGAGATGAAAGGTAGAGTAGAACTAGTAATCAGTATCAGACACATGCTGCACTAAATTTAAGATATTTAAGGTATTTAACAAATTGATATCACATCAACGTTATTTAACTTCTATATGCTCAATACGTAATTTATTATATATCTATCTATTTAATAAATAGAATAATAATTATATATCTATTTATATTTATCGGAATATGTTATACTTTTTAACAATAGGCAAACAATAACTACAGACGAGATGATTCTAAACAAATGCTAATTACGGATATACGATACAAATACAATAGATTAATTATCACAAACAAAAATAAAATATTCTCAATCAAATTATCAGCGGCGAAACGTTATTTCAAAATATTCATATCTTCCATGTATTTCATCTTGTTGTTGAAAAATAAATTTAAAATAAAATTTTTAAATTTAAATAGATATATAATTATTTCCTTAGTAATATCAAGGTACTTATGTTGTCTTTGCTGTTTCAATAGTGCTCGATGCCATAAATGCAGAGCTGTTTAATAATTAATAAACGAAAAAATCAGACAAATATGAATGTCTGATTTTATCGTTTATTAATTATTAATTATTTCCCTATAAATACTCATGCAAATTGCTATAAGCTAAACTAAAGGCGCAATATAATTTACAACCAATCATATTACGAGTACTAAATAACTAGTAAAATACTGACGTTAATATAGGAGCCTATACATACATAATAAAACAATAAAATTTTGACCTCGTTTTAATACAATTAATATACAAATATATTGTCGTTTACAATTTTGCTTAACAATATGATATTTCAATGACAAACAAAAGCGACTGACGTTTCGTCAACAAAAGAAAAAAGAACTATTCAACTACGTGAATTGCCTTTGATATACGTACACATTCCTTTAGTAACGTTTTAGTATTGATATTCAACTACTTTTTCAAGCATGGCCTGCAGTTTTTACTTCATACTCTTGTCTCTTCAATTATTCTCGAAAGCTATACAATGTGGACAAGGTAAGATAAAATGGAACAACTAGATTCCAGTTTCACTCTATGAGTAGACTCTGGAATCAACTTTTATTAAATATAGGAAAGGTTAGCACTTGGTCAAGATATCGTCAAAGAGTCATCCTGTAGATAAGATTTTATTAGTTGGTAGCAATACATGCCGTTTATGTATGTATAACGTTCAGAATGAGCGAAATAATTGGATTGGACAGCAGTTGGATTCATGATAATACCAATGCTGGCGAAGTATTTCAGATAATAGGATATTTTGTCGCTGAAGGTTCTATCTGGGATTGCGCCTCTTAGTCTTTGCAGTTCATCAAAATAAAATTCAGATAAATAGATATCTTGCTCTATGATTGAAAATTGAAATTTCATAATTTATGACTGTTTATAATGGTGAAAATTTCAGTAACAGTTGCAATAATATCGAAGTTGCAACATTCGAAAGTCTTCAAAGTTGGAACAGTTAATGAGTTAAACCTGTTTCTAATCTGGATTATATTCGGTAGGTATGTATAGGTGATATCAAAATGGATCTATACCCTGATCTGTATATGTAAACTGTTATGGACGGGGTTATTGATCAGTTTCAGCCACAGATTATAACAACCAGATACGGCACTGAAAGTCGAATTCATTGTATTTTCGAATTCAATTGTTCTCGGCGGCCATTATGTTTGTTGCCTCTCGATGACCTGGCTGCAGCTACGCGCTAAAATCGCAATGAAAAAACACGATAAATTTGCACTTATTTTATAGGCAAATAACACGTTTCTTTTGCACCCAATTTTTATGCTAAAGGAAAATAACAGGAAAATATATCATCTATTTTGAGATGGTCGCTCGATAATGGTATATTGTATCTGCAAGACAATATTTTATTGACTTATGAAAGTTGAACAAAATCATTGATTTTATTGAAGAGAAAAACTGGCTATAAATTATGAATACAAACAGTTTTGATGAATAAAATTTACAATCACATTGCAAATAATATTCCATATTATGAGTTCATTAATTTGTCGAAAGTATGTGGCTCTTTACACGAATTTTCCGAGTTTGAAATGCCGTGGTTTTGGAGTGCGTGTGATCGTATTCGATCGAAAATAATGGCAAAAACGTAAGCAATGATTTCCTTAAAAATCCACTCCAAATAGCCTATTCTATGACTGTGATTGCGTTATTCCATATCACCAAGCATCAGTGCATATTATTTTACAGTTTGCAATGAAATTTATGTGATAAACTATAAATATTGTCGTACTTTCTTCATTTCAACCGTAGACTTTTTAGGTTTTTGAATTTATGGCATTTAAAACACATTTGCTAATATCAAAATTATGATTTTGAATTTTACATATAGCGTACCATCCATCCACTTGCATTGAGTAGCTTCAGAAGGCTGAATTCAGCTTCAAAAGTGAATTATTTCAAATATCATTTTGTCGATAATTCCCTAAAATCGTAATGGACAACGATGAAATGCGTCATAAAATGGGCAACAAACATAATGGCCGTTATTTTACCAATCACAATTTTCGAACGTTCAGTGCCGTATCTAGTCGTTATAATCTGTGGTTTCAGCACATTAAAATCTTGCAATTAACCCAGTTACAAATACCAACGAAGACTGCAGTATGGTGGCCGATCGTTCTCATAGTGATTTAAATATATTCATGTTTTTTTTTCGAAATAAATTTGACAAATAAATAATTTCGTTTAGTCAAATAATATTTTTATTTTGTTTTATTTTCTATTTGCCAGAAATAACTTGTTGAATAAATAAATAAAAAATTCGTAAAACGTTTTCATTCTTCGTTTTAAGAGTTGAGTGCTGCCAATCGTTCTCATAGCGATTTAAAATATATTCCTGTTTTATTTTCGAAATAAATTTAATTAAATTTTAATTAGAAAAATAGGAAAATAAATTTAGCGCTCAACATTTAAATCGAAGAATGAAAACGTTTTACGAATTTTTTTAATTTATTCAACAAGTTATCTCTGGCTAGTAAAAAATAAAACAAAATAAAATATTTTTTGACTAAACGAAATTATTTATTTATAATAATAAATTTATTTAAATTTATTTCAAAAAAAAAAACATGGCCACCGTATTACAGTTATAAATTTGCATTCTACGTCTGAAGTACATTCATACACTATGCAATTAAGCTAGCAACAGATATTATCTATTATATTATATATTATACAATGCCGACGACAGTGCATAGGTCATAACTACTAAAGTAGATTTATTCAGAAACTAGTTCCCTATTTTATAAACTATTTCAAAGTTCGCAAGCAAAAAGAAATTAATATTCAAGGTTTAATTAGAAATTTAAAGATCTATAACTGAATGCCCTGAATGGTTGAAGATTACAACAGTTTATCCTGCATTACCAATTTACTAAAGTTTTGTTTGAAACATTTTTAGTCTGCACTCAGGCTATAACAAAAACAACAGTTGCAATGTTATTCAATTGAAGTTAAAAAAGATGATTATGATGACGATCTTATATTCGTGAACATGTCGAAAGCAGCATACTTGATCAAGCAAAAATCTTGTAAATGTCCGAGTAAATTTCGGCTGTGTGAAGTTGGACCGATATTCGTATCAAACCTACATTCGCAAACCTACATTCAAAGCTTTAAATCCAACAGATTTCACACCCACGTAGCCACGCATGATAAACTTCATCCAAAATTTAAAGCCACGTAAAAGCCACACATGCAAACCGCTTTCGAATATGGGTTTCAGACGCTGTGAATGTTGGAACAGAATGTTGCCAAATTAGTTACTAATAGATTCAAGTACGGCAATCAGATCACGGCGTTTTTGAATATGGTTTTGAAACGCTGTGAATGCTAGTATAGAGCGTCGACAAATTTAAAATTAAACGAGACTTACCTGTAAGTTGAAGTTTGATAGTAATTCTCCGAGGTCATGGTCCTGAGCTAAGGAGTCAGAAATGAGATGTGAGCATGCGTGCATGTCTAATCAGTCTTTACAGCGTGAGCAGCTCTCGAAACATCAAGGGAGGGTCCCATAAATAGATGTATAAGTCATCATATTTCCAATAGGGAGGGTGACTCCTTAGCTCAGGACCATGACCTCGGAGAATTACTATCAAACTTCAACTTACAGGTAAGTCTCGTTTAATTTTAAATTCTCCTTCGGTCATGGTCTCCTTCGCTAAGGAGTCAGAAATGAGACTTCAAAGAGCGAGAGTTGCGAATTAAGAACCAGGAACAGATGATAAGAGCACGGAAAACGTACCTAATTCAATTTATATAGAGTACTTGGCTTTGTTGTGTTGAGGCACAATACTTAGCGTTGTAATACCAATGCTTGTCAAATCTATGCTGACATACCTATCACTGTATAGAAGGTATAGTTACCATGTGATAGAAATGTAATTCATTCAGAATTGTAAAATAATAAATACCAAATTAACAATTGATATTTTTATCAAATCAAATTAAATTCATTACGAATATGCAGCTACGTTATGCGCAGGGTCTGCAGAGTAGCTTATTCATAACTTGAAATACCAGGATATGTCGATAGACTTCTGGTTTTAGCTAATCCTATTTTTCGACAAGTAATTTGCATAGGTGCAAATGATCTAGTAGAGTAGGGTACTTGCTCAACATCGTTGTTATAAGCATGGGTTTTTGCATAACAATGTAATTATTGCAAGTCAATTGAGTCAAGTTTGACTTAAATCGTATCTTAGCAATATTGTGTCACTTCCCCCCTCAAATTTTGCAAAACAAATTGCAAAATACCAGCAAGATTCAAGAAACTACTTTGAGCAAACAAACTGCACCAGCAGAGCATCAGCAGTTGTATTTGGTTTTTGCAAAAACACAGTGATCTTTATGCAACGGAACTTTTCCAAACTGAGGAATCTATAGTGCGGTTACAGCCAGTGCTTCTATGTACATATTATGTGCTAGGATGATTATGATCCTGTATTTGATCCTGTAATTGAGCAGCAAACATACAGCCATACCAATGGATCAAAATTATATCATGTCCATCATTATCATAATATGATACGTTAACACGATAAGCATCTAGGGGGCTGTAAAAGGATTATGCTGGTAGCATACCCTTGTCTGGTTTGCAGTGTGAACATCGAATGGGTGTTTAAATAATGCAGGGTCTGTCCCATTTCACAAAGCAATCGCCCAGGCGCAGATTGCAATTAAGCTCGTTTATGCCTCTGTGTATTAAATACCAAGGAGTATAAATTAAGGCAGTTTACCTTTTTTGTTAAAAGTATCATGCACATTCCACATGCGTGATCAACAATTGTGACAATATTTTGCAGGTTGCAATATCAGTTTTAACAGTAGCATTATTATTTTAATAGTTGTGTGGTTGCAAGCTTTCCATAGGGGTACTGTTTTGGCAATAAGGCAACACAATGCTGATTCTGATGCAGGATGCAAAAGCTCTGAACAGCAAGTATTTGACTGTTGTTCTTATTATTGGCATTGTGGCATTCTCACAGCCATATTAAACAGAAAGAATGGATAGGACTACAAGTTTTGTTTCCACTATCAATTTTTAGATAGTACAGATAAACCTATGTAAAATGTATACATTATATAGCAGGTTGCCAGTATTCTGTAGGTCATATTGATAGAATCAATATCATCATAAACAAGAGGCTTTTCATATGAGCAGTATCAATTAGCAGATTGCAATAATATGACAACAGTTTAACATTAAAAGCTTTAAATTAGCATTAAAAGGTCGAGTAAACAATGAAGCAATGTAATGTGACAGGTTGCCTGTATAGCATATAAGCTATTGTGCTGCTGCATGTGTGTCATAATTATTAATCATTATCAATCAAATACATTGATAATATAATTGCTATTTCCGACAGAAGCAAAACATTGCATGTTTATTCGAATTAATTGTATTACAATAAAGCTATGTGATAATATAGCAGATTGCCAGTACAAACCATATTGTGCTGCATGGTGTCATATTATAATTATACATCATTGGTATGTATGACATCAGCTAAAACATGGTATGTTTCCTCACAATCATTGTGGTTAGTAATTTCAATGAAACAGTATGATACTATTGCAGGTTGCAAGTATAAGCCTTATCGTGTTGCAGGTATGTCATATTTATAATAATACCCAATCGGTAAGTATGACAGCAACTATACCATTATATGTTTTCTGGCATCAATTCCACTGGGGATTGCAATTAAGCAATGTGATACTATAGAAGGTTGCCATTATAACCCCATTGACATGCATTATGCCATATAAGCAAGTACCACAGCAGCAAAAAGATTGTATGTTTTCTTGCATTAATTGCGCTAAGTATAGCAATGAGACGATATGATACTATAGCAGGTTGCCAGTATACACCTCGCTGTGCTGCACATGTTTCATGTTATTTTATGCATCATTGGCATGTATAACAATTGAAATCAGCTAAAACATTGTGTTTTGCAGCATTGATTGCACTCAGTGTATCAATGAAGCAATGTGATATTATAGCAAGTTACCAGTATAAGCTTCATCATGTTGCATATCTGTCATATTTATAAAAATACCTCATTGGTGAGTATGACGGCAGCTAAAACATTGTATGCTTTCTGGCATCAATTTTTCTGATTATGGCAATGAAACAATGTGATACTATTACCATGTCAGCAGGTTGCCAGTATAGACCTCGTTGTGCTGCACATGTGTCATGTTATTATAATGCCTCAGTTGTCATGTATGACTGCAGCTAAAGCATTCCATTTTTTCTGGCATTGATTCGGTCAAATATTGCAATGAAGCAATATTATAAATGGCAGGTTGCTAGAATAAACCTCATCATGCTATGTTTCATAGATAATACATCATTGATATTTATGACCGTAGACGAGCAGCTAAAACATTGAATGTTTTCTTCACAACAATTGTATTAAGTATTACGATATAGCAATACAATACTATAGCAGGTTGCTAGTATATAAGCCCCACAAGTGATTCACAAGTAGCACACTCTCTACAATACACTTGGGTACGCATAAATAATCAATTATTGATTTCATCAGCCAATGTTATGCTTATTTCTGAAATTATACAACAGCTTGCTCAATTGCTGTCTATTTATTCCCTTAATTAAATTGATTACTCATCTACTATGGCAAAATACAAAATAAGTATGACACGCAGAGGTAATAAATTGGAGCTGGAGCTCTCTACGATTGTGGCTTACAGGCTGTCAAACAGCCTTATAAATAATAATAAAACTGCTGAATCAGCAGTTCATTCAATGAATGCGAATGCAAGTCACATTTAAAATGCATTACATATTTGCATAAAATGTCAGTAGATAACAAAACAGCCGGATCGACATTTTTGTTTTATCAATACATAGACAGTAATGATTGATTTAAGGATTATGCTAACAATCTACACGTTCATGCATAGATTGTATATTTCACAGCATGATTTCAGTCTTACTAAATGCGAATGAACACAGCTGGGTCAGCGTAGTCGTTCAATTCAACAAAATTCATCAGCAAACAATTGCAACATTAGTAATGTAGTAGTACTGTAGACATACCCTACAGCTATAATTATGTAGGTAAATAAACAGAAACAACAGTTTTTCTGACCTACCAACTGCACGGTGACAGGAAATTTTAGCAATGAATTTTTATTTCTGTGTTCTGACAGACAGTCGTCAAACATCCACAACACAAAGCTGATAATATTCAAATTGGCAGCAGTTTTATTAGGATGGTGACTTTAATGACTGAACATGATTGTAACTTTGAACATGATTGAACTTCTTCCAGTTGGTCTGAACATGTGATAATTCAAGCACGCGGAGTTATAAACAGCGAGCTGACCATCATAGCATACAAAATGGCGTGGCCATCACTTCGCCAAGAAAGCGAAGCTTTTCGTTAAGTAACAGGCCCATTGAATGTACAAATACATATCACAATGCCATAGAATACAGTCTACGACTTTTCCCCATAATATATAGGTGAATTTGAAGACAAATATACCAATAACTAATCGATTTTCCGTCTTTTACTGCAGTGCAAATTCTGCACGTGACTGGTAGTGACAAAACACACTTTACACTGATTAGACATGCACGCATGCACACATCTCATTTCTGACTCCTTAGCGAAGGAGACCATGACCGAAGGAGAATTAATTAACAGATTTTATAAAGGTTGTCAAGAATCTGTAATCGACAATTTCATTCATTCAATTGTTTACAAATTGTATTATGGTATTACAGATGTTCCATTTGATCAATTGTTTCAAATTGAAACGTCATAGATATGTGTAGATTATTTCAAATCTTATGACTAAAACAAATTGTATAACTATGAATCATTTGATCATGGCATTACTTATATCCATATTTAGCTTGTAAATTGTATTGTTTATTATCTTTTATACTTGAAATTGAAAAACCACATAAAAGTAAACTTGTGCGTTTTCGATAGTGTCCATATATCTCGCTATGAAAGTTGCAAGGCTTGTTGATGCAGTCCAAACATAATGACTGGTTGATAGAGTGATTAAATAAAATATTAGCTATCGAATTTCGAAACAGAGCAAACCTGATGGAATATCAGTTTAGACAATGAGTATTGCGCAATTGGAATATGGTTATTTGAAGTTATATTTGTTTCTTTCTTGCAAACATCATTCCATACTTTTTTGTGAGATTTATGAAGATTTTTCCGGAATGGGATTATATCGTAATCATACTGTTTCTTGTTCAATTTGTAATCAAAGTGCACAAGTGGGTGTGTGATTTACAATAGTTTAGTGTTATTAATTAGTATATTTTAAATTGTATATGATTGCTTGAAGGTGTTTATAAATTATTTAATAGCCACATGATACATCAAGCACGGCACACCTTGTTGGACAGCTAGATTTTTGTATGATTGTATGAGGAAATAAAGTTTTGTAATATTGAATTTTTGACTTTTGAGTGGTTTTCTGGGTTGTTTATCTGTTCATCGTTTAATTAGCTTACGGTGGGTTTGGCAAAATGTTTCCCAATTGCACTATCCCGTAGAACGACGCTGTATAATTTCCTATTCTACTAATATACATGAAACAGTTACTATAGTCACTGATTGGCTAAGAGATACGCTCTTACTGCCGGGAATTGTTTTTATAAACAATACAATAAAACGGTGCAAAAATGCGAAAAAAAAGGGTGGAAAGTAAAATCTAATTTTGATTAGTAGAGACAATAATGAAGCTCAAAAGGAAGCAATAGCAATGATTTGCTGAAAAGCAGCGTGAATTTATACTCTGCCTGATACATAATTCTGACTTGCAGCATGAATGGCAAAATTAAAAATGCTTTGAATTTGCAGTAACCAAAAAGGAACTGAAAAAATTTAATCTTTGTTTATTTGAGACTTTTGAATGCTGTTCTTTTATTAATTATACAATTCAGGGTATGGAGCTTTTCCACAGGTTTCTACGAGTCCCTTTATAATTATTTATTTAAAGAAAAGATTCAAAGCCCTGGTGTTGTATTTTAGAAAGGACCTTGACTCGGGATGCATTTTTATGCCACACCCAACATGACCGATTTGTTGTTTGGCCTACTTAATTCCGATGGACTTTTTCCTGTATACAAATAAATTTTTAATCATACAATTTCTCGTTCTGTTCTGAATTTCAAACAGCTGTATCATTTCAATCTATATGTTTTTCTGTCTTCACTACTCTTCTCTCTCTACAACTAACAATATCATTTATAAATATAAAGTCTACAGGGCAAATGAGCCGTAGGATATCTATTTTACACAGCATATTAGCACAAATCTTACAAACATTGTATGCTGCGTTATTCAATTGTACATATACAAATAAGGCAAGATTAAACATAAAACAATATCATAATAATATAATAATGGCTAAACCAAAATATTCCGAATATTGATTAATTCGATGATTGTATGTATACTATTGATGAAATTAATTTAATATGCTTAATATCTCTCATCTTGTACAAATGAAAAATAGGCTAATAATAGGGCAAAAATGTTTGGTGAGACTCTACGCTCTTAGAATCACATGCATGTCTAAATTGTGGTTGTCGTTCATATTGTTCTGTGTCCAAAACAATGGTTGACATTTATCCTTGAAATACTTAATGATTTTTGTAGCGAATAAAAATAGAAATCGGTTTCATTTTGAACATTTAGGGATGTATAGTAATTATTTGTACAGAATTTTTATATTTTTTGCTTCTCAGTCATCCTACCTTTCGAGTTTGGCAAATCTGATACATGGAAAAAACTAGGAAATGGTTCTGGGTCGGTAAGTGGGAACTGTTTACATGCTGAAATAATAAAGTAATTATGTGGACAACTAGAACTGGCTTGGATTGTCTGCCACTATGTTATTACTAGCAATTGGTGATGGTCCAATTATGGTCGGATATAGCAATTAGTGTAGGTGTAGAAAGATTTTCAATTTTCCGGTTTTTCTACAAAATTACGTTTATAGCTGATTTGAGATATGTTATAGTTTCTTGTCTTTGAATTTCTTGTCATAAACACTATAACTAGCTTGACAAATCACTATTTCAAAATTGTTTTTGCTTGTAGAAGCTAGAATTCGATTCCGGTAAGAAAAAGTTTTCGACCAAGGCCAATAGGGGATTCTCACCAAAACCATATTGCCAATTTTTCCTCATTAATCGGTTCAAGTACCCTTAAAAATAATGTGTCCAAAATTCCTTTGAAAAATATCAAGAAATGAGTATGTAGTTACACAGCAAATTTCCTTCGCGGCTATTTAGAGACAATAAAGGTTTCTTTCAAGAAATTATTCCTACAAAACAAGACCATTTGAAGTTTTCCGTGTGGTAAGGAATTTTGTGTTATATCAATGCAATTTTTCCTAAATTAATTAACACCTTAAGGAGTTGAGTAGTAATCAAAATAAGACCAAAAATCTTCCTTTTTATCAATATTTTCTTCAATAATTAACACCTTTTTCAATTATTTGAGTAGAATCGGGTTATTAACTGATATAATTTTCTTGTTTCAGAATAATTTCGTTACACAGAGATTGTATATTTTCACACATATGATCCCTATATATCCTTTAATAATAAATACTAGTATCCTAGTATACCCACCCCCTTTTGCATGAGCAAATCTATTTCAGTATCTATCCAAACACAATATGAACACAATCCTTTTAACTAATTTCGTAGTTATTATAATTCATACAATCAACTTTATAAGGAATGATTAAGTCTAAGAAGTTTTAAAAAACGAAAGTATAATAAGTGCAACTATAAGTACAAGAATAAGAATAAGAAGCATACAGTAAATATAGAGTTAAAACATCATCACCAGATTGATGAAGCAGTAATGAATAAATTATTAAATTATTAAAGATAGCCTATATACTATACTTTATAGATAATGTAGGCTTAATTCTTAGTTCGTTGCAGAATGTTCCAACAAAATTGAAGTGGACATGATCATCCAATCCATTCCATTCATCATCATCATAAATTTATTCAGAATAGTTTATCCAACTTCTTGATATTGACCTTGTATTGTATCTGCTAGGATAGTCGCATCTCTGAAAAAGAAGTTAAATTCCATATATAAGTGATAGCAAGATCAAAAGGCGAATTAGTAGAAACAACACTGCTGTAGCATCGGAATTATTTATTATTGACGCTAAATCTGATTCTACTTTTGTCAGCTCAGAAATTGTTAATACATTCGAAAATCTATTCGAAAATCAATAACTTGTTCATTTAACTAATCCGATTTCATTTGAATTTATGTGTGCAGGAATCTGATTCTATTTAGTCACAAATACTGTAGGCCATTATTGACATATTTGCTGAGCAACTGACGTGATAGATAAGTAGCCTGTTTGTCCTCTGACAAAGAAGTAAACGTACCTATACATTTCATACTATAATTGTCTATACTATCACAAACGAAGAACAAATGAAATGGGAAGCTATTGGCTATTGGTAATTATATGAAACCTTTTGCTGTCGGCTTCGGCCTCTGGACCTCGGGTCCCTGTTCAGTAGACTTTCTATAAAAACAATAACGTTTCATTATTTTTCATTAGTTTCAAACGCTTGATCAATTTATACGCCATCATCTATTTAATAGAATATGTGGATACATATATAAAACAGTCTACAGTGTAAAGCAGGACTATGTAATAATAAGCATACGGGCATATACGAATAACAATTGTAAAAGAAAGACAAATCTGCCTGACCTTTTCATTCTAATTGCTTGATAGAATTCATCTTCTGACGACCTTAATTTATTAAATATTTGTTTTCATTTATTTATTGTCAAAAGTAGATCAGTCTGCAACATCAGTAGCTATATCTATAGGCCTACAATGGTTACAGTATTTACTACTTTTGACTTTGATTCCTACACACATAAGATAATATATCTAAATCTATTACTTGTTGAGTTCATTTAATATGTTATGAAATCGGGATAATGTCATTTTTAATGTTGGTAGACTGATAATTGGCTCACCTCCTTATTATTCAGTTGCAACACCGCTCATTGCGTGAACCAGGAACACTACAATTAGATTCGTTCGAACTCAAAACAACAGAATTCCAAAGTGACGACCGAAATTGTTGTATGCATCATCGTGTTTGAGTAATTCTCCAATATAATCGCCACGTAATACAGTATCAAATTTGTTAAAGGAATTGTACTTTGTAGCCCAGTAGATGTTGAACACTTTCTTCAGCCTTCAAAGTCGCGCTCAATTTCAATGTCAAAAT
Source organism: Haliclystus octoradiatus (assembly GCA_916610825.1). Taxonomy (NCBI): domain Eukaryota; kingdom Metazoa; phylum Cnidaria; class Staurozoa; order Stauromedusae; family Haliclystidae; genus Haliclystus; species Haliclystus octoradiatus. The sequence continues at coordinate 6,631,666 of OU744452.1, forward strand.
TTGCATAGCAAATTACCAACCGTCAATAGATGTGAAGTTTTTGGCAAGATTTCCAGCTGGGGTTTTGGCTAGATTCACACCATGGTCACACTGGTCTCTGTGATGTACCGCTGAGCGGAGTTGAAACCCAGCTTGATAAGTAATCATTGAAATTGTGACTCACGCAATAAGTTTCACATCTTGCCGCATGAATGTATTATTTTGCTTTATTTTATTTCGATTGCAAATGTTAGATAGATATATACCATACAACGATCATTGGATATAGTAGATAGATACTGCGTCAACTCGAGCATTATTTGCGAAAAGCTGTCATCTCCGCAATCATACCACATATGCTGTTTATTTTCTGTTTGATTAATATTTTCGAATGTTTTCAATTTTTTGCTGAATGGCTGAGCCTGGTTTTGTAACCCGTACTTTGAAGACGACTAAAGAGCTATTCAGTTACTAACTACAACGTGGTAAATGGCTATTACAATATGAATTTATTATTATTTTGACTCAATGAATGATATGGTTCCAGGCCTGACGTGATTAAAATAATACTACTTGGGTTCAACGGTGTCGTGCCTAAATCCACAGAAAAAAATCAAATTGGTTATTAGACGAATCCATGATTGGTTAGAGACTGTCGTTCAAGAAGAGTAATTTTCTGTGAGTTGTATTATCTTTAAATCACCAACGCAATGCAAGTAGAAATTTAACATTTTTTCGAGACAATATCGACATCATTTATAGTTATCTTTTTCAAAATCTCTATAAAATTGAAGATAAACCTTACAACAGATTCGATAAACTAAATGCAATGTAGCTATTGCTTTATATCGAGCATTATTTAAAATTTTTGAATTGCCTATCATAAATTACATCAATTACCAAATCAATATATTTCACGTTTCCATAAGAAAATATGCTCACTTGTATGACCGTTGTATGACATATAAATTTTAATATAGATATTTTGTATATACTTTATTTGCCAATCCTTGATGGTTAGAAATAAAATACACGCATACAAACATCATACTGTTAATTTACTAAAAAAAGGTACATTTAAAAAACCATAAAAAGATCGTTACTTTTTTGACCATTTCTTTCCCTCATTTTTAATACATTGATATAGATATAATAGGATATGGACTGTATTAATTTTGTTGCACAGTTTACTCTTTACCCAATTACAATGAAACATTAAATAAATGGAATCACCCTATATATACCGTCTACCTACATGTGGTCAATGGTGAACTTATAATGTCAAAACTATTTGTTTATGAACTAAGGTATATAATTCATAATTTTCCTTCTCATTTCTAGTGATTGCAATTTATTTTCAGTTTCTTGGTTAATTTTCACACAATGAAAACGAACAGCATCGCTCGTATAGTGATGCGAAATAAAATAAAATTCAAACAACCACTTTTATAAATATATAGATACATAGAATCTACCTCAATTACTTCATCGCACGCGTAACTGCAGTATGAGCAGCAAGCTAGATTATCTTGATACAATACAAAATGAGCTCAGACAGGTATGCGAGATTTTCTATCTCTTTTTTAAGACAATTATGATCGGCGTCCAAGAAGTGTGAAATACCTGGTAAAACAGATCTTGTTTGGACTAATTTTCTCTCTGAAATAAGACTTAATGGCTATGCCATTTTTCAGTTTTTGCTGTGTATTGATTGAAAATCATCAACAAATTACGCAGGAAAAAACGACTTATTTGGCGTGACATCACTGTGAAGTCAATACTCTGCCAAACCGCGTGGTTGGAACAGTTCTTCCCATATTTTGTTGATATTCTTCATGTGGTATAATGGCTATACCCGCAATAAAAACAACAAATGGAAGTATTTCTTTTAGCAGTACAGCAAGCAGTACATATGTACATGTCAAGGAGAAGGATTTTATTACTGTATGGATAGAAAAGACGAAGAGAACTTATGATGGAAAGTTGCCACAACCGTGGCTACTGAAAAAGGAAACAATAACATTTCATCGCTCATCTGTGATCATATCAATGTAATTATATGATATGACTTGATTTTTTATCTGTATATCATTGCAATTCAGGCGGAGGAAAGATATTTAAAGCACCATAACATCTCCTGTGTATAACACCTAATCTGCTTATTTTGTGAATCAATGAATTGATGTATTTTATTTCTGTTAAACAACAAACTGGTTTAAATATAAAAAATGGAATTGAAATTTATAATTTTTTACAAAGTATATAATATGAAGGTAGAGTTGAAAATGAGTTAAGAATATTGTTCAAGATACTGTGACATATCTTACAAATACCTTGAATACAAATTCATCATCGATGTCAACAAACTTCTTAGTAATATTTATACTGAAGAATGAATTCAAGAAACAATTCTTACTCCTAATTGTTACTTCATTTCCTTTCTCTAGCTGATAATATTGGACGAATATGCATAATGATGAACTTGACACCGGGCATATATACCTGAAAAGCAAATTGTGTTTAGGATCGTGTCGCTTCTCATTGAAATTCTGAAATTTCAATTTGAATATTCAAACGGGTTGCAATTTTGTGTTCAAGATACAGTGAATAATAAACAAATCACAAGAACAAGTAAAAACATCGGAATTAATTGCAATGATTAATAATATACTGATAAAACATCAAGCCATATCATTTAATTACATTGATATGATCACAGATGAGCCCAGGGGGTTACCCCAGCTCTTCAGGGACGAGGGGTGCCATTTTGGAAAAAGGGCAAGTATCCAATAAGTTCCAAAAATTATGTTTATGCTACTCAAAAAGTGCTAGAAGGTTGATTGTTTTTAAGTAAACTCAACAACGAAAAAAAAATTCAAAAATTCTTGAAAAGGTCAAAAATAGGATACCCAAAATCTCAAAAATTTGAAATCTCATACCCAAAAAGTTTTCCTCAGCTGGAATGTTGACCCGAAAAAAGTGGCACGTCCCCGTATAGCCGTCATATGGGAATTAACCTTCCGGGCAGATGAGCGACGAAATGCTATTGTTTCCTTTATCAGTAGCCATGGTTCTGGCATCTTTCAACAACAAATTCTCATCGTCTTTTCTATCCATATAGTAACAAACTCCTTCTCTTTGACATGTACATATGTTCTGCTTGCTGTACTGCTAAAAGAAATGCTTCCAATTGTTGTTTTTATCGCGGGTTGAGCCATTATACCACATGAAGAATATCAACAAAATATGGAAAGAACTGTTCCAACCACGAGGTTTGGCAGAGTATTGACGTCACAGTGATGTTACCCCAAATAAGTTGTTTTTTACCGCGTAATTTATGGATGATTTTCAATCATTAACTACATACTCATTTCTTGATATTTTTCAAAAGTATTTTGGACAAGTTACTTTTAAGGGTACTTAAGCCGATTAATGAGGAATAATCGGAAATATTGTTTTGTTGAGAATTCCCTAATACTCTCGAGTGTAATGGTTCGCATACATGTAGCCTCTTATTTATTGATATAAATCGCTGATCAACCTATTGTAATGAGAATAGTGCGTTGATGTGATCGAAGAGAACTGATTGAGTATTATACTGTGTGTGATCAGTTGTCATTAAGGGATATTGTTGACGTTTGAAGCACACGATCGCGCAGCTCAACGTGCTCGCCCAATGGTTATGTCATAACATGACAAATGCATATGACAGATTTCAAAAATGGAAGTCTTCTTTACTAACTACATGCTGGTAACAGATTTGTTCCAATGAAGTGATGAGAAAAGTTAGCGATCCTGTATAGTGTAGGAGGTGAGGGCTTTAGACAATTTACAAAAAAGTATTGCACATTTACCGAAGAATGTACAGAGACAATGGACAACGTTTTGATGGGCATTGAAATGGTACTAAAACCATACGCAGAGATTTTCAGTATAGATGTAAATTACTAGACATAAAGCAAAAATCGGATCAGACAATAAATGAATTGGTACAAGAACTTAGAGCCGCTTACAATCAAGCGGGATACAACGACACAATTTTAATTGGAGAATTATTCGTAAGAGATTTACTTATACGCAGAATAAAGAGCGAAGAGGCAAAACGTATTATTCTACAGAAGGATATAGATACTTTAACTGTTAGTGATTGTATTAAATTGGTGTAAACCTTTGAGACTATTATTAACATCTAATATGAAGAGTCGATTGCTTCAGAATTAGCCTCATCGAATTGTAAACGATGTTACAGACAACACAGAAGACGCCCATGCCCTGCCCTATGGGAAATCATTTAACGCATGCGTTGGAAAAAATCATTTTGAAATTGTGTCCATGAAATCACGCAATTATGAGAAACACATTAAGGAAAACACAAAATCAAAGTATCACAAAGAATATAAATGAGTAAGACACAGACACACAAAAAGCTTACAAAGAAAAGAGCAAATGCTGCTGCTTTACAATCGGATTCAAAAACAGATACAAATAATTCAAGACAAAGTGGTTACGATTCAAATTATGCTTTAAACTCTATTGCCATAGGTCAGCCTGCATACGTCGCACTATATAATAGAAGTAAACAGTTAAAGTTAATAATATATCCAGGTGCTACTGTCACTGTGATACCAGACGAATTTTTGAGAGAACGCGAAACTATCAGAAACAAGATAATTGCCATGTTAAATCTTGGAACTCAAAACGAATGAAGGTGTCTGCCAAGGGTGCTTTAAAACTGTCAGGTTCGCCAAATCACAAAAGTACGAAAGTACATACTAAAAGTATCAAGGACTTACAGTGCCCTTTGTTAGCGTACACCGATTATTTGCAACTCGGTGGTACTCCATAAGCATTACCTGACGAATATAACATAGAAGTAAACAACTTGAACTACAGCGACTTTTCAAAAAACGTTAAACTATTAAATTAGAATGAAATACTCTGTAGAATAGGAAAATCCAGCATTTAATTAAAATATAACGCTAAACCGCACGTACAAGGTGTAAGAAAATTGGCTTTTCGATTACACGAACAAGTGACAAAAGAACAAGAAAAAATGGAAACAAAGGAGATCATCGGAAGAGTTACTGTACTTTGTGATTGCTTATCTCCGATTGTTGTAGCATGGAGAAAAAACTGGTAAGGGTAAAATACCAAACTGCAAATTCTTGCAAAAATGAGCTGGCAAAAGGCTCGCTAATACTTCTTGTTCGGCGCGGTAATTGTCTAGAGATCGCCTTACTTCTCTCTGCGATCGCGTTACTTCCCGTCATTTCTTTTGGCGATCGAGCTACTTGTTTAGAGTTTCCGTCACTTGTGAGAGAATCACGTCACATACAACATTTAAAGATAATTATAGCCGTGACAAGTACATTTAGCGGTGATCTATTTCAAGATTTCTAACTCTAAATCGTAGATAATAAGAATTCGATAAAATGTAACACAGGGAATAATGTACGAGAAATATTCATTTACAATAGCTTGTATAATCATTTTTGTTCAATTGCTATAATTCATAACATCATGTTGTAAGTTTGTTGCATATTGCAATAACGAATAATGTATAATTATTTCTATAGTCTATAGAATTGACACAAAAATGAGGCAAAAGCATTTTCTGTAGATTTTTAGACTATGGTATTAATAACACAATATTCATTACTAAAATGCAGCAAACTTACAAACATGACCTTTAATGAATTACAGTCGTTAAACAAAAATGATTTCACAAGTTATTGTGAATGAATATTTCTCGTACATTATTCCCCGTGTTATATTTTTACCGAATCCTTTTTATCTTCTACGATGTAGATTTAGAAATATTGAAATAAATCACTGCAACTGTACTTGTCACGGCTATGATTATCTTTAACTCTTATATGTGACATAATTTTCTCACAAATGACAGAAACTCTAAACAAGGTGCGCGATCGCAAAGAGAATTAACGGGGTCTCTAAACAAGTACCGCACCGAGCAAGAAGTGTTAGTGCGCCTTTTGGTACTTTAGTTTGGAAAAAACCGGTTTTTATGTTTTTGACTTGTCTCCCAAACTGAATAGATCGTGTGTTGTCCTTCGAAAAAATGAAATCTCGTGAAGCAAACCCAGGGTTCTACAATTTTTCTCCACAATTTCCTGCTTGAAAGCTTGCTGAATTCAAATGTGAAAAGTTACCAAGCTTTACCACATTAATTTCAGTCAAACGCAATCATTTAATTCTTGCCAACATTTAGGATTCTTCTTTGTCCAACGCAGCCATTATAGAGCACAAACAGACTGGAAACAATGGTTTTCGCGCGTTCACAGAAACACGAGGAGAACGCCTATGCCCAAACTCGAATCAGAGTGAAGTTGTTTACATATTTTGAACGTTAATATTCGAAAAGATCCTACTTTCACTGAATTTTTATATACTTTAACATCTTTGAAACCTCGCTGACATTTTGAAAAGAATGGAATTGACTAAAAAGTTAGAAAAACTCAACAAAGGAAAGAGAGCAGAAAATGAGAAAGGTAAGATTATTTAACTTGACTACATCACTATATTTCAATAAATTTAGTCCTCATCTGAGCTTGATTCTTCGTCTGAAATTTCATTATTTCTCTCCGGTTGCTCATCATTCTCAGTTGTATAATTTTCACAGGAAATACATCTGCAGAGTGATGTACATTTCAATTCAGATTTTAAACAACTGCATCTGTTTGAAGAGCACCCTGTTTTGCACCCACAATTGATGAAGCATAGCAAGCTGTCAGGTGCAGGATGTTGGCTAAGCCATTTTATCTGCACAGATGTATTGTTTACTACCCATCCATGTTCATCAATTTGTGGGAGACTTAGGTGTGGTGTTGCAGAGTTGCGCCAGATGTAAGATTGATAATTACTACGTTTGATATGCAGATACAGGGCATCTTTATTGGGAGGAAGCAATTCTTCAGCAAACTTTTCACTTTTGAAAATGTTATACCTGCAATGATTGAAAACAGCACGGTAAAGCATTGCATGTTTGATGTTATTTAAATGATGAACACTTCATTTACTTCAATTTGTTTACGCATATATCATCTGTCCCACCATAGAGTAGACACACAAAGTCCAGTAAGCCCTTCAAAGTGATATTGTTGATATTCATTGTTTTGCCCAGACAGGAAAAGTGCTCTAAATATGATTGATTTTCAAGTAAGAGTTTCAAACATGTTGTTTTTCCTTTGCCATAAAAGGAGCTTGTGCTGTCACAGCCTTTATGGTATACAAAATAGAAACATTGATTTTTTATTATCCCCAATCAACTCAAGTATTCAAAGCTCATAACCAACGGTGAAAATTATTGTGCATGCTTACCTGTAAATGCATGGAAACCAATCATTGCATTACACCAGTGAAGCCCCCGATGAGCAACTACTTTGTCGACGTCTAATATTCTAGCATGATTTCCTGAACCAATGAGAAGAAAAAGATGTGCAGGGATGATCTGTTTTGCACACATTAAAATTATTAGAACATCTGTATCGGGACTCTGGACAATTACTTGTGTATATGAACAACTTGCATGTTTGGCATGAAGAGAGAGTCTTGTATCCGCCTCCTCATGATCACAATGCAGTGCGTTTATCGAGGTGGAATTGACCACATCATGTTCTAGTGTGAGTTTGAAACATTTTGACCCTGTAGAAATATAAACCTCTTTATCTTCATAAGTCTTGTAATCTAGCGTTGGCCAGTGGTCAGCAAAGAAATTAATCAATGACTCCTTGTTCTTTCCAACTGACAGAAATAACTTCCAATTCTTTGGTACCTTTTTGGTATCCTCTGCTTTAATACTTACCTCTGGGTAGCAATCCGAAACAAAATCAATCCGACTTGCATTAAAAATGTTAGCTTTTGCTACAACCTTTTTCAAAATTTGCTCTGCCAGCTCACCAAATGTCAATGCTAAATTTTTCATAGTTTGCAATACAGCCATACCATCTACTATTAACGCATTGGATGAATTTACAAATACTGTGGCTTCTACAGTGCAATCTACTTTAGATTCAATTTAGTAGCAAGTTTGGATTTCTGGCACTTAACAATAGCAGTGGCAATGAGATCCAATAGCAGTGGCAAATGGTAATGGATATGGCCTCAAAGAGTATGACAATACTTCTTCAAGGTCAACATTCCTTGATGATGCAAGTAAAAGTAAATGTGCAAAGAGATCCTTGGTATTTTTCAAAGCAACAACTTCACCCTTCAAGGTTTTGAGATTAATTTCTTTGTACATTGAGCTAAATGTTTTAACATTGCTTTTACTGATTTTCGTGTATAAATCTGGTTCTTTAACAAGGACGTGGCTTCGTGCAGAGGCTGACAGTTTTTCCTCTCCTTGCTCTTTTAGGTTTTTTAAACTACTTTCAATATCTTTTGTGGCAATCTCTCCGTTTGCAATGTTTATTAACTCTTCCGCTTCTAAAGAAAATGGATTAGTCATGTTTTTAATTGTTTGCAATTACTTGATGACTCATCTTTTTTCATTTTATTCTCGTCCAAATCTCTCCTCTTCCTATAACAGAGTTGTACAATGACACATTACATAACGAATCTCAAGTTTTTATTCAGCTAACGTGATGATTGATACCTTTTTTCTTTACGATAGCCGGCCAATTCATTACATTTGTTGGTTATTGCAGCTCTGTCAGCCTGACTGTTGATCCACTTCAGCACTGCTTTTGGATTTCTTGTTATGCCAACAAGACCACCTAAATGTATTTGATATATGTTCCTATTACTTTTCAGTTTTGATAATGTGTTTTACATACCCCTGCGAAAACAGTTCAGGAGTTCATGAACAGTTCATGTACAGTTCATGAACGTTAAATGGCCCCAAACTTTCATGAACTGTTCATGAACTGTTCATGAACTGTCTGTGAGGGTTCATGAACTGTTCATGAACAGTTCAGAAAAATTGGAGCCATTTAACGTTCATGAACTGTTCCTGAACTCCTGAACTGTTTTTCGCAGGGGTATGTACAGAAGTATGTTTCAAACCTTTAGTTTTGCAATCGCGGTTCATTGTCTGCTCAATTGCTTGGTCACAGGCAACAGCTGAAAATGTGTGCTTTGATTGACGGTTGACAGTCCAGTTTTTAGAAAGTTCTTTGGCAAATTCTATATATAGGTGAACAAATCTTTTTAATTATACTGTTGCCATCAGATATATCATAATGTTTCACTACACTAACCTGGGTCATCATGTTCTAGTGATTCCATTTCCAAAAAGTAGCATAAGGCGTAACGCGAGTAATTTACCCTATCTGAAATGAACAACCAAGGAAGCATCTGTCGTACGGCATCAATATGCAACTTCCAGTTTGACGTTCTCGTTGCCCGAATTTGCATTAACATAACCTCCACCATATCTAGGTACCGAGACCAATAATTAAATGCTTTCATGCGTTTGCCACAATCATCAACAAATGCTATAAATATTTTGTAAATTGTTTTGATAACAGATCCTTCACAATATTCCTTTATAGAACCTGACTCAAATTTAACTTTGACTACTTCTATAAGACCATAAATATCCTGTTGATCTTCAGATGACAGGGATTCAATGAAAGATTCGAATCGCAGACGTTCTAATGCCTCATACATAACTTTATGGGCTCTGACGCTTCTGTTTTAATGCTTTCCTGACATCACCCCCTTGATTGAGCCTGCTGTAACAGTTTCACTATAAACAAGAATATCCTGAAATAGAATAAAAATATTTTTGTTTTGTTGTAGGAAGTTCCAGTTAGTGAAGGAAGGAAGTGGGAAGTTAGTGATAGTGTTGCAGTGAAGATTAAAGTACCTCAAGACCACCGTCTCTAAACAGCTTGGATATTCCACTGAGGTAAGACATCACCATGTGAAAGTCTCCCAGACGTATAACTAACCCATTTATAAACTCAGATGTTTTCCATCTAAAAATAAAATAATTTGTTTGTTAACATCCCCTTTGAAAGCAGTTCATGAACGTTAAATGACCCAATTTATTTTCATGAACTGGTAATAAACTGTTCATAAAAAGTTTATAGAACCTGGTCCTTTTAACGTTCATGAACTGTTCATGAACTGTCTACGTGGTGTTCATTAATACTTCAAGAAACTCAAGACATTTTTTCACAGAGAATATTCTGTTGAACTACCCATTATTTACTGGATATTTTAAGTGTACCTCTCCTTCTCACCTTATCGTCTGTGCCTTGCAGTATACTGCTTCATCAAATACAACAACCACCATTTCTAACATCAATTCTTTTGACATCACTACACATCTGTTTAGAATTTCAGAGACAGTACCAAGATCTGTGATTGGTGCGTTGACAACGGGCATGTATGTTATTGTGAAAAGGTGTCCTTTTGTCTTCTCAATTGTTGTATTAAAGCCTGTCCATCCTGGTAAAATAGTTGATCCTTCAAGTTGTCTCATCTTACAAAGAATGTATATAAAATTCAATTCTTCTGCTTCTAATCGCTGCACATAGTAACACTTGGTACTATCATCAAATTCTTTAATTGTTTGGCTAAATACTGGAGATGGTCGTTTTCCTAAGTGGTATTCTGGAATCTCTTCGTCTTGAAGTACAACAGCTTTTATTTTCTTACTAAGACGCAACGGAGTTTCATTTGCTTCTATGTTATTTGATGTTGTTAGAATGCAAATACCATTAGCAACATGCGTAGATCCTGCACCACTAAGGGTTTCTTCACAGAAATCTGTATTATCATATACAAATGTTGTGAACAACTTTTGGCTGATACCAGCTGGAATACATCCACTTGTAGCAGGATTGATAATAGCTAAGGCTGTTTCATGGTGTTTTACTGTAGATGAGGAAACACAATGTCCGAAGCCATTTAGTAAATCAACTACATGATTAGAACCAGTGATTTGTCTAACTGCTATAGCTAAACATAAGGACTTGTATGTTTGTGTTTTTCCTTGAGATGCTATGTAAACAATATCTTCTGCCACTGACAGTAATTTTGTTTTTTTCTTTTCAGTTGGATCAACATTTGTGATGAAATCTGGTTCATCAGAGAAACCTGTTGCCCACGCCAGGAAGTTATACAATAAGGTTGGAATACTTTTTAAGATTGCTGTTTGTGAGAAGTCGTTTCCTATTGGTGGCCAGGTTCCAGACATCCCTTCACACGATCGGATCAATTCTCGTATATACATGGCAACATTATAGACTGGAGACCTCATGTTAGTTTCAAATGCAGATGAAGACATTGGCGAGGAAGAATATGTTGACCCTATTGGCTCAGTATTTTCAGTTTCACTGTCACTACTGTCACTACTGTTAGTACTGTGGCTTGATGAGTCAAGAACATCAATTACATCCATTGCACTACACCTATCCAAAACTTTACCTGTTGTCAACTCTTCCGGGATTACAAGCTCACTTTTCCGTTTCTGGGAAGGTCTATAAAATACCAAGCTTGGAAATGACTTTTAGAGACGTTTCTTTAGCCTGGCAGATTGATACGAAGATCCGTCTATGTTTTCAATTTCTTGAATGTATCTTATGAACGTCCTGAGAAGCAATTAAGAAACATTGGCTGTTTTTGCTGGATATTTACTTCTACGACTTCATTACAGAAAGCCTTATATGCCGCACTATATAAACCATATTTTTTGGAGCTATTCCTGTTGTTTTTTTCTATCCTTTTTGTGTACTTTCGGTAACATTTCTTATGGTATTTCACCTCAATTGCTACGCAATCCTTTCCTCTGATTTGACGTATTATTTTCTCGTCATTCTTAGCTTCTGCCGATTGTCGGAGCTTCCCCCCATCAAACGTTTCTGCCCCTGTCAGTTTCTGTCTTTTTGTATTTTTATTTACCTAAAATGTTATAATTATACAATATTATATATATTGACAAGTTGTAAGATTTACTGTAAGATGTAATATATAATACTTACAGTGTCATAAAAGTATCCATATTTTCTTTTGCAAATGATACAAAGATTTGGAAGAACATCAGTATTACTTCTGTCTGTATTACTAAGTACACCATTAAAAGTTCCTCCTATTGACCTTGTGATTCTTTTTTTACTAGGACTTTCTATATAGATTGTGTTTTTTTCAGCTGGTCTTTTTTTGTTTTGTTCTCCTATGGCCTTGGCCCTTTCCAATTTACTCACGTCAGTAAAATATCTATAGCATCTCAAATGATAACAATATGCTTCTAACTTGAGATCTAGGTCATCATTGCAGAAATCTAAAGGAATGTGTTCAAGTGTTATCACAGCTATATCATTTGATTCTCCTGACTTCTCTAGCCATTGGGATCTTCTCTCACAAAAGCGAGAGAACGTTGCTTCTGTAAAAGATTGCAGCTTTTCTTCGATGCATGTACTTTGGTAATGGGTCAAACAAAACCGACTTGCTGGAGGATGACTCGCCATATAATTCAACATAAAATGTTTATTTTTCTGTAAATTTCACGATTCAATTCATCCAATTGTGAAGAAAATCAAACGTTTGCATTTTATTCAAACTCTATGAAATCATATTTCATGTTTTAATTTAAATATAAACATATACACCTGGTAATTTCTGACAAAATATAGTAATAATTATAGGTGGATGTTTCGCAATTAAAGGTAATTATTTTCTATAAAACAAAATAACAAGTATCTATGGCAACGTGAAGCTACCATCTTGAAATATGCATCAATGCGAGGCTAGGTGTGCAAATGGCTGCTGACAAGAAGGAATTCTCGTTTCTTTATTAGTTGCCTTTCGGCCAAATATTGATCAATAGGTAATGTTGTAAATCTTGCAAACTTTTTAAATTTGAATTCAGCGTATTCGAAAATGGCCTTTCATGGATTGTTATTGTAGGACAGAGATATGATTCACCAGACTTAGCATACAGCGGTATAAAGATAGGACAACACACGGTCTAGAAACGAGCACAACCATTCACTATTTATCTTAGTATGTCATACTTAGACATGTATCTAAGTGATTTAAAAAAACTAGATGAAAAAATATAAAATTTATCATGAGTAACAGCCATTTAAGGTATCCTAGGTGTGATTTCACCACTTTTCACATTTTGAAAAAAAAAACAGATTTTATGTTTTTTGACTTTAATTGCCTTTCATACTAAATCGAGCGATATAATTCACTTTTTATCTTAGAATGTCATACTCAGACATGCATGAAAGTGATTTGAAAAAACTAGATGACAAATATAAGGTCTATAATTAGTAACAGCCGTCTAGGTTGACCCAAGTATATCACAACTTTTCAGATTTTGAAAAAAGATGGTTTTTTACTTTTTCCAGCTTGTAGATCTTTCAATTGAGAACGAGGCTTGCACATCATTAGATATAACTAGATATAGTTCTTAGATTTATATTAGATTCAATTGAAAAAGTTCCATGGTAATACATCTTGTCTATCATTAGATAAGGCCATTCGAATTGATTTACGTAGTATTTTATAGGGTTTTCCAAAATGTCCTAAAATACATCCCATATCAATTTAAATTGCTGTATATCAATAAAAGGTGGATATATTCTCATGAAACATTTTTAATTATATCTGATATACATACAAGAACCATAGAATGATATCAGGTCATCGTCATCGACACTCCTCGTTCTCATTTGAGAGACCTACAGATTGGAGAAAATGAATAACTGGCATTTATAAATCCATGAATTTCACCCCATATCAATATAAATGGCTGTATCTGCACAAATGAAGAATATATTCTCATGAAATAATTTTATTTACATCCGAGATACATCGGAGAACCAAATATAGAATGATAGCAAGTTGGAGAAAGTGAGAAACCGTCATTTTGAAAACCCTCAAATACCACCCATATCAATCTAAATGGCTTCATCTGAATAAATGCAGGATATATTCTTATAAATTTATTTGAATATATCCATTATACACCTAACAGCAATATAGAGTGATATCAAGTCATCATTCAAGCCTCGTTCCCATTTGAGAGACCTACAAGTTGGACAAGTTGGATTCTTTCAAAATCTGAAAAGTTGTGAGAACACACTAAGGTCAACCTAGATGGATGTTATTAAATAGACTTTATATAATTTCATCTATTTTTTTTTAATCAGTGCGATACATGTCTGAGTATGGCATAGTAAAATGTAGAGTGAATTGTATATCTTGATTCAGTGTGAGAGACATTTAAGGAAGAAAAAAACAAAATCCGGCACTTTTCAATATCTGAATATTGGTGAAATCACTCCTAGGTCAACCTTTTACTAAATATAGACTTTATATTTTTTATATTGTTTTATAGAATCACTTTGATATATGACATACCAAGCTAATTAATGAATTCTATATCTCGTTTTAGTATGAGAGACATTTAAAGTCGAGAAAGTGAAAAATCAACTTTTTTCAAAATCTGAAGAAAGTTAAATGAATCGATAAGTCGTAAAAGATATGGTATCCCTACTACTGATACATTATTTGCTCAGTTACACGGTGCAAAATATATTTCTAATTCGGAATTACAATCAGATTTCAACCAAATTGTTTTCGAAGGTCAAGTAGATTAACTACAATTTCAACACACAGAGGTAACTTCAGATATGAAAGATTACCATTTGGTATTAGCTCAGCACCTGAAATATTTCAACTTTTATGTTGGATCATTTATCCAATCTTGAAGGGTGCATTGTTTATATTGACGATATTTCAGGATTTATTCGTGATAAAAAGGAAAAACACGAACAAACAGTTAAAAATTGTTAGGATTCTGTAAAAGATGCATTAAAGAAAGCTGCTACAACCTCATTCGATCTTTATATTCCAAACTTGAGAACGGCAGTACTTGCTGATGCAAGTCCATACAACTTGAATTTGATTGATCTGGTTTAGAATTAGGCTTTAATTATTATGACGTGGCTGAAACCAGGGTTGTCGTAAATTCATAAAATCAAATATCAATGTCCTTGTCAAATTGTAGTAATAATATTGATGTTTTCTATTCAATAAACAAACTATTTGTTTAAGTCTATTGCTTAATGTTTGTGATTGTTAGAGGAGGTGGAACAGTTTAATTATGGATCAATGATTGAGATGAAAGCAAAAGCAAGTTTCTCGCACGAACATTTCTAGTTTAACATGCATTGATAGAGATAAAGTAGCTATGGTTTTAAATTTAACGGTGTTATAAAGTTTATCATATGCGTCTCCGCAACAAAGTGATAGATTTTTTCACAGTTGAAGGTTTGTGGTAGACTTTCAAGCATGATCCATGATCCATAATATCCTGAAGACCATCTGAGATGAGGTAGACTTCCTATCAAAATATCAAAGACCGGTATATATATCCATTGCTGTAAAAACTGTCCATCATTTAGTCTTACAAGAAATTTTATTATTGAATAGTTAAAGGATACAGAGCAAGAGCTGCAAGATTTTGATGATGAGAATTTTTCAGCTATGGGCTCGTGTTAATTGGACTAGACTTTTAACAGTCTGATTTCCCATAAAGGACTTTGTTAAACTTTTTAGGGAATGGAATAGTTGAATGTTCTCACCAGTCATTCATTCATTTAGAAGTCTCAACCAAAGCAGCCTGCCTGAAACTATACAAAGAACTTATATACGAATGAAATCATTATTATAGGGAGAATTTTCTGAAACCTAAAAGATTTATCAGGTAGTATGAAATTCTAAGTTTCCATTGGAGCAAGCAACATTGTACTCTTCATCTATTCATCTCTTGGTTTAATATTCGCAAAAAGACTATATGCTAACAAGCCAATCTTTCTCTCAACTGCTATATCTCTTTTCACTTCAATCATGATACAGCCTTAGTTCATGAAATACTGAGAAAAGAAATAACATACTGCAAAAGTTCAATTTCAAAAATCTTAAAAATTGTAATTACTTTAGGTGTGCTGGTACTGTAAATGGAAAATATGTTTGTTTGCAATATAAAGCTTTAGATGTTGATTTGTTTTGTTACTAGTCACAGCAAATCTCCTTGTGATGGACTTTAGATGGCACTATCAAGCCGATAGCATCAACAGCAATCGTTCAGCTCCGAGTTTCTGGTATAATTCTTACAAAATTAAGAAGGTCCTCAGACAGAATTTCTGAAGCAAAACCTTCACCTAGAAAAATACTGCAGGGAAATTTACAAAGGGTTACAATGGTGCAAAGTATTATTTGCTTCTTTAAACCATACTATTTTTACTACTAACTTTTCGACATTCGAAACGAGATCAAATAATGACAAATTATATAATCATAATGAATAATGCAGTTAGCTTTTAAGAACTATTTAAATGCTATATGAATATATGCTATTCGATTATCACCCGTATCATTCACTTACTCATTAAGTCATTTTAATAATAATTATTGCACTTATTTATGTAGCTTATTTTATTTCCATTTTAGTGGGTTTTTCAAAGCGTTGCTGGCTCACCAACATCGTATGGTACATGTGAAGGTACGGAAATGAAATATCTAGTAACAGATCGCTTTGATGTCCAAGGAGCAAATTGGATTAGTGCTAATATTACTATAGAGATGCAAGATTGTACAAATTTCCCTTCGGGAAGATGTTCTTTATCTACCAAACTTTATTATTATCTAACTACTGAGTCAAAGACACAAGGTGATGTAGTAATAAGCAATCTTGTATACCTCAAAGATATTGGTAATACTACAGCTCTTCCGAAACTACCAGCGCCACCTGGGCAACCTACTCACGCATCATTTCAGCACACTGTTTCAGTAAATATGGATGGATTTTCTAGTATCATCTTTGCATTTAGAGACAATTTTATGTGTGGATCTATCTTTGACTTCAAGTTATTTTACTTAACATGCCCCAATCGTAATGATAAACTTATCCAGTTTCCTAGCGATCAGCCAACACCTTCTCCAGAGGTTGGAAGCATTGAATTACTCGGATCATGTGTCAGTAATTCACAGCGTGTGTCGTCATCTGAAAACCCAAAGAGGATTTGTTTTACAAATGGTACAGCAACTGTTTCTGGTGAATGTCATTGTAATATTGGTTTTGAAAATGCAACTTCTACCACTTGTGAAGGTAACTATTAAGATTGCTATAGCTGCATTCACTATATAGTGTGCCGATTTCAGTAATATTTGGAAACCTGTATATATTTGCCACCTGTCTGTAGCTGTCAGTATATATCTAAACCCAGATCCGTTTTATACATTCTGGATGTGGGCGCTTTTATTTGAAGGACCTTTTCTTCATTTCTATTAGCAGATTAGATTATTAGATAATACTTGGACTACAGATAGTGCCCTGGAGACCTGAGGGCATTTCGACATTTTCTTTTGCATTTTTTGTTAAAATTTTAATAGAAAATTATAAAACTATAAAATTTTTTCATGAATTTGCTTGTCGAACACCGAATGTAGGCACGTGGTAAAATTTCTAAGCATTGCATTTATTTATCTCAAATTTTGCACTAATTACAGAATTTTTAATAAGAAACTATTTTTGATGTGTGTAGTATTTATATTAATTAGAATAATTAGTTATTAATCCCTTTATCATGTAATCTCGTAATCGTTTAGTATAAATAGCCTTGTTAAATGTTATTTAGACTGAGTGTTGATCAAGCATTTTTAAAAGCCGCATTGTATTATTCATTATATTAAATGAACATTATACTTTGACTTTTTATTGTTCTTGTCTTTCTCTGGCTAGAGATAATACAGGACAATACATTGGCGCAGTTGATAGTCGATTTTGTTATGTTTGTGAAGATGGCTACATTTCTTTGCTAGATTACCGCCTGAATTTGACCCGGGGCAACGAAATGCCTACGATCGTTTACACAATCTAAAGATACGTTTGCAAATTATATGCTAGCAATAGATTTGGATAAAAAGTCAGAGGAAAAGAAATTTGTTTCATTATATAGCATGGCTTGGGATGAATTCCGAAGATTTACGAAAAAGAACTGACCCTTTGGATTTGAATTGAACGTGTTGAATGAAATTGAGAGAAAATTGAAGCCCCAAAGACGGAACTTAGAATACCGCTTTCCATTGCTAGATCTACGTCAAGGAACTGATGAAACAATACATGGATTTCTACAATAGTTACGAGCATATTATCTCGAATCTGGATACACGGACAGGTGAACTATCAATTCGCGGTTTATTGATTAGGGGTATCAAAACGATGATGCGAAACTTCTCGTTTTACAACAAGATACCGATACTTTAAATATAAATGACTGTTTGCGTTTAATATAAATTCGAAAAAGTAAACCCTGCTTTTTAACACCATCTACGTCCGATACGAGCACTGTCATTTACGATTGTAAATATTGTGGAAAACATCATGTAAAAGGCAAATGCCCAACTTGTCGTAGAACATGCTCAAATTGTGATAGTTTAAATCCTTTCAGTTCTGTTTGCCTTAAAAAATTCAAAACGTCATCACAGTCTCGTGATAGCCGTGGCTCAAGTTCTTCTAGTAGAACAATAATAAGCATAATAATAATACATCTGATAAGAGAGGTTTTAAATCTAAGGCTAGCTCTAAATCCCGTTCAGAAAAAGCGGCATCAGTAGTATATACTGACCGGATTCTTCAGCTACGCTGTCTGATGCTGATAGTGCCTTTGCCGTTCATTCCAACACCCCGGAGAAGAGGGCATACATGGAGTTATGAGACTTTGGTAACAAAATTGAATATTTAATTGATCCTGGCAGCACATCGACTATGATACCCTTTAATATTTAAAAAAATGCCAAGGATATCACGTAGCCGGTTAATAAATTTGTAAAACCGTGGATAGGTAAGGCTATTCGTACTACCGCCAAGGGCACCGTTGGTTTATCTGCCACGCCAAACGATAGCCCGCTAAACATAACAGCGTGACAATATGACGTGTCCTTTACTCAGTTATTCCGATTTTTTAAATTTAGATTTTCAGCCATCGACTTTACCCAAGGAATATTTTGTACAAATTAATGAATCTACACCTTTAGGAAGCATTGGTACCGCTTCTATACAAATCAAATCGAATGCTCACCCTGTTGTACAAGGAGCTCGAAAGCTACATTTCAGGTTACATGAAGCAGTCTCAAATGAGGTTGATCGTTTAGAATATTTAGGAATTATCGAACGTGTATTGAAGTCTAGTATATGGCTATTGCCAATTCGTTGCAAACGTAAAACAGTAAAATATGTATATGTGGCGACTTTCGTAAATTGAATGAATCTATAAAAGTGAACGGTTTGTTATCCCAACCGCTAATTAATATTTCGATAAATTAAACGGAGCAAAGCTCTTCTCTATTCTTAATTAGGAAGCAGTTTTCATCAATTAAAGATAGATGAATCATAATCGGATTAGACAACAGTAGCAACCCACCTTAGTAATTATGTGTATATACGATTACCGTTCGGTGTTACTTCGGCACCGGAAATATTTCAGAGAACAATGAAAGATCATTTGTCTGATCTTAATGGTTGCATGGTATGTATAGAAGATATAGTGGTATATAGCAGACAAAGCTGAATATGACTTATCTGATGTTGAAGAACGACACAATTTGATTGGTGTATGGTTTATCGATTAGACTGGTTAGGAAAGCTATTGTTCGCCATCTCAAATGTTATTGTCTAGCCGGCTCGGGATCACGCGACGTCCAAGTTGCATCGATTTTGTAAGAAGATATCTTCGATACGGCGAGCGCTTAAAGACCTTAGATTGAACATGCTGTTGCACGATATAATGTAAAAAAATCACCAAGTATAACGCCGATTCTATGATAATTGAGACAGTTCATAAGCTATATCAAAGTCTTACAATGATAAAAGTTTATTTTATATGAAGTGCTGTCATTGTAATTTACTTTAATTTGAAACCATGAAATGGCTTAGGATTTAGATATATTTCGCGGGAAATGTGACACGTGTCTATTTTATTTGTCAACAGTACTCACTGATTCTGTTCATTTTATTATATCTATTGAAACTCAACTTAGTTTTCAATCAATTAAGTATAAATAAAACATAATCTTGTTCTGAGTTCATATCCTTTTCGTATGATTATATTAAATTCGTATACTGGTTTTGCTGTTACCCTGTCGTACGTCACGCTGGGATCTATGCGAACTGTAAACCAGGGTTATGAAACATTTTCAATAAACAAACTTATAAGTCAGCAAAAGAAGCTGTTTTTAAATTCCAAGCTTTACTAACAAAATGAGTAAATGTGTTAGGGGTAAGAGAAAATCATGTTCAGATGAAAACCACGAAGAATGGAATTCCACTTCCCAATATTTAGGTGACCTTGGCACAAACCTCGATCGTTCAAATATTTTTTAAAGGCACGCTTTTATAAACAGTTTGGTAAACATGGTTCTCTATACGATACAGATGCATTGATAAATTCTTACTTAAGAAATTTGTGATTAATGACAGCTAATTGAGATAATCATCGCTATCATTTATCTCAGATCAAATACTGATACAGTACTAAGTACAGTAATGTTTCAGAAACAGGAATTACATAATTGAAAATAAATAATAGGACAGTTATACAAGGCCTTATAATTTGATATTTATATGTATATATATTTATGACTTTTAAAGCTATCCTATGATAAAATTTGTCAACAACATCTTTGAAGCAGCAAATTGAATGTACACCTCGTCATAGTACCGTTGATACAGAAGCTGGTGGAATTTTACTAGGCCCTCGTTCTCACGTAAGTTCAGGTCACATAAACAAAGCACCTGTAAGATTTGATCTGTCCAATGCAGACACTCATTGACATTATCGTGTCTATAAATATATTTAAATCAAATCGTAATCTTTATATTTAGCTTAATTAATTTTAAAATAAGTAATAGACAATTTAATTAATTTTTAATTAATTGATTTTTTCTTTCAAGTAATTTTTCCATCATTCGTTTCTTATTATTCTTTAGAAAAAGTTTCGAGTATAGTATTTGTATTAATTAGTATAATTAATTATTAACCTCTTTATCATGTAGCCTCGTAATCGTTTAGCACAAGTAGCCATGGTAAATATTATGTAGACTGAGTGTTATTTAAGCAGTCTTGAATGCTGCGTTGTATTATTAATTCATTAATTCATTGAACAATATATTTTGATTTCTTATTGTTTTTGCCATTTTCTGGCTAGAGTTATTACAGAACTTTACATTTGTGATCCGATCTTGCTCAAGCTTTTGTCTATTAAATAGTTTTTAATTTACCCATTTTTCCTCAAAAGAAGATGGGACATGATTGCACCCCAAACTTTATCAGTTGTAGCTGGTGATGGTGGGTGTTTCCTTGTTAGATTATATTTAGAGAACTATAACTTAAGATACCTAGAACCGACTACAGTCAAACCTGTTGTAACAGTCACCTCTGTACAGCTGCAGCCATTTGTCCATAGTACTCTTGTAACCTGCAATGTCTGAAATAGTATGCTCTATTGAATCGACCCTGTATGTAAAGACCGCTTGCAAATAGTTGTTATACTTTACCTACATCTTTTAGCCGGCTGATATAGGCTGCAATGTATACCTCTTCAGCTATTTTAGATAATGAATTGTCTATTTTGTGCTCAACAGAATGCTTGAATGGTCGTTATAAATCAATTGCTGGTAATGGGCCATGCAGTACATGTGGCTTCAACAGCTTTAGTAAACAAGGCGACAGAAGTTTGTGTATATGTGATCATACATATTATAGACGAGATGATTATCCATCCAGATATGATCTGCCTTGTGAAAGTAGGTTTTGAATTTTAATTATTTAGATAGCTATATATTTCTTCACTATAGAGCATGACATGAACAATCAGGGTAGAACGTTAAAGAAATAGCTGCAATTCACAAAGTTTCTAAATACAGACGGGGCCTCTATTAGCCTTCATTTACAAGATTCAAAAATATTTATTGCCTATAAATTAGATATAACGATTTTGGAAGGATTTGACAAAAATCATACTATACTTATACTGTAAATTCAATAGTTCAAAATCATGAGTCATATTTAAACATCAATCATCAAGCGAGCTCCACAATGGGAAAACATGATTAAAACATGAATGTTGCACGGTATTGTTTTCTGGCATGAACCGGTATGCTACTTCTTTGAATGACCAAGTGTAACACTGTTGCTGAATATGAATATAATTTTATAAAGCAAATTAGAATCAAATTTGACTCTTCTGAGTTCAAGTGATCCTAAGCATAGCTTCTTTAATCGGCCTTCTTATGAGAAATATTTTGCTCGAGTTCATTTACATAGAGATCTTCATATTTTATGAACTAAATATCAATTTGGATGCATCTTATACAGTGCAGCATGTTTGTTATTTCTATGAAAGAATTTCACAAAGAAAATATGTTTCTCCCAATTTTCGAGGCCTATAGTTTAACGGTGCCTTTGACTGCCATTTAATCTGCCTATGGGTAATCCAAAACTGTTGAAAAGATGCCGATCAAGCTCTGACTAGAAGTCTAGGTTTGATCGGATCTGACTTGATCCTAACTCTGGTATTTAGGCCTATGCGGCTTTTATAATAATTTGAATGGTTTGCAGAACATGATTAGTATAATTACGGACCATCTATAATTTATGCAAAGTACACATTTACTGTATCTGTATCAGCAAAATTTTCCTAACATATTCTTAAAACGTTTGTTTGCATCATTCATATCGTATTCATGTAAGTAATCTGTTTTTCCCAGCTGTATTGGTTATTTAGGATGAACTTCTATTGTTCATCTTGAATTTGTCTAGCGTTTTACATTAATGTCTTATTAAAAATCCAAATTTGTTAGAAACGTTATTCACAATTTTAATTTTCTGTATAAGCCTATAGTATAAAGAGAGTCTGCTATTGTCCTGTGATCCAACCAGGATTTTACAAAAGTGGGGATCATGGGAACCTCAATTCCACAATGTTACAGCAAAGTCAGAATAATGTTGAGAATGTTGTTATATTAGATCAAAGATCAATACACAAGATTCAGAAGAAAAATTTGAGAATATTCTAGGTTTCAGGGTGGCTAAACATTTTTTCAGACGCTCTACAAACAAAACTGAAGATCATTGGACCTTAGATCCTGAAAGGGAAGGATATTTTTCTGATTGACAGCACTCAATAAATTATGTAGTAGAAAACATTGAAAAGGTTTCAGGATTCTTGACCTTCTTTCAGAACTGTGTGCCCTACAAAAGTTTCAGCCTCATGGTGGAATCTTAGAGTCATTCAAACATTTTTTCAAACTTTTCGGGTTGTAGGATTCTCGGATTCCTACCTTATCTGATACTCTGTTAAAGAAAGGCTAAATTTTTTAAATATTTATCTATATGTATGAAAGTCTGTGTGTGTGTGTGTGCTTGACATTATTGGGCCAGTTTACCGCTGTTTTATCAGTCAATTTAAAAGATATCTTCTTATCCTCTTATACTAATAATACTTTCTAATTGTAAATAAACTATTTCGATATTTCTGTGTCTGTCCGCGTTTTATGTGAGTTTTACTGGCGATATAATTCAGATAATACGTTGTCGAGAAATTATACAAACAATTGTGTCGAGATAACAATTAACAGTAACATTCGTTGTATGAATATTATGATATTCTTGCGTCGTTTTCAAATAATAAACTTCCCTTGATACTTCATTTGATATCATTGTATCAACAAATTTAAAGATTTGGAAATTTCATAGGTTGATAATCTAGCGGGTAGATAAAATTGAAGGCGAATTGAAATCTAGAAGGAAAACGTTTTGTTTTGAATTTAAAAGCTGAGTGGAATTGATTTGAACAAGTGAGACTGACAAATCAATCAATTTTATGATAACACGGAATACTGAATTGCATTGAATTACTAGGAGTGGCAGGTTGAACGAAACTAAATAATATTTGATTTCAAAGAAGTTAGTGAAGTGAACGATCTAGAGCGGGACACAAACGCTTTGTAAATTAAACATATTTGAAATCTTTAATTTATTAATGAAACAAATACAGTCCATTATTGTTCTTAAAATTGAAATATAAACCGGAGTGGCTATTTCCACACTAGTAAGGGAATGCTTGGTATGAATTTCACGTTTTTGTGATTTATAACACTATTTAAACTTCCTATTGTTGTCCGAAAGTCGAGGAGGATTATCTCAGTTGGCAGAGCAACTGAACTTCATACCGGGTCATGTAGGATCGACCTTGGTTAAAATCCCCTAAGAACTCACTCAGAGTTCACTCAGACTTGACATTATCTGAAACATCAATTGAGACCATCTGATAATGGCAGATGAAATGATCCAGAGGGAAATGCATTGTTAGCAGCTGTGGTGCATCGTTGCGCATTGACAATCAAGACCTGTCTGCCTTGAATCTGTTGAAATTTATCTGCAGTGTCACGGCTGAGATCAGCAAAGAGCGTTTAAAATTATTGCTCTTAGCGAAAAGAGAAACTTCTCTAGAGATGGAGGAGTGGTACGGGTGCCTTCGGTAGGCGCTAATTTTTTCCGCATTCCACGAGTTACGTGGATATAAGGAAAGTTGTATTTCAATGGCGTGATGAGAATAAACGTAAGGAGTGACGTGTATTTAAGGAGCTGCTAATTATTTACAAACAAGAGGGGGATACCGAAGAGATTGGGGGTGGGTTAACTTAGATTTTTATTTATCAAAAATGAGGTAATTTTTTTTGACCTTGTTTTTCTTTGATCTCGTATAAAATATTGAATTGTTCAAAAACTTTTCAAGAAAAAAGAAAATAAAACATGTGAATAATATTAAATAAGAAAGTCCAAAATTAGAGATACTCATGATCGCTGTTGATTGTAGAATTATCCAATGTGTCCTGGGAGCCAGATGATTCTTCATGGTTCATGATTGCTCGTGCCTGTGCTATTTTTGGGACAGCATGACTTACAACAATAACAGGTTCTGGAAGAGCTGCACTATCACGGAAACTTTTATTTTCTGAATAGATATTGAACTATAACATTGAATTCAGTTTTACATAATGAATATTATTAAATAAATCATTTTCACAGATACCAAAAATATTGTTAATAGGCATTTGATTAAAGTTAATATTCTATCAGTTACTTTTTAAACAAGATTTAAAGTCGATAGAGTGAAAAACCAGCTATTTACAAAATCTGAAAATTGGTGAAACCACACGTAGGTCAACCTAGATGGCTAGTAATAAATATAGACTTTATATTTTTTCATCTAGTATTTTAAAATCACTTCGATATATGTCTGAATATGGCATACTAAGATAAATGGTTAATTGTTGGCCTTGTTTTTTGTGATACATTTGAAGTCGAGAAAATGGAAACCCGGCTTTTTCAAAATCTGAAAAATAGTGAAATCACACTTAGGTCAACCTAGACGGCTGTTAATGATCGTTGTTTACAGCTTTTGGAAGACATTTGAGAGATGCCCACAACTTTGACACCAAAAAATGAAATTTTACCAATTTTGAAGTTTTGCCTCCTGGCAAAAAAAATTTGACTGTTTAATAAATAAGATGGTATTCATTTCAAAAATTAAAAGGTCGCTTAGCACACAAGAGGATTTTTCAAAGTCCCTAGTGTTTAAATAGATATTTCTTGTCAATTTTATTTGTCCTTCCATTTAGTATTATTATTATCCCTTGTATATTGCATTAAATTAGCCCACATAAATAGTGCTACAATAAATTGATAAACTTTAACTTGAAAATGATTGCATGAAGCAATCGAAACGCTGTTAACTAATATGAATAAAAGTTTAAAACATTTTTCTTCGACTTCTCCAAAGAAGCTTTTTATAAGATAATTCATGTGAAGACGGATAATTCCATAAAGGTATAATTCCAGCTATGAAAACACTATTGAAATTACTATTACTTCGTGCGTCGGACATATCTAGAGTTGACCAGAAGGGATAAATTGATGTCTGCCCAGTGAATAGCAGGTCATTTGGTATCAGCTATCATAATAATCGTAACAATAAGGAGTGACACTAATGCGGCTGGGGCTAAAATTCACCTTAAAGGATTCTATGCTCAGTTATCGTCCTCTAATGTGGAAGGACGTTTTATAATCTAGGTCCAGTACTGGACGTAACTAATTTCTAATTCGAGTAATAAATCTTCAGAATAGTTGTTTTCTAGTCGTCATTTTGATGGTCAAAATATTCCGCTTCAACTGTATCAATTTGTATGGTTTTCATTATCAACTTTCAACCATCGTTCAACTTTTATTGTTTACATATTATTTAAATCAATCCAACCACGCATTGCAAGTAATACCATATTTTGAAAAACATTTGGGGATGACAATTGATTTTGGATCTTCGTGTGACTATTAAGCACAGACTATAATAGTAGTATGAACTTATGAGAAAATTAGATGCATTTTTGAATATTGCGTCATTCATTTATCAATAATTATAATTTCTGCATTTGAATTAATTATGACAATTATATTCTAGGGCCTCCAAGCAAACCATTGAATCTTGTTGCCAGCAATATCACATCATCAACTGCAATATTACACTGGGATCCACCCAATGATCAGGGTACTGGAGATACACCAGAGTACACAATACTATGTGAAAATGCATGTTCAGTATCATTCGAAGATCATCCATCCAACAACATTACATTGCAATTAAGAAGTCTCACAGTTTATAATATATCTGTAACAAGTGTTAATAATGTAACAAGAGTTATTAATTTCAATGGTTTTAAAGATGTTATTTCATTTAAGACCTCCGAGGGAGGTAAGTTAGATAGACGTTTTGATAACAACTAGCAACCCTCTCTAATCACCAATTGTCTATATTAGCCATTTCAGTACATTCAAATATTATTATGTTACTGCATGAACCCAGCTTACAAGACCACCTGTCTAAACTTACCTTTTAGTAATATGCAAACAATGTTATTATACTGAATGAGTCCTGAATATAACAGCCACCTGTCCATAGTGGCGAATTCAGTACAAAATGATTCTACTGAACAAAGCCTGTGTGTGAAAGCCACCTGTAACTATCGAATGAAATAACCCTGCATATGAAGACCATATATCTTTAATGTCCACTTTATTATTGTACACAATTTATTGTACTGAATAAGTCCTGTGGATGTAACATCAGCATGTCATTACATGTCTTTAGTGTCCACAACAGTAATATATTCTACAAATCATTTATTCTACTGAGTGAACCCTTCAATGAAAGGCCACCTGCCTATAGTTTCCAGCTCTGTTATATGCTATATGCCTCATCATTCCCGATGTAAATAACACTGTATGTAATAGTCATCTGCCTAATCAATGATCAGTTATCATGTTATCGTTATCTTATAGGTGAATGTTGTATATATGTAGGCTTCACTATATTTATGTTATGGAAACATTTATTTGAAGTATAATTGCTGGTTGTGTAAAAAGCAGGAAGTATGGCACCTAAAATACTTGAAGGCTGTTCTAAAGTAATTTTATCGATTTTCTCAAAAACATTTCTTATTGATCTAATTGTTTATGTCACTGACTTCAAAAACGGCACCCTTCCTGTGTGAATGTGATTAAATGTTCGGAAGACCCTTGAAGTGTATATATCCTCTTTTGGAAAGCACATATAACCTTCTTTGGATATCGAAGAGCAATCATATCTATTTCCAATTCGTCAAAATTGGCCTTGGACATGGCACCTTGGATATGCTCGTGTCCCACTCTTTGAAGCAAATAGGGTGGAGCGATATTATTTAACATTGTTTGACAGAATTGATAAAGAATTGATCGTGATGTTCGGCCGATATCACTACATTATTACTACTACACGCAAAACGGAGAGCGATATCATTTTACGTTTTTCTCATTAAATATTTAGCTTTTTATTCGGGTCTTGCTAGCTATTTTTCTTACCGTTACACGTATTCCTAATAGAGCTACATACCTTCAAAGTTTTCCTTTTTGGGCAAGTGTAATCCCAGCTTATCTACTACCTAACTTTGGAACCCTAATCAACTATTTTATGATCAAATCGTTATGAATTGATTTTGTATAAGTGCAAATACAGGAAGTGCAGTGTAATGAGTTTCGTTTTGCAATTTAACTGGTTACATAGTAGAAGAAGTCCAAAGAAATCTGAAACTTGAAATTGAAAATCATTAGCATGAAACAACCAAGACAATTATTTTTGTGACATTCAAAATTGCAAGTTTCAATTGGTTTAAGGAATATTACTCTCTTCCTTTGCAGTGCCTGGTGTAGTTACTAATCTCAAAGTACGTTTAGATAATGATGGCTCAGGTATCATCTCATGGACCAAACCAGTTAATGAAGGAGGTACTTCATTGAGATATGTAGTGATTTACAACCAACAATCAATCGAGACAACAGATAGACAAGTTACCATTAAACGCCCATCAAAAACAACAACTTATGATATCAGGGTAAGTTTATTCTATTGTGTCGGTATCTCTTACTTATATCTTTTTCCATATAGATAATACCAGTAACGGAGATCTAAGCATATAGCTTAAAACACTAAGGATCAATTCCATTCTGTGCACTTATATTACACCAGTGTGGTAGACACCATTGTGGAATGGTATCTCAGTTGCAGTCTGCGCTCTGTAAGAGAGGCTGGAGCGTGCACACATTTTTACCGTAAAATTCAGTTATTTGTAAATTTGGTAATGACCCCACTAAATATTATTATTATCTCTGTATTAAGAATATAGTTTGCTTGTAAATAGTTTATATATGGTCAGTCCTCTACTTAGTACGTCTCATTGGCGAAATAATACAGATAATTTCATGTTTTTGCGATAAAAGCAAAGGAAAACTTTTGAAAATATCGAACGTATTCGATATTGATAGCGTAAAACTTCACACAAGAACCCAGAAAATGCATCCATTAAGAATGACACGTCCCCGAGTAGGCAAAGTATAGAAGTGTCCCCGAGCATAGAGCTTAATAAAGTATGAAGAATAGAAATAAATTCACTTAATGACGACGAAAATAATATGATGATATCAAAAACATACCACAGATAATTCAGTTAATAACAGGTCACATGGTGAAAGTCAACTAAGTTGATAATAATCTTGAGGTACAAGGGTGACACTAGAATGGGATGGGGTTTCAGTTCCCCTAGAAAATACTCTTCCCGTCTTTGGGGAAGCACTTCAGTAGTCAGGAAATGTTTGATATTTCGAACAGTTTTTCCAATATTGTCTGTAAATATAGTCTGTTAAGAGGTCTGTTCGTGTTTTAAATTTCTTCAATTCAAGGACTTGCATTTTACATGTTCTCAGAGTGTAACAATTGTTTAATTGATTTTACTATTTAGTAATCTGAAAGTCACTTATTTATCTTGAAACGCCAATTACTGGATTACACTCAATGCTAATTATTGTAAAATGTTCTTTCTCATTTTTATGACGATTTTTTAAAACTCGCAATAAGAAAGGTTGGATAATACTGTTCTTGTAAATCCTTTCCTACTGTGATTAATTTCATTATTATTATTGTCATTTTTATCGTCAATTCAGGTGTATGCCTTGAATGATTCCGGCCGTGGTCCACCCAGTGCTTCTAAAAGTCTCAAAGTATTTTCAGGTTAGCGAAACTGTCTCATTTTATAATTTCATCCCTTGTTCAACATATTTTGTATCTTCCATAACAAGCCAGTATTTGATATATTTTCATATTTCTTATAATATACTGGTAAAGTGAACCCGCTCCGCTAAGTGAAACCTGAAAATAAAAAAAAAACAGAACATTCAATTGCTGGAAGCTAAATATACTTGGAATTGTGATTGATATAATATGTTAACAATTAACTTGCATGTTAGCCTAAACTGTTATACAACGGTATCGATATCGTATCAGTATCGATATCGTTAGGCAAAACAGTATCGATACATATTGGTATCGACAGAAAAACCCCATCGAAGTCTAGTACAACCTTTCTCAGCTCTACAATTCACGGATGGTGACCAAACTTGCGAACTATACTCAAGAACAGGACGTACAAAAGTAGCAGAACATCAGTTTGTGAAAAATACAATCTAGAGGTTGGCAAACACAATGAATCATTTTTGCCAAAATTCCAGCTTCTTCTCACAGCGCATGGAAATGTTGAAAGTACCATATTCAGAAATAGTGCTCCTTCGAAAGTCGTAACTCGTGGTAAAATGACATCTTTGTAGACATGAAAATTTATTAAAAAATACTTTACTGATATTTATGTATACTTTTTTGAAATTTTAAAACGTTTTCCCCATTAAATTTATGTATTATTTAGAGGGGTATTGAGTTCCCCTTTCCCGATATTTTGCCAAATATTTTTTACCATATATTGTTGATGTTTTGTCAACCGTTATGGTGAAGAGATTTTTACAAATAATTTCAGATTTGAGTAAGGAAAATTCCGAAAGAAATCTAATGGGGTGTAAAATTTTTGAAGTCATATTTTTATTTTGATAGTTTCAGAAATTATAAGTAATAAGTTAGGCCTACCAGAAATACAACTCCCATGTAAGGGCAGATAACTAAAGTAGTGATAGATAGATAGATGTTAGTGTATTTAAGACATATAAACAACTTAATACAATGTTTTCTAGGCTTTTATAATTAATTACAAGTAAAAGTAAGACTCAGTTAAATGCAGTTGATTCTTGATGTCTGACAAATTGATTACGCTACATAATAGTTATATTTCTGTTGTTTTAAGACTGTTTTTAATTTCATTTTTATATTTCATTTTATTATAGTGTTCAACTTGATTATATTTATTAAGTAGCTCTGCACCACGAAAGGAGAACGATCTCTTGCCACGGTCGGTATAAACACGTGGAAGTTCATACAGTTTTTTACGTGTATCGTACCTTGAATGAGATTTCTTAAATAGATATTGCTTTGTGGATCCATACAATCCAAGCGCTGACTGGTGAGCTGTGCACACAGTGCGTAATTCAGCAAGGTCTTTGATTGGAAGCCAGTCAATTTCATCTAGTAGATCTCCCATCTCCTCAAATTTCCTTTTGCCAGCAATTAATTTCGCCGTCCAGTTCTGGATACTGATTTGCACACCCCGTATTTGTGTTTTTGTGCAAGAAGACCAGACTTCTAAAGCGTATAAGCAGGGCATGATTATTTTTGCCTCAATGACTTTTTTGAATAGTTCTGCTGGAATGGACTTACGCTGCTTTGAGATTGCTTTTAATCTGTAAGTTGCAGTTTTTATTAGTTGATTAATATGGCTCTTGTAAGTCATTTCATCATCGAATACCATTCCAAGATTTCTAGCTTGGTTGACATAGGTAAGAATTTGATTATCGATGAATAGACTCGGCAATGGTGTTGCTTTCACTCTTCTCTCTCCAATTGCCATTATTAAGGTAGTTCACCACAGTTGACTCCCTTTTGAATTTTTAGTAAGCCAGCCTCTCAATGGGGAATGAAAATATCAGAAAAATAATGGCGCCGGAAAAACTTTGTATTGGTTTTATTTTCTTATTTTCGCTGTTGTATTTCAATTAAATTTATGGTGATGATAATGTTAAATATAGCTACATGGATATTGTTGTCATTTACGGATTATATTGTTATTGGTAAGTTAGTGTGTATCTTTAATTTCATTCTTTTGCACAATCCATAAAGCTTTCCGTTTGTAAACAAACAGTTAGTTGATTTGCCACAATATATTATTATTATGTTCCTTTGCTATTGCTAATATCCTTTTTTTGCTTACTTCCGAATTGTAATTTGAATAAACAAGGTAATATTAACCCTGCTGCAAGCTATTTTGACTTTAATTTGTGTATTTTCTTGTCAAACTCGGTTCATTTTATCGCTAAAATTTTTCGTTTTTTGACAAGCTGTTTTTTGATATTCAATCAAATGTCTTCAACAACAACACGTTTTAAGGGACGATTTTCAAAATGTCCTTCCAAGATAGAAGCATTATCCAATGCTCGTGGAGCTCGCTGGTGCTCTGATCCTGCATTATTTGAACGAGATATTTGTAATGACTCAAATGATTTAACTGAAGGGTCTGAAGAGACAGAAACAGATCAAATTGATCAATCAGCTGGATCTTCAACTTTCCAATTCAGTGGGCGTCGTATTATTCATTTGGATGTCTTAGCAAAGCACTTATCAGCATGTGAGAACCCTGGTTGTAAAAAACCATTGAATTTAATTGACTGTACTACAGAGAAAAGATATGGTTTGGCTAGTATTTTACTTATCCCATGTAAACATTGCAATCACCTGAATAGAGTACACACTGATACCACAACTGAAAGCAATACCCCTGGACCTAAACCCTACAGTAGCAACATAAAGATTGGACTTGGTAAGTGAGAAATTAGAAATTATATAACTATTTTATAATTTATTGCTTACAAAATCTACAAAATCTACAGGCAGCGATACAATATATATTTGACTTCTTGATTAAATCAATTTTCATTCTTAATTATATAAAACAATAACAAAATGTGCTCATGAAGCGTTTTATGGTTTCTTGTGAACCTTTTCATTGGAAGTATCAACTTTAGATTGATATAAATTCCAAGAAAAGACACAAGATTTATTTTTTTAATTATATGTTGACCTAAATACAATTTGTTCTGTATTAATTTTTTAAAGGTATTTCTATTTATTCTATTCCACAGGACTACTTAATGCTGGAATTGGGGAGACGCATTTGAACAATTTGCTATCATCTCTCAATATTCCAACAGTAAACAAGAGTACCGTGAAAAAGGCTGAAAGAAAAATGGGGAAGGCATTAGAAAATTATGCCCTTGAAAGCTGCAGGAAGAGTCTGTTGGCAGAGCAAAATCTTGGTCCAGCAGAAATCAAATCAAACCTATTATCAAACGAAACCACTGATCTGTATGAGAAAAGACTGGCTGAAGGCTATGATATCCCAGATAAGGATTACGAGGGATGGGTTTCAGCTAGGCAAAATATAACAGTATCCAATTCAGATCCAGGCATCTCAGTGTCATATGATATGGGTTGGGCAAAGAGAGGACGTGCAATGAACTCGCTGACTGGTGTTGGAGTCGCAATTGGTGTTAACACCGGCAAGGTTGTTGGTTATGCAACCCGTAATAAGAGATGCATTACTTGTGATATTGCTGAAAAGAAGGGGTGCCTAGTGAAGAAGCATGACTGTAGGAGAAATCATTATGGCTCTTCAAAATCCATGGAACCAGCAGCCGCAGTAGACCTTGCGAAGGATTTAAAATCGCAAGGAGCTCCTATAAGACGTTTAATTGGAGATGATGATTCTTCGACCATTAAAAGACTCAATGATGAAGTAGGGGATATTATAAAGGTATCAGATGTAAGCCACTGTAAGAGAAACCTTGGGTCAAAATTATATAATGCAAAAAGTTCAAAGAAAGATTGCAAACAATTGACCAAGAAAACAATTGACTATTTTCTAAAAATGTTTGGGTATGCCTTACATAGCAATGCACATGATCCAGTTGGCCTGAAGAAAACACTGCTGTCCATAGTACCGCATGCATATGCTGATCATTCTGAATGCTCTGACAGTTGGTGTGGTTACCTGAAAGACTGTGAGACATATAAGTACAAGAGTCTCCCATACTGCAAGCCACTATCATGTCAAAAGACAAAAGAGTTTTTAATTGAACTTTTTAAGGGCTTAGGAGATCAAGCTGATAAACTTGCACCATTAGGAAGCAGTCAGTCTAATGAATCTGTCAATAATGTTATTACATCCAAGGCACCAAAATCAAGACATTATGGTGGAAGTGACTCACAAGACTTCCGGGTGGCCTCTGCAATACTTCAAAAGAATGAAGGCAAAATGTATGTCGCAAATGCCACTACTACTGCTGGTCTATCTCCTAGTGGTTTTGCTGTACTGCATGGGCAGAGGCAAGATAAAAAGCATCTGAAGAGACTTCAGAAATCCACTTCCAAGGCCGCTAAACTGCGAAGACGCCTCTTGAGAGAGAAAAGAGGCAGAACACAAGCTGCCATGGAAGTTTGTGAAGGGACAACCTATAGTACAGGATGTTCGTTAATTGCAGACACAAATACACTAGACGATGAATGTATACCACGACCTACGGCGTGCCCGCCCCTTGTATCAAATTGTGCAGGAGAGTTAGAGTACATTTTCGTTTTGTTTGATTTAGAAACGACTGGTCTACCACGAACTTCCCAGCTAACACAGATTGCAGCAGTAACATTAGATGGGGAAAAACAATTCAATCAATACATTTTACCCACTGAAGATATTTCTCATGGGGCTGAGGTAGCCACAGGTCTAAGCGTTCAAAATAGGATACTTGTTTGCCATGGTGTTCCTGTCGAGTCAGTAAATGAATCAACAGCATTGGAAACATTCTTGTCTTGGCTTGCTGGATTGCATAGCCCTGTTATTTTAGTAGCACACAACTGTCACTCGTTTGATATGAGGATACTTTTTAATGCTTGCAGGAGGCACGCCATGGAAAAAGCTCTAATTGAGACTTTATCTGGTTTTGGTGATACATTACCTGCATTTAGGCAGTTTGCCCCACAGCTTGATTCACACACACTTTCAGCTCTGTATAAGCATTACTATGGTGCCGAATTCAATGCACATAATGCCAAAGCTGATGTTAATGCACTAAAAGAAGTTATTGGAAAATCTAATATTGACTTATTACCTTTTGTTTTTAATGTTGAGTCTGTTGAAAAGCATCTTGAATTTGAAATTGATGCTGATGCAAGACTAAAATCATTTTCAGGTTTAATTACTTCAAAAGTTATCTCTAAAGCAATGGCCAAAAAAATTTCTTATAGCGGCTTAGAGTTGAAACATTTGGTTATCGCTAAAAATAGGAACAATTTGAAGGCGTTATTTACAGAACCTGTTGGTAAATCTGTACGCATCACAAATAGGAAAAATATCATAGAAGCAGTTTCACAATATTTAAATTGAATAATACTTGCTAATTATACATTAATTATATACCTCTGAACAATGTATCACATTTACAATCTTAAACAGTAATTCATTATTTTATAAACCGCATATCACATACACATCTATGTATATATATATATCTATATATATTAACACTCACACCTTTGATCAATGGTGCAATTAATGAGTATGGCTTAGTATATCTTCCTTGATCTACTTTGGTGTATTGTATCATCATTGCCACAAAAATGACAAGTCTGGTTACCAAATAGATAACCGTCATTCACAATAGGTCTTGTGTGACTAAATTATTGAGGTTTGCGGCATTTTTATGACTTTGACGAGGTGTCACACGTTTATTACACTGGTGACCCCTATTTTTTTTCTCG